>CM068832.1:84826510-85021510 GCA_028554795.2 Sinohyriopsis cumingii
GTTGTACTCAAAGTCTGAAAATCTGGACATTCATTAACTTTCCTCCGAATGAAGCTTGAGTCATGTATGCTATTAAGAAATGCATATTATTTTATTAAATTTAGAAAATTTCTCTCAGCTAGTGTCCATAAAGAAAGAATATTCACAGTATGTACTCACCATTCCCTTTGTTTGTCAGTAGGAGGTCATTTATTGGTGGTACTGCTTAGTAGATAAAATGGTAATAAGTGAGCTTCACCCTCATTAGGAATTGAAAATCTAGGAATTGTAGGTTTGCCTTTTTGCTGAGTTATAAAAATTTGAGTAGTATTTTTGCGAACTTACACACTAAATATTGTTTTAAATGAATGAATATTCAGTGACTGATAATTGTAGATATTGTGACAATATTTTATCTTGAATATGTAGCAAAATAAAATTTGGTACTTATATACCAAACAACAAAGCAATGGAACACCAAAATAGTAGAGATTGGGTATATGTTTAAGTCACTTTTGAAATGATTCTTTGTTGTTTAGGATTAAGGTTTTACAAATAGAATGTCCATTATTGTTGCCACTATATGGTCTATGTAACAGAAAAGAGTGAAAACCAACAAGTTTTGAAAAATTCAACAAATCATTTACTTCCTCTGAGATACAAAGTGAAAAATTAAAAATGTCTTACAGTATTTTGAATGAAATCCTAAATAATCCTAAAATTATATCTCAACTCCAAAAAATATTGAGCATTCCAAATGAGTTCCAGTGATATTCTAGATGAAGTTCAGTAGTGCTGATGCACCAATAGTGTTGATGTATCACAATGATAGAAACCAAATTGTCTTTAAATGAACTCACAGTAACTACAAAATGGCTACTTAGTACTAAAGTTTGAACACTTTGCAATTCTGATGAATATTTGAAATAAATCTTCGTATGAACACAACGACGTAGCTCCACAAAAACTGATGTTTAGGATAGGAATAATAAAGTTAAGATGCAATTTCCGGATCTGAATAATTTAAAATAATTTCTCGATTATCCTAACTTGAAAACAGTGTCAAATCCTTTAACAGCCATACAATGAGAAATTAGGTTGGTCTGAACTCGATTCCCATGTAAACTTGTTTACCATTTGAATTTACCTTATAAGGAAGTACAGACCCACTCTATTAAAGCTACGCACCTTGTTTAAAAATGGTCTTATAATACAACCACAGTTGGAAAAAATTACCTATCAAATGTGTTATATACTAAATCAGCCTTACAATCTATAATCGTACAAATTAACACATACTATGTATATATGCATACATAACAATATATTGGTCAGCTTCAATGAACAGTCAGATTGCTTGTTCATCGTGGTGTCTTGTCTGTTTCTGTTATCAAATTCGAAACTTTCTCTTACCTTGTTTAATTATTCCTCACTAGAAAATTAAATTACATCAGGAGATATCTATCCTAGCATCATTTTACTAAATTTATGAATTTATCCCTTTAATCACAATAATACATATTCTTTCTGAAACCACTCCTAACAATAATTATGGTTCTTGTAGATGTAGAGATAGAAAAAACGATTCAAGATATATATGAAGTTTTCTTCTTTAAAACAATGTAAGCCTGGTCAAATTCAGTCCAGGTCTAAATTTATGGAACCAAATCTAGCCAAGTTATATTTAACAAGTAATCAAAATTCTCAGGTTGTTAAGGCAGAAATTTGAGATGTTAAGTAATACTGGTGTCTGATAATTTTGACAAAATCTAATATGAAATTATGTGATCTTTTGTGTTTTTGTATATTTCACTGGGGTTTGGTTTTATACTGGAATATATAGTGTGTAATGAAGTGGTAAATAAATATGATGTGTATACACATGTGTTTGTCTTTTGTTTATATCTTGCAGATTTGTTAGCAGACTATGTGCTCATATTCTCTGATATTGTAAACAACAAAAATATTAATTTAAGCAAATGCACATTGTTTTAATGCACCAGACGTTTTATTGGTACACTATTTCGCGTCCCCCTTCCCCCCATCTCTCTCGGACTGTTGTATGTCCATATTTTCAGGATATTGATTAGCTAACACGCATAAGACAGCATTTTAATAAATAGAATGAATGGCTTTCCTGCTTAGATTTGCTTCAGTGATAACTATTTTAGTGAATTATGTGTTCTTTGTTAAAGTTTTCCCCAAGTCAAGTGTAGTTGTGTAAATCACAGCAAATTGCTCACTGTTTTATGAAACTCGTGTTTATGGGAAGAAAATTGTTGATTTTCAAAGAACTTTCTGGTAAAAATAGGTAAAACTCGGTCATCATCATTTAAGGATCTAAAGTAGTCTTGTATAAGGGGTTTCTGGCCCAAAACACTATATTCACACGACAACATGATTCTTCCACCCTCCATAGCACTCTCAAATTAGGCTAAACAAATACGAAAACAAACTTTGTTGAGACAACACAATTTTATTTCATAATCGTTTACTCGTCAAGGATATATTATTGAATCATCGCAGTCGTCAACCAATAGGGTTTCATCTAGAAATACCCCTTATACAAGACTACTTGTATATTTTACACAACATTTTAAAACATTTTTATAGGACATTTATAAAAAAAAAAAAAAAAAAATTTGCAAAGAGATTGCTATTGATTTATATGTCACAAAATTGCTAGAGACTTTTCGAGATATTTCTAACGTTTCAGCTTTTGCAATAATATAACTCACATCATCATGACAGAACATATACATATTTATTTTATCGCTGATAAGAGCCTCAGATTCTAACATTTTGATAAAATTTGCATGAAAAACTATTGTCTTATTAACGTAACATGTTTTTCAGCTGATCATCAACTGGAATTTTTCTGTATTTGTTTTGTGATATTGGATTATTATGATTATCAACAGTTTTAACGAACTCTTTTATCATCATAGCAAGTTTTTCAAAAATATATTTGCTGAGTAGAGAAAACGCTTATTTATCTGGCGGAACACGGTTAAGTACAATTGTTGGTTATACTGATGGCGAGTCACCTCAGTTTACTCATTTAAGATCTTCAATGCTCGCATATGTTTCTATAAATGTATTATCGATGATAAATAGATTCCCTGACACTGCAGTCAGAGTTGCAAGGGATTCATTTTATATCGAGGAAAAAAATACTCAAAATTACAGACTCGTTTTACAAGTACTGATGTGTAATGGGGCAAATGGAGAATAAAAGAAGAAACGTTATATAATTATTCCAAATCCGCAGATGTTGAGATCAAGGATATTTATTATAAAAATAATCAGATATCGGATGTATCGTCTGCGGCTTCTGTGTATGATCCAGTATCCAGACACAAGACGGTCTATCTAAACGAACCGGGGTGTTCTGGTAAGACGAATCAGCGATCGAATTATTTCGACAGCATTCAGATAATGTTTTTTTTAACACCTACACACAGACTTGGAAGATAAATGAAATAACGAAGAGTACAATCACGTACTTATCACGGATTCTTTTATACAAGGGTGACGCATGGACTCCTGATCGAATGGGAGCGAAATATATTCCAAGGATCATCATTTGGGATGAAATATGTACAGTGTCGTTAGAAACATTAAAAATATTTCGTGATTGGTTATTAACAAAAAATACTGCTGTGATAATGTGTGGCGACCATGGTCAACCACCACCTTTTCTTGGGTTATCTCCACATCATTGGCTAAAGAATTTTGTTGATTATTATGAAGAAATAAATGATAATCATATGTCTCTTGATGTAGAATTAAGAGAGTTTAAAAAGTTGATTAGACTACAACCGAATAAAATTCAATGTGGTGGCACTCTACAATTTTGTATTTTGCATAGGGTTAGGATTTTAAAGAAAAAGAATTTCCCCGGATTTCCTCATTGGTTATACTGGCTATTTAAAAAAGACCTTGTATATCTTAGGTATAATTCAAAGAACCTTTAATTCTCTTTATTTTGGTGTATGATTGGGTGTACTATGGGTTATAGAGTATAGTTATATGGGATATATAGTATACAGCTTGGCCTTACTTCAGATGTGCACCTTTCAAAAAAGTGCTAGCTCTACTTGGTCATTTTCACTTCCTGAACTTCAGAGGTAAATTGTATAAAAAAGAACCGATAACTTTTTTTATATTTGATATATTTGGTAATTCATTCATTGCACTTTCAGAAGCTGGTATTGTCTAGTCAGGGAAAATTCATTTTCCCTATTTTAATAGCTGCTATGTATAGTGTACTTTAGACTAATTCAGGCTGTTTTTTTTAACACAAAGGAGCAGTCAATTTAGTTAGCAGTGTGCTTAAATCCTGTACAATTTCCAAAAGTACAATATACAAAAGAAATATCATCCACATTACATTGATGCTGCATAGAGGTATGCCAACATTCTCTCCATTGTGTATGTGTTAAATGCGAACTACTTCACCTTACATAAGTCACTCTCTCAAAAGTACATATTAACTGGTGAGCGCCCCTGTGAAGTAATGCGTGAAATAATTTCAGAAACTTCCATGAACGAATTTCTGCAAACGTGGAGACCAAATGATTTGATAGTTGCAAGTAGAAAGATCGTGATACACTTCAACAACAATTATTTATGTTACATAAAGAAACGTTTCCTGAATTACTAGTGCCGCTGTGTTATCGACCAGCATATACACGACGGCAAAAAATATTGACGTTGATATACCAAGAAAGACTTAGAAACAAAATCTTGTATTAAATGATATTATTTTAGTTGATGTCAATATTGTTGAGTATACGCTAAAAATGAACAAATCTCCGTGGACGTTAGGATACGCGATGACGATTCATTCATCTCAGGAGTTAGCTATTTCTGATACTCTAGTTTGGATTGTAGATAATCGTGTCGAATGGTCAAACTTAGTTTTTTTGGCAGTGTCTCGGGTCAGAAGAATATCCCAGCTGCGAAGAATTGTTATAGACGCTACATAAAGTATTGATGATGCAACTGACGATAGCACAATAAGAAAATAATTAGCCAGTTATAAGCAAAGTGATAAAAAAAAAATAATCGAGATTTTGATATCGATATTGAATTTATTAACACGCTGAAGCAGCAGCAGAATAATCACTGTACGAGCTGTAATTGTATAATGTTGTGGCAGTACTCTAGTAATAATCCAAGACAATTTACCGTACACAGAAACGATTGTAGTCTTGGTCATACGCTCGAAAATGTGATGCTGACCTGCCTTGAATGTAATCGACGTAACTGTGCTAGTTAAGTGATCGTATTGGTAATTGTGTATCTTTAGGAATTACTTGTAGTTGTTCACGTGTAAATTCACGTTGACGAGCAGTTGAATCTAGTCTGTAGATTGCAGGTCTACCCGTAGATCTTTTTATACTAGATATATTGTACGTCGTAATACTCCAAATAGGATCAGTCGCTATTTTTTTCCCACCTTCAGGTTCACCAGGTTCATATAAATACCATAAAGTTACATTGCCAAATACTGGCTGCGTTGAAACATCACGTCGTTGTATTGATATACGCGCGCTTGTGATTGCATTAACGGGTTTCAACGCAGTTGTTAGAGTAATTTCATTATTTAATGCAGCCATCACAGTTGGCGATCTTGCAACCTACTCGCGAGATCTTTTGTCTTTAATTATTTCCTTCGCGTATTGATATCCAAATAACCGTTCAGCAAGAACTCGATTAAATCATTCAACAATTGCCTGATCGCGATGAATTGCAGTATGCCCTCGTCTTATTTTGACATTATGTTGCTTCATCAGCGATGATACTGCACCCTAACAATTTTTGCCAGGATCAACTTGTAACAGCTGTGGCCATCATAGACCACCTTTTTGAATAATTCGTTTAAACGCAAAAGCTACTTAGCAGCTGTCTTTGTTGATAACGGTTCTGCTTCTATGTATCTACTTGCAATATCAACGACGATATTGCCTGTCAGGCTAATCATTTTTCAGCAGTAGAACGTTCGACACTTGCTGCTTCAGCGAGTTTACTAATCGCTGCTCTACCTTTCCAGTATCCTCTTGGGGAATAATAAAACGACTCCATTACTTCAATAATCGGTTGATTAATTACCGTTTCCCAATACAAGCTTACCCTTCATTGCAGATCTCACCAACCAATTAGCTAATGATTCTTTGAAAGATTTATTTTTTATGGAATTTAGCGCCTGAATTTATTTTACATCTGCGATGTGTCGCTGCTGAAGATCTTTACTTTTATAAGTTACATCATGAGCATGACACGCTTTATCAATAGCATTTATTGGATATTCACCTGGTTTTGGTTGATCTTGGTTATCAAGTCTGATATCAAGTCGAGTTCCAGTGCCACATAATTATATCCTGGGAGATGTTTTTTTCCTGGGTACTTATCCTATGGTGTTCCTGGTAGTTTGGCTAACTGGGCGGCAATATCACCTCCTCTTTTTTATATTGCTTGGATCAGAAATAAATTTAAATTTCTTTGTACCGCATCGTTCACACTTGCCTGTAACTGCTGACCTGTTATTTTTTGTTTTAATAGTTGTTCGTTCACCTGTGGGGGTACGCGTCCTGCATTTCACAAAATATAAATTCATATTATAATTATATGGATGTAATTGATTTTTCAGCGACACGAGCGCGAGAACCGATCGAGCATCATGCTGCGTTACCAAATTCTGTTCGAATGATTATCATAGGTCCATCTGGATCTGGTAAAACGCAACTGCTGCTTAATTTGATAATGAGATGGTTAAAATGGGATAAGTTGTATTTGGTTGCACCGTCTGTAGATGATCAGCGATGCTACGATGTACTTAAAGACTTAAATGAAAACGCAAAGTTGCTGGATGAAAACGGTGATGATGTTATTGAATTTATTACTAACATCAGTGAAGCACCGTCCATAGATGATATTGATGGAAAATTAATAAATTTAGTTGTGTACGATGACGTGATGTTGGACAAACAGTCCAATCGAGCTAGAATATTTTCTCGAGATAGACATAAAAACATGGATTTGATTTATGTAACCCAGCGGTATGCGCAAATACCAAAAGTGAGTAGAGATAATTGTAATATTCTTGATGTGATTAACGGAGTGGACACGCATACGTTGCAAAATATTCATCGGACTTTGGTGCAGCGGAGAGATGGATTATAATCTTTTTAAAAATGTATTTACTCGGGCTCAATCAACCTCGCATCGATTTATAACAATACATTTGCATGATCCGCGGTAACGATATCGAATCGGTCTTTATACAATTTTAAATTAATAGCAGCGGGGGGGGGGGGGGGGGCGACCTCGATAAGGTGTCATCGTAGTAAAATTCACGGATACATTTCGAAAACCATGACGCGAAAAAAAAAAATAACCCCATTAGAGACTCTTGGAGAGAAACTCCCGGAAAGTTAGAAGCCTCAGTTTCACGATTTTTTTTCGCTTTTGTAATAAGGGTTAGTTTACCAAAATAACGCTTATATAATGAGGTCGGTTCGCCCTCCCTGCTGCTTAGTATTTGATCACCTGAACTTATTAACATCCTGGAAGCTGTATTTATGAGTCGATTTTGATCAGAATAAGAATGTATCATTTTATTGTACAGGTAATGGACTGATTCAGTAATGAGCATAATGCATGCACGTTTTATGATGTGCTTTTGCATGTGATCGGCTGAGTTTTTTATCACTTAGGAAGCCATAATTCTGATCTCAGTTTGATTAAATATGCATTATTGACTTGTATAAAAAAAAATCTTGGAACGGGCATTTTTTGACAGTAAGAGAGATCAGTGCATACTACTGATGTGAGCTAGGATTTGATTAGCTGAGCTTGTAACTATATTTATTGCCATCTAATTTTTGGTCTGTTTGATATATTATCATCAAGATATGACTTACATTATGAACAGCCTTTTGTTATAATTTGTGTTATAGCGGGATAAACATCTAATTCTAGTTAGAAACAAGAACAGCCGAAGACTAGAAAATTCTAAATTTTGAATGTATTAATGAATATCATACAGAACGTTTAAATTTAGACCATATGGATATAGTAGAAACTTCTAAACTCACATACATACTGACACAAACACCAGTTTTTACCGAATTTTGCACAAATCGTACTGGCATAAATGGCTCTCAAACTATTTACAAACGATACCAGTCCTATATCAAATATAACCGCGACTTCTTTTTGAAAACAAATTCAGAACTAGTGTTGAACCGAAATTGATAAAACTTATCAGAACGTACCGTGACAGGAAGACCTTCAAATATTTTATAAATTGTGATGATCTGCTTTCAAATATGGCTAGCATTACTAAAAATATAAAACCTGCTGTTAGTTAAAAAATAAATACATATAAACAACTTTATTTTCAACATTGCTGAATGATCTATCTAAGCAGAAAGCTTGCAGCCACGATTTTTTTTTTTAAATTGCTGTAAATGATGTTAATCCACTATCAGATTTGACAACTGTTACAAAACAGAAAAACGTAGAAACGACATCTCAAAAATCTGCTTCGACTGATGCATCCTGGTACGACGGCCTTTTCAAGTTTGCAAGAATGGTGCAGAGCCACTGTCAAATATGACCAATCATTTATAAAAAGATAAACCTTTAAATCACTTATCCAAAACTGATGAATAGAATTAGACCAAACTGAACTGAAATTATCTTTTCAAATTTGTGTATCCCTGATCAGTTCTAGTCGATATTACTAAAAGTAGAGACAAATTTTAAAGGTTTTCACCAAAACGGATGAGGAAACAATAGAAAGCAAGCTGGGATTCAGTTCTTTCAAAATTATGCAACATATACCGATTCACCATAAAATATGAATTGTTACTAACATTTACACTAAAATTAACCACAGAAACCATGAAAGAAAAACACCGACAAAAACACTTTAAATAACTCCTTCTCCAAAACTGCTAAATTTGAGTTTGATAGAAAACATCATGACATAGAAGATAGCCAAATGTACACTAGATCATCTGTCGCCTGATATTGCCGTCATTACCTAAAATAGGAGAAAACAAAAGAGAAAAAACTGTCAGCAGCTTTTTCTTAAAAACAATATAATTTCATCATATGTGACAGAAATATGCTGGCATGAAAACCATTTAAATTTGTAAACATGAAGCTGATGTGAAGTTGTCAATTAAGGACAATTAAAAAAATACGGAAACATCTTACACTCCAAAACAGTAGAATATAATTTTACTAAATTTTACATAAAGCATGCAAATCTTTAAAATCTGTGTAAATTATATCAATCAACCATCAAGTATGGCGGTTCTTTATGTTACATGTTTAGGCTCGACTAAACAGTAACACAATAAAGTGTGAAAACAACAAGCTTTGAAAAAATATAATTATTTATTTCCCTGGAAAATTCTGTAAAAATGGAGAAAAGAAGAACTTGCGGTTTTAAGAATCAAATCCAAAAATAGTCCAAGAATAATCCACGAATAAAATTTTTGAAGTCCTAATAACAAAATGTTCTACTGATTTCAAGTTCGAATCCCGACGAAGAATCCAAGATGGAAGACGATGACGTATGTTGAAATATGTAGTTTTGAAGTCTAAAGTTCCTTGTAGAAACAAGAATTATCACTCCGATTTTGAAAATCTTAATAACGTTTTATAAAAACTGTCCATGTTCAACAATTTCACATGAGCACACGTATTTTCCAGAAAAAAAGAATTAATCCTTTTGAATCCAATTAATTTGAAATCACTCCAATCCAAGTAATTTGAAATAACTACAAACAGCCCAACATACAACTTCCAGTGTAAGAAAAAGCCCAGATTCTACTGAGAATATCTCTCCAAAACAAAGGTTATATCTTATTTTAAAACGCAGAAAGTGGGTCACGTGATCATGTTCCAGAACCTAATAGAACTCATGTACTTGTTAAAGATCACGTACACCCTGACGAAAACCAATCATTTTACTCTAAGAAATATATTTTAAAAAATTGCATAAACACTTAGTCCCATCATGAACTTGACAACAACCAGTCATTTTAAAATACAAATAGAACTTATTTACGTGGTTGCTACTAATTTTGAATCAAGGTCAGTGTTACAGAATTAGGCAAAGAAATAACTTGGTTTTGCCTGAAAACAATTAGACTATTTCTCGTTGTACATGCGTACAACGTTATATAGGTTGAATGTGTTTTTCCAGGTAAGCGGCTGTATTAACATGTACCTAGCCACAGACTACTTGTGTCGGGTATCATGACTAACATGAGGTACACGGGTATTCTACCCCGACTTGTACTCACTCTCCTATGGATTTAAGTAAGACGAATCACGAAAAACCACACTGGTCATTTTTTGGATCACGTCAAGGAGTATACTCTCCTTTATTCTCCAGCCATAGGGGTAAGTGTTAAATTTACATTCTATTTATTTGATAGGCGAAGCTTATTCGGTTTGTACTGTGTTATCGCGTAATAATGTTTATTACACCGCAGATTTCTGAAGTAATATCATATATATAGAAATTGTGCATAAACTATTATGTCCCATTTGGTTTTATTATAGCTGTGTCTGTGCGTCTGCGTATGTGAATCTGTAGCTGCGTCTGTGCGTCTGTGTGTCTGTGTTGGCAGCTGTGTCTGTGCTGGAAGCTGTTTCTGACTGTGTTTGAAGATGATTCTGACTGTGTTCGTAGCTGACTATTATGGTAGCTGACTTTTATGGTAGCTGACCGTGTCTATAGCCGTGAATGTATATGAAATGTTATTGTGAATATAACTAGAGCGGTCCGAAGCTGTACGAAGCAGTCTAGTTTCATGGAGTCATCTGGAGCTTCCAGAACAACGCTGTCTGTTGTGATAGCATTATTGTGAATCTTAGTCGTGATAAGATTATTGTGAATCTTAGTCATGATAAGATTGTTTTGAATCTTTAGTTGTGTCAAAGATTATTGTGAATCTTCAGTTGTGTCAAAGATTATTGTGAATCTTTAGTTGTCAAAGATTATTGTGAATCTTTAGGTGTGTCAAAGATTATTTTGAATCTTAAGTTGTTTCAAAGACTATTTTTGAATCTTTATAATTTTGTTCTTGTTGAACAACATACTGTTTAAGGGGTAAGTGCAGCCCATGAGGGTTCTTGGATCTGCACTTCATTTTATTCAATATTTGTTTTGTTTATTTTCAATTGTATTTTTACATCATATATTTATCATTATTAACTCATTCAAAAATTTCCATCTTTCTTACATTGTGTTTGACTTGTTCATTTCGTCCAAAAACCCACTCGGTTACAATTCTGTGACAGTCAGGATCTAGATCAACACATGGTTGTTTACAAAACGAACAGTCAAGGTCAAATTATTTTCTAGAAAAAGTATCATCTCTAGCGAATAAATTTACATTACAATAGCATGTAATAAAAATATAAAATATAAAACTGACAAACAATTAAATTGAAATAAATATATATTAAATGAGATATAATTAAATCAAATATACATAACACAAGTTATGACTGAAGCTATATAATTTAAAAAAAAAACAAAACATTTCATGTCTTCTGCAAAACTACTTACTATGAATTTGAGTGAAATTGACAGAAAATCGTTAGACATAAAAACCTTTCAAGCTTATCTAAATAATACTAATCCTGCAAATATGGTTTCTGTTGCTAAAAGAGAACAAAATTGTAAACGGTTTCTCAAAACCCCATGCTAAATGGAACTAATCTGTTAGAACTTGTATAGGCATAACGAATTTTGAAATCGCACAACTCAACACTGATCCACCATCAAGAAAGGTCGCCTCTACTAAGATCAACGCCATGACTTCTCAATTAATGAAAATATATTTTTTCTTCATGAATTCTTCATACAAACAGAATGTCACCCAATTTTACAGAAAGCATCAAGGCAAAGCGCTTTTCAATTTTATATAAATGATGCCGTTCCTACATCAAATATAGCCATTGTTGCTAATACAAAGACAACATTTAAAGGACTTTCTCTAAACTAATAAAATTCTCAATGCAGTTTGACACAGTTTAAGGTTAGCATCCTGTTACAAATAGATTTCAGCTTTAAATAATTGATGCTATGCAACCATCAGACGTAAATGACTTTATTCAAAATGTAAAACAAATCAAACGGTTTCTTGTCTAAAACGATTCAGCAGGCATTTAAAGTCTGATACAGATTATTATGGTAATAAAGGCTTTCAAATGTGTGTATATATATATATATATATATATATATATATATATATATATATATATATATATAATGTTTGTGTGTGGAGTCGTGTGTGTAGTTTATACTGATTCGCCATCAAATATGGCCACCGTTACTACAAATATAAAATACTTATAGTGAATTCTTTTCAAAACTCACTCAGCAGAACACGACTTAATTTACAGAATCATTATTTTCTGAAGAGCTTTTGAGTTTATCCAAGTAATGTCAATATATCATTAAATATAGCTATTACCGAACAATAGAAAATAAAATTTTATAACTTCTAACAACAATTGCGTAAAAGATTATGACATCTTTCCTTAGATATTTGGACAGCATTTTGATACCACTTTATCGTTTAAGTGAAGTTGTCATTACTGAAACTCTTATTTATTTTTTCCCCAATGGTTGACACATCAGTCAGTGGTCTTTAAACGTAACTGTTTTTTTTTCTTCAACAGTTCTTACTTCACACTTCCTTATGAACAATCTTACTGAATGAAAAAACTTTCTCATCCTTGTCCGGAATGTTCATTATCTCGTTATTAGGATCATGTCTCACTAACTCGGTGATAAACAGAGGTATGTCATTAGTGGACAAGTTAAGTCTGAAACTTGGAATAATATTTAAAATACTTGTAAATTTAAATTGCCTTCGTTATATTTTCCTGCACAGTAGTGGGTTTCTCTTTATTTACAGCTATCATTTTTTTCTTCATATATGTGACAGATTAAGTTGAATTAAAATATGTTAATCTCTCTCATTTTAATATCATAGTTTTTGTAGTCTTAGGTTTGCTTATCAATGTCCTATATTTTAATGGTCCTTTAACTGACCATGGAACATATCTATCTATACTGGCATGGTCTTTGTGCATCCATTATCTGATTATTTTATATTAGTTATGCTTTCGTTATTTAAAACAGTGTATACGAATAATGCTGATTCGCCATCAAATGTGGCCACAGTTACTAAAAATGGAAAATAGTTTTTCTCAAACCCACTGCACAGAATACGACAACATTTTACAGAAACATTATGATATGGCAGGATTTGAGTTTATCCAAGTAATGTCAATATATCATCAAACATGGTTGCTGTTACTTAACAACAGCAAGTAAAATATCCTAAGTTCTAGCAAAACCCGCTTTAAAGACTATGATATATTTTCTTAGATATTAGGACCGTACTTTTATACCACTTTAACGTTTCAGTCAAGTTGTCATTATTGAAGAAACTCGTCTAATGTTTTCCAGTGGTTAACACATGAACCAATAGCTGTCTGTAAACATATTTTTTTTTCAACAAATATTTCTTCACTCTTCCTACTGAACTTATGGACCATAAAATCTTACTACATGCAATAATTTTTTTTCTTCCTTCGGATTGTTCATTATCTGCTGATTATGATAACGTCACACTAACTCAGTTAAACTTAGATGCATGTCATTACTGGAGTAGTTGTATCTATGAAGTGAGGTTAAGTATAAATACCAGAAATTTAAATTGCTTTAATTATGTGCAGAGACTATATGGTCTCTTAGTTTGCAGTTATATATGAACAATTCATTTGTTTAACCAAGTTTATAATTAGATATAAGAAGATTATCTGATAGCTTAAAACTATTCATAGTTAATCGAACCTTAAGATAATGTTGTAGGAATATTTAATTATATTTTATGAGAATACTTTTAACAGTTCTTTTACAGGTGAGGTTCAACCTGACTAAAGAACGTGTAGAAATCCTGATCAGTTACATCTGAAAATGTATGTGTGCTAACCACATTAATAAAGTATCTTGTCCCTTTCATTCTTAAGTTGGCGAATTCTAAGCCGACTCCGTTGTGTCCGAATCTTAAACATTCTTTTTTCTTCCTTGTCATCAATCTGGTGTATTACTACTTTCTCTGAGTATTTCAAGCTTTTTTTTAAACTTTCTAATTTCCTCAGTCTGACTCCATCTATGAAACTTGTGTTCTCTCTCTCTCTCTCTCTCTCGTAACAAATTCACTCACACTGTTTGCTGAAATGTTTTCGGTTGCGAACTCATATTCAGCATAGGCAACACAACGTTCTGACTTGTTTTTTTTAAACAAACAATACTCTTTCCGTATTTGTCTGCTATGCTTTTTCCATTGTTAAACTAAATTTTCTGTCGAATATATTCTTTAATGTTGATACATTTCAGTATTTGTTAGCTAAATATTGTCGCTTATTGACCCATATTTTCAGTAATGGAAATCCAGCATATTTATATGGCCAAAAATTCAGCGGTAAAGATCTTATGAAACTAATCGTCTGATAGAATTCAATATCAACGTGTCTTTGATTTCTGACGCAGTCTTGTATAATGGACTGGCACGAATATGATACATTCAAACGCTGTAATAAATCCTACATGTTCATACTGTATTAGTCAATGTCCATGCAATACTTAATTTACTCGAGCATTGCCTTTTGGTATCTCACTCGTCCATCATTTATATTTGTCAAATTTACATGCATCGTTTTGTTTTATCGACTCTTTCTATGCTTGATTTTGATGATTTGACAAAATATTTTCCCAACGAACTGGCTATATGTCTGGCAGTTTAGCTGCGAATAATTTCTTTAATATTCAAAACTATAGTAAATACAATCAACGTTCAATTAAGTTAACCAATTTGTACCAGTGTGCATCTAAAAGTAGTATTCATTGAAATTTAGACAGTAATTTTTAGACCCATCTAGAAACTTCATTAGTGACATTTTACATCTTATCTTATATATAAACACTCACAAGTGTGTGTAACTCTTGCCAAACAATGGGTTGCGAGTTCTAAACTCGCCGCATCATCAAATTTGTTTTTAAAAATAACTTTTTGCATTTTTATGTTCATACTTACTTTCAAACTGGCTCATCCAAAGCATGTTTTATTTTACTTTTAGTTTGCTGTTATTTTATTCCCGTCCTAGATCGGGCAATTAACCTAGCATTGAAACAGCTATCATGCCAAAATATGTGTCCGTATTTTCCTATCTCTACAAGAAAAGTTTACAAGTCACGTGGGAAATGAGCATCACCGACATTAACACTTCCCGCATATATAGTTTTTAACTAATTTGGATTCTAATTGTACTGACCAAAGGTGTTACTGATCATGGTACTATGTGCTTCAGCACAATATGTGCTTAAGTGCCTCATTACCAAGTACAACAAAATGACTACTCGCTCTTTCTCAAAGTAAACTCTTCCTAAAATGCATATTGCCTGGATAATGGAAAATGGCTTATATCTTTCAGTTTTCCCGTTCCAAAGGTCAACATGAAAAAATAATTGTGGAATGGACACCGCAAATACGCGCAAAGAGAGGACAAAGATGATGAGAGACGGGCAAAGACAGGGCAAAGACGGTACATATAAATGTTAAACTGGCAACAGTGTTGGTTCCAGTTGTATTAAAATAGAAACCTTTCTATTGACTACTGTTTTTCGTTTGTTTGTTGTTTTCTTTGTAGGGGAGGGGGCATTTCAGTGTCTTCTTGTACCCACATTTGTAATTAATTATTGTAATGTTGAAAACTGTCCTTTAATATAAAAAATGAAATCTTCTTATCAGTATTTTTTTTATTTCATTTAATAATAATGCAGTAAATTCTGTGGGATACATATATATATATATATGTGTGTGTGTGTGTGTGTGTGTGAAACACAGGTGATGTGTGACTGAGTCAAGAATAATACTGTTCAAATTAAACGGTCATTGGAAGGGTGATAGGTAGGTGGGTAGTTGTTGATTTCTGAAGGCATGGGTCGAATACAAATATTCAATATTTATGACCCAGGGGGAACATCAGGCACAGCTAACTTAATTACTTACAAACAAATAAATGATCACAAACGAGTAAATCAGATCGTCATCTGTGGAGATTTCAATGCCCATAACGATCTGGGGGGGGGGGGGGGGGGGGCGGTGTGACGGACAAAAGAGGCAAATTGATTGAAGAATGGACAGCAGAATCTAACTTAGCCATTTTAAATGACGGTACAAAAACACGCCTTAACCCAGAAAACGGTCTCATGTCCGCCATCGACCTCACCATTTGCTCGCCATCAATAACCGGGTGGCGGTCTGGAGAGTGGATCAAACTGACCCCTTGGGCAGTGACCACTTTCCAGTAATAGTCACCCTGCAGATGACGGTCCAATACAACTCGCTAAAAAGAACCCCTAGATGGATATATTCAAAAGCAGATTGGACCACATTTAATGAAACACTAAGCAAAATAGACGCCAAAAACCTAGAAAATGATATTAATAAATATTACGAAGACCTGATTGATACCATACTAAAGGCAGCTACCACTAACATACCCAAAACTAGTGGTAACCCAAATAAACAAGCAGTCCCATGGTGGAATGATGAACGCAAACAAGCCATCACTGATAAGAAAAAAGCCCTCAATAAATTCAAACGCACTAAAAACTCTATTGATTTCACTATATATAAACAAAAGGAGAAAAACCTTAAAAACATAATTAAACAGGCAAAGGAATCAACTTGGCATAATTACTGCACGAATATCAATATCACAACTAATACCAAACAAGTCTGGGATAAGATTAGATCAATTAGAGGAAAGACAACTAACACCACCCCAAAAATAGCTGGAGCCATTACTAATAAAGAAAAAGCTGACCGACTAGCTCAGCATTTCTCAGATATGAGTAGCAACACCAACCACACCCTAGCATTTCAATTACATAGGAACAAAGTAGAAAGAACCCATAGTAATCTCTTTAAAGACCTCGGTCCCAAAGTCTCGAACCTAAATAAAGACATTACAACTTACGAATGGGACCTAGCATTGAAAACCAAAAACGAAACTAGTCCAGGGGAAGATCAAATAGGATACACAATATACAAAAATATCCCAAATAACATTAAACAAACAATTATTAAATTACTAAACCAAATATGGACCTCAGGCAAACTACCCGATAAATGGAAACACGCAATAGTAATTCCAATACCCAAACAAGGAAAAGACCCTAACGATATTAGCTCCTACAGATCCATTTCCCTAACAAACAACATTTGTAAGATCATGGAAACCATAGTCACCAACCGACTCAAACACCACCTAGAGAGCAATAATTTAATCTCCGATAATCAATGCGGATTTAGAAACAAAAGATCCACCACGGATCAACTAATACGATTGGAAACCGCAATCAAATTAGCGTTCAACCCCAAACGCAAAGCTGATAGGAATTTAATTGCAGTATTTATTGACCTCGAGAAGGCATTCGACCTTGTATGGACCAAGGGCTTATTAGCCAAACTCAGCCACTACGCCATCACAGGTCGAATGTTTAAATTCATTGAAAACTTCCTCGCTGACCGTAAAATATCAACCAGAGTCGGCGACACCTACTCTGAACCACACACACTTGAAAACGGTACACCACAAAGAGAGCGTACTCAGCCCAGCCCTTTTCAACATCATGATTAATGACTTGGACACCAACTTAACATCAAAACTAATTGAACTCTCACAATTTGCTAATGATAGTGGATTACGGAGAGCAGGAAACCCCTCCAACCACAAAGTAATCAGCGATATTCAAACAAGTTTAAACAAAATAGGGAAATGGGCTGATAAATGGGGTTTCAAATTATCCCATGAAAAAACCATAGCAGTATTATTCACCACCAAACGTAAATTACAAAATCAGTTTCCCAAACTCACCATCCAAAATCAACAAATTAAATTCGTAAAAGTAGCACGATTTTTAGGAATGCATTATAACTCCAAGCTAAACTGGGGACACCACATAAACGAACTAGTCAAAAGGTGCAATAAAGACCTTAACCTCCTTACAACCCTTAAAGGAACCACCTGGGAATCCAATCAAGAAACCTTACTATCATTATATAAATCGTTAATTAGATCTAAACTAGATTACGGATGCCAAATTTACAACTCGGCACCCCAAAATAACCTCAAGAAACTAGATAGCATACAAAGAAAGGCCCTAATTATTTGCACTGGAGCACTACCATCCACATCACTAGTGGAACTTCAAATCTTAACTGGAGAACTGCGGCTCCACCTTAGAAGACAAGAACTCACCCTCAGATATGCAGCCAGGCTAACAACACACCCCGACACACATCCCACCCGGCTAGCTATCAATAAATGCAACATACCTTTTAGAACTAAATTATCACAAAACATACCAGCAGGGAAATTAGTCCATCAATTAGTTGAACAACTTCCTATAGACAGCCTCCAAGCAGAAATTGCAAATCACTATGACAAAGAACCATGGATAAATATCAACCCCTCAGTTAACACCCTCATTACGAAATATGGCAATAAAAACGAACAGGAACTCAAACTAAACACAATCTGTACAGAAGAAATCAACTCAAAATATTGCAACTACATTAAGATTTACACTGATGGATCCAAAATTACAGAACCACCCAGAACAGCAGCAGCTTACCTAATCCCCGAATTTAACATTAAAGTAGGACGAAGACTACCTAACCTCTGCTCTATATACACAGCTGAATTCTGGGCCATACTTGAAGCACTCAAATGGATCAAAGAGAACAAAATACCCCAAGCGGTAATAATAAGTGACTCGCTAAGCGTCATAAACTCAATACTTAATAGCAACACCAAATCAAGAGAAAACTATCTTAGGCAAACCAATTTATTGTTAAAAATACTGAACAATAATAACTTACAAGTAGAATTTATGTGGATACCATCCCATATTAACATACCAGGTAACGATATGGCAGATATAACAGCTAAACAAAAACTAAACAAAACCACTCACATCAACCTAGATTATAGCATATGCGAACTCAATAGCATATCTAAAACCCTCATTGATAATAAATGGCAGGAATTATGGAACACAAGCACTCAAGGCAGGAAACTAAAAACTATCATTAAAGAAGTATGTAGAAATAGGAAACCACCCAAAACAAAAGGCAGTGAACAAAAATTCATAAATAGAATACTCACGGGCAAAACCAAGCTGGCTAACAGCTTCGGACAGTACATAGGACCACAACCACATAACCCTAACTGCTACCACTGCAGGGTCCCAGAAGACATAGAGCATATTTTTAACAACTGCCATACACTTGAAAAAGAAAGGGCTAAGTTTAAAGTTAAACAGCATAATATTGGATCCCCTGCAACATACCCAGAATTCTTGATGAACACAAACCCCAATATTAATCTAACATTCAAAAATATCATAAGTTTTATACACGAATCCAATCTAATCAAAAAAATCTAAGAAAGTAAATCAAAGACCAGTTAAAAATATTACAAATCACTGTTTGGGAATTATGACGGCCGGCTGGGTCTCGTGGGTTCACAGAATGACACAGCCGTTCATAGCCCGAATAATAAAAACCAGTTAAGGACGAATATTACAAAATCACTGTTTGGGAATTATGACGGCCTGCTAGGTCTCGTAGGTTCATAAACTGACACAGCCGTTCATAGCCCGAATAATAAAAACCAATTAAGGCCACAAAAAATTAAAATAGGAAAATAGGAATTAATTAAAACAGGACTCCATAATAACATACAAACAACCATAAAACAAGTTTTCATTCCAAACCAGTAAGATAAAGAATCCAAATAAATAAGGAATTCATGAAGAAAAAAAAAAAGGAAACAAAAATATACTCCTAACCGTCTCCTTGTCTCTAAAACAACATCTGGCTGAACTTTTAAATCAAGCTTCCACAGCTATTTCTACTAACATACTCAGCCAAATCCAGGCAATGTTGGCAGACGACCCTGAAGAATTTGAAACTTCCACGCTGGCAGCGGCCCTGTATCATCATCCAGCGGCGATGAAGCTGATGAACCTGCACCACCTAAACGGAGTGGAAAAAAGGAAGGCTCTGTCTACCGGAATATGGGACTGGGAAAGGCAATTGATGATATCAAAAAAGCGGGCCACTTCGTCAATGCCACAAGACCAGGTGTCCTAATGTGACGTCATCGCTGCCGACCAATCGTAGCGGGAGTCACATACTGCTTGGTTTGACACCTGGGGCATTTCAATCCAAATAAGAAACACGAGTGTGTGGTGTGACTATTCCCACTCATGTTTATTAGCCTTTCAGTCAGGTTGTTAAGGACTAGTTAGTCCTACACCTGAGTGGCTAAATTAAAAAGTACTCTTTGAGTACATAAAAGCCTGGGGGATGAGGCTCCTTTTCCTTCCCCCAGGAGTAATTAAAAATCACGCAGTGCGTGAATAAACAAGTGGTACATGTTCAAAAGAACGAAAACCACTATACTCCAACTAACTAACTAACAGCCAAGAAGCAACAATCTTAGTATAAGTCATTCTGACTTCGCTGATTGGTATTTATTAGCTTATTGTATGTACACTCTGTACACAAAATTCAACTTTATGAACCATTTTTGACCTTTTTAGCTCAATTTATTTGATTAATTGCACAGGTGGCTTACACATTATTGGTACTTTTATTGTCCATTAAATAAATGGACTAGATTTGGTTAAGTATGGGCTGACGTTTCAGGGCTCTGTGTCCTTTGCGCTTGTTTCCGGGTACCTCTTCTCCCTTGCCTCTACCGTCTAAACCTGGGTGTCACGATGTGACGTCATAGTGGCCACCAATCGCTACTGGCGTCACATACTGCTCTGGTCAACAACTAGCTCAATGATAACATACTGAAATTCATTTAGTTTTTACATGAGTGCGTGTAGGGTTCATTCCCACCCAGGGACAGTCCTTCATTCAGGTCGTTAGGGACATTTAGTCTCACTACCTTATGGCTAAATTAACAGTGCTACGTGAGCACATAAACCCCAGGGAGATGAGGCTATAATTCCTTCCCCCAGGACAATTATCAGTCCGCGGTGCGGTCATTAAACAGAGGCACATGCACAATTGTGCGAACGCCTCTATAATTTAAATAATCAATCAAGCCTAGAAGCTGCACTAAATAACATAAGAAAAGCGCAGAACTATGCTAGTGCAGTTAAAAAAACGGATGGCGGCAAATCTCAGTCAGAAAACTGAGAACTCGACAATGGCTGTTCGGGGTTCGTATATTGGATCAGTACTATGGCGATGCTTTCCACAAACACTCATTGGATACCCTGACAGAAGCTGCAAATCATCTTACTGCATTACACGGATTAGAGGAATTCCCTGAACAGCGACGTAAAGAACCACGCAGTTCGGCGGATATAGTGGACGAAGAAGACGACCGATGCTCATTTGGAATGTCCTAACGCCCTTGTAAGGGCTACTACTAAACAAATGCCTCTTATTTTAAGGGTTTCTACTTTGATTTAGAAACCCGATTTGATTGAACTAACACAATGAATTAGATCCTGTGTTGACCGTTCAAAATTATACCATTTTATACAAATAATATTGACAGAAATTTATAATAGTCAGTCTGACTACATTTAAATTAGATTTTAAAAAAAAACATGTACGCTTAGTACATTCAATTTGAAGCTTAGGACATTAGCAAAATTTAAGACTTATATAAACGTGACTATAATTACGATTGTGGCTAACATAAAATTGGCAATAGGCACTTCCGAAAAATTTCAACTGGGATAATTTTGACTTAGAGTAGGGCTTTGGTGTTTAAGTATGTTCTTGTGGGCTGTGCTTGATTCCTCTTTGGTCCCTTCCCTCCCTTGCACGCTCGGACACGTTACCAATTGAAAAGTGCAACATTAGCGCATAAAAGCGGGACTGTAGTGGCTCTATTCAGGCAGTCCTGACCAATTGAAAATCTCGACATTCGAGACATAACTAGTCGCAAAAGCACTAGTATGCGTAAGCGACTATAATTCTTATTCAGTTCAGATCAGTCTGGCCATCCATTGTTGACTCGCCAACCTATGAAGATGTCTTCTAATTAAGCAAAGCTGAACGAAGCCCACGTCCATTTGCATCATGTTAGGCAAAACCTGATACCCAAGTCTGAAGAAACAGAGAATGTCAGGATGTTAAAAGTGGCCCAAAAACTGATACAAAGTTGTTTAAAGTTCAAGAAGGAATAAGACGAATGAACCGAGAAGTACAGATTTTAGAAAAAGCAGAGAGAACAGCAGCATCATCAGCAACAGCAGGAGCCAAACAGAAGTTCTGTGAAAGAGTTCTCCTTCTCCTTCCGAAGAAGCAGATCCTAACCTGTGGGAAAGCGTGCAGTCAGACGGGGACGTAATGACTATACCACCCTCAACAAAACAGCCCCTTGTCTGTCTTTGCTTGTTAGTAGGTTAAGAAATAGAAGTGTGCTTACAAACACTTCGTTTTCTTTCTTGTAAGATAGTCTCTGTTTTATATATGTAGGAGTGATAATAAAATATGTTTGTAGGTGAAAAAAGGGAACGTGAGTGTTTCTTTTAGGTCCGCGCATTCTATGTGATTGATGGTGGAGTGGGTATTGTTAGTTTTTGTGTAAGGGGGATGTATTCCTTACGTCCGTGCTTCAGACATATAATGCGGAGCGTTCGTCAGTCTGGCAACCCAGCGTTCACTCGTTAACATGAGTAGAATCACCAAAATTGCTTGAACTCCAAATGCACCTGGAGTATGCCAGTAGCCTTCTGGACCAACTCGCCATGGAGGCTATTGCAGAGGAAGCTAGGATTAAAGGAGAAGAGGAGGAGAAGAAAAAAAAAGGAAAGGAAAGAAAAAAATGATCCCGCCACACCCGGTGCTAAGACAGGTCTGTGAAGTCTAGCCCATGGTGAGGACATCTCCACCGACACTACCAGCACCACAGCCACTACGAGCACAGAGACCCGTGGTCCCTCAGATAGAGAACTGAGAAGGAGTAGTTTGAAAGACAGCAAGTGCAATCACAACAGCAACAGCATCCACGGTTCAGGCATAGGAGAAGACAGAGGGAACAAGTCTTCATTATCTCTCAAACCAAGGAATGATATAGTTAAGCAACTCAACTCCCTCTGCGCCTTCCAATAATAAATGTCAATTGGGATAATGAATTAAGCCGCCTTTGTGTGCGTGGTGCTCGGCCTGGGAGGTGCCATCATTAACCAGTGTATTTGGAGTTTTAAAAAACCCAGTCCTTCTCAGGGCTAACCAGATCCCTAGAAAAGAAAGACTAATCAAGTTGCCAATCATATATTTGGGTACGTATATGTGTTTCTGTGTTTGTATGTGTGCGCGTGTACATTGTGTGTGTATGTGTATGTGTTTGTGTGCATGTGATTTTGTGCGTGCGCGTACGTGTGTCTGTGTATATATTGGTCTTTGTTTGTCCCTATAAAACTCCCTTTGTCCCTATCAAATTAATTTCACCTACATACATACCTACAGTAGAGTGTATTCAGGTCAGCCAGTTGCAAAACTGTTGCCATTTTTTCCCTAGTGTCTAGTATAATGTCATTGAAACTGGAAATTTTGAGACTATAAATCTAGACTTGGGATTTTAAACAGGTTGTAGTTATAAATAAATACTAGGGTTTTTAAATAGGAACGTCACACAAGTTGAGGCTATAAATAGATAGTGGGTTTTTCCAAAGGAATTTCTTACCAGTGGTGACTATAAATAGATACTAGTGTTTGTCCACACATTATTTTTTGCAGTGTAAGATATAGTCTATTTTGTAAGATTTTATCTCATTCTCTTACATTTTAAGCGAAAACAAGGCGTTTGGATAGTGAGTATGATATAATGTATGGTATAGTGAGTGTAATGGATAGTATGTTTGTGTTGTAAGGGATAAATATTTTGTGAGATTTCATCTCCTTCTCTTACATTCTAAACGAACACATAACGATTGAAGTGTGTGTGTGTGTGAATTGGTCTTTGTGTTTTATGTGCGTACGTGTGTTTTGTTGGTCATTGTGTTTTTGTGCGTCCGCGTACGTGTATGTGTGTGTTTGTATGTTTGTATGTGTGCGCGCGTACGTTTGTGTATGTGTGCGCGCATGCTTTTGTGTGTGTATGTATTTGTCTTTGTTTGTACCTATAAAACTCCTTATATTTTCCTATCAAATTCATATCACCTACCTCCTACAGTAGCGCGTATTCAGTTCAGTCTCTTGCAACATGGTTGCCATTATTCCCTTAGTGTCTAGTACAGTGACGTCAATGAAGCTGGAAATTTTGAGATTATAAATCTAGACATGGGTTTTTTTCCACAGGTTGTAGCTATACATAGATACTAGGTTAGTTCATAGGACTTTTCTACAAGATAGTATTATAAATAGATAATGGGTTTTTCCAAAGAATTTTCCCACAAGTTGTAGCTAAAGAAAGGAATTTCCTACCACTGGTGACTCTAAATAAATGCTAGCGTTTTTCCACAATGTCTTTATTTATGGCAGTGTAAGAGTTAGTCTATTTTGTGAGATTTTATCTCCTTCTCTTACATTTTAAGCTAACAAATAACGATTGCACAACACCAATATTCCCATGTTCAATTCACCTTGACGCCAATGTGGCCCATTCAATTTTCCCATGTTAAATTCCCCTTGACGCTACAGTGGCCCACGACACTTATGACTGGATTTTCTATTGACGCTTTGTTTCGGTATGTCTATGTTTTTTCCTATCAACCCTTTGTCCCTGCAAGTTCATTTCACCCTAAACATAGTTTTATCCCTATAAACCCCATGATGTCACCAATGTTCAATTCCCAATGACCTCCAGGTGACATTCCCGTGTTAAATTCCCGTTGTCAAGTAAGTGCAAACCACCTCTTTTATCATAGGAGTCTACGTCAGGCTATAAATCTTGAAGCTACAGTGCAAACGACAAATTTAACATAGAAGTCTACGTAGGGCTATAAATCTTGAGGTACAGTGCAAACGACCAAATTTAAGATAGAAGTCTACATAGGCTATATCATCCCCAAATACTGCTTACATAATACAACATGAAAATATATTCCAATATTTCGTGTAATAACCCCACACAAAAACGAAGAAAATAAAGGAAGCCGGCATAATAACTGATGGAAATACGAACTAGGAAATATGAATACCCCCCCCCCCCAACTCCGAAATCTTTTCCCAAATTCTTTTTTTTTGGGGGGGTGGGGGTGGGGTGTATACCGAAATAGGGAGGATAGTGATAATTCACGTGACAACCATTATATTTAGAAAAGTTATGAGCCCCATTAAAGCTCTAACTAGCACAATATACTGGAACGGGCTGCGCGGCGTCCGCAAATAAAGCTGATCGTCGAAAAGGATAAAGCAGAATGGAGGCTCATGAAAGGTTAACGAGCCAGTACTTTGTCGACCAGTATAAAAAAAGTTCAAGACTCTTTAATGAAGCACGGTGACTTGTTAACAAGACCTGACAGAACGTTATTGAAGATGGATAATTTCAACATATCATCCCTGGCATTCAGCCTAACAAACATCGCCATCTCATTCGAGTAGGTGAATGACTCGGTTTTTATCCTTTAAGACCTTTTTCTTTGATAGAAAAGAAAATCTTTCTAGCCTGATATTTTTGTTTCAAAACTAAATATTTGTAACCAATAACATGTTGAAATGTACTCCCAAGATTTTCCAAAATTCATTTCGAGAAAGTCGATGATGACGAAATTAGACACTTGTAAGGCAAGATGAAGGATAAGACCTGAGATAGTCCGATAAATCAACCCCTCAAACCTATGTTGATAATGATGGACGATGTTGGGTGTGATGTCACCTTTTCATTAATATGTGCAATTTTGCTGCATGTAAATCATTCTGGAACAACCCGCGTACACTTTAGGCACATACCGGTAATTGGTAATAGCCATATCAAGCGCGAAATTCAAAATGGCCTCATGACAGATTATTGTGCCATCGCAGGTGGATTTACAAGTCACCAAACATGTAATTTGCTCAGGAAATATAATATACATGTCACTAAAAGAACCCTTCAGCCGACGGTAGCTGCGCAGCCACGAGAAATACTGGTAAGTGTGTAACATGTACACCGATATGTGCAGCCAAATATGAATGCAGATAATTGCAGCTTTTAAAGAATGTAGTCTGACCATACATCCCCGTTTGTTTGTACCCCCTATCGATTTCAATAATGGAAACATTTAATATGATGAAAAGTGCAAGGAACTTAGTCAATTCACTCACTGATTTACAATTTCTAACACCGTGATTGTCTGCGTGTTTCGCGCTTGACGGAAGTTTTCATAATAATAGACGGACATGCCCGAGATCCATTTCCAGTTCCTGGTCAAGTCCATTTCCAGCAAAACCTATTTGCGATCAAAGATGTACATTCTTATGTCGTCTGCTTCCGAATCAAGCAAGGAAAACAATGACAACAACAAATTTGCCTTTCACGTGGATTTAACAAGTGGTTTAATTTCTATGTTCAAATGTTCAAAGGGATATAATTCCAAACTCTCAACGTTATGGTAATTTACGTAATTAGCCGGCAGTTACCGAATAGGATGAACTACGTCATTATGTTGTCCGATGGAAATAAACTAGCCCATAGTGTACGCAATATGGCACCGTGTTACTACGGAAAGTCCGTTAAGCATGAAACGTGCAGGGGAAGCCAGTATTAGTGTCATTCTGGTCACAGTCAGGTTAGAAATTATAAATCAATAATTAAATTGACTTAGTTCTGTGCACTTTTTATCACACTAAACGTTTTCGTTATTTAAATCGGTAGGGGTGGACAAACAAACGGGATGTTTAGTCAGAGTATTTGTGATATCAGCCCAGCACTCGAAAATCAATATCATCACGGGTGAAGGGTTGATTTATCGGTCTAAATCTGGAAAAAAAAAACAAAAAAAAAAAAAACAAAAAAAAAAAAAAAAAAACGTTTTCCACTACCGGAATCGGGCGTCGAGTCTAAAATATCGAATTTATGAAACGAGTTGAATAAAGTCCAGCTTTTGCGAACCTTGGCGAGCAAAAACTGGGCATTATTCAACGAGTTTCATAAATTTAATATTAAGTCATTAACCATTTGAAATTCTTTTTATCACATAGTTTTTCATTCAGTTGAAGTTATTTAGATAGAAGAATTAATAATTTCGTTCATTCTGACAGACGTTGCACCCTTTACCCTTCATTTGTCGTACGTAAAAGGTAGTCCCAGAACAAGCTGAATCAGTAAAAGAAGATTATGCTTTTTTTACAGACTATAAATCAAAGAACAAGCGTCCATCCAAATAAACAGAACATCTTAAAAAGACAAAATCATTTTTCAACACAGTGCGTGTGATGTCACATTGTTTGATACAGTACCAGTAGTGAAGTGGGCCACCCTAGCGTCAATGGGAATTAGCATTACAGACCCCCCCTGGGCCACTCTAGCGTCAAGGGAAAATTAACATGGAGAAAAATCGTGGGCCACTCTAGCGTCAAGGGGAATTTATCATGGAGAAAAAACCCTGGGCCAATCTAGCGTCAAGGGGAATTGAATATGGAGAAAAATCGTGGGACTGTCTAGCGTCAAGGGAAATTGAATATGGGATTTTTTTATTTTTATTTTTAAAAAAAAAATTAAAATTTTTTTTTTAAAAAAAGGGGTAGGCAATTGAAAGTCATTCTCTTTTCGAGAAATATGGGTGGCCCTGAAAAGGGCCTTTGGTTTTTTCTTCTTCTTCTGCTTCTAATTTCTTCTTTTTCTCAACCAACTTCTTATTTTCTCTCCTACACTCTTTCTCTTCTTTTCTTTCTTATTTTTCTCCTCCTCTTCTTTCTTCTTCTCTTCCTCCTCTTCTTTCTTCCTCTTCTCATTTTCTTCTTCTTTTTCAATTTTTTCATTCCATTCTCTTATCCTTATCCTTTCCTCTTCATCCTCCTTCTCCTCCTTTATCTCTTTCATGACACCACTTATTATGTCCTTTACTTTTCTTAAATTG
Source organism: Sinohyriopsis cumingii (assembly GCA_028554795.2). Classification (NCBI taxonomy): domain Eukaryota; kingdom Metazoa; phylum Mollusca; class Bivalvia; order Unionida; family Unionidae; genus Sinohyriopsis; species Sinohyriopsis cumingii. The sequence goes on from CM068832.1 coordinate 84,854,649, forward strand.
TTGATCTCCATCTTTACTCGATGGGGACTATAAGAATAGTGGTCTTCATTGAATCTCACTAACATCTGCTCCATCATTCCTAAATTGTCCAAAACGTCTTGTAATTTTTGCATTTTGTCAAGGTGGTTCGAAGCCATCTTCTTTTTTATTCTTTGTAGAATGGTTTGAACGACGAATACTGTCTGTTCTTATACGAAAAGCGCGGACGTGAAGGAAAACATCCCCAAGACATAAAATTGATATTACCTAGATCATGACCAAACAACGCGCGGACGTGAAGGAAAACATCCCCCACTTTCTCATTTCATATAATAAAACCCAAACTATACTCTCCACATACGCTAAGAAACAATAAAGAAACCCATAATCTACTATTCACACAAACTTACGTGAGCAGTTACAAACACAAACACAAACACTTACACTCACACTATAAAAAAAAGAGTCAGTGTTTATATTCACACTACTCTACCTACACACATTGGCAAATTGATGGTTATTTCTTTTCTTGATTATTGGGTAGCCCTGAAAAGGGCTGTTTTTTTTTTTTTTAACTTCATGGACACCTGGTTAATGATGGCACCTTCCAGGCCTGGCGCCACATACACATCTTGTTCTCCAGTTGCTTTTTACTTTTTTGGGGGAGAGAGCAGAGGCGGGATAAATAGCTTCAGAATCCCAATTTTCTGTTTCTGGGATTCTGAAATTTCTTCTCTCCTTTTCCTCCTCTTCTTTGTTTCTTCTCTCCTCTTCCTCTTCTTTGTATCTTCTCTCCGCCTCTTCTTTGTATCTTCTCTCCTCCTCTTCTTTGTTTCTTCTCTCCTCCTCCTCTCTCATCCTTTCCTCTTCCACAATGGCTTCCGCGGCCAGTTCGTTCAACAGGCGCCTGGCATATTCCAGATGCGCATGAAGTTCCAACAGTTTCGCTAGTCTGGTGTTCATTCTGGTGTTGATCAATCAACAAGGGTAGCTGGACTGCCGAACGAGTTTCAATTTATACTAAAAGTGCGGACGTGAAGGAAAACATCCCCCCTAAAAACATAAAATTGATCTTACCTAGATCATGACCAAAAACAACGCGCGGACCTAAAAGAAACACTCACTCACTTTTTTTATACTTCCCATCACTATTCTAAAAAAATTTTTCATTAATCACTTCAATATACTATCCACATATGCAAAGTAATCTAACCTTAAATCTACTCTCCCCACACCTCAAACACCAAAAAAAAAAAAGACATGATCTTAATCTACTATCCACACCAACGTACGTGAGCACTTACTAACACACAATCCTATACACAAACACATACCCTCACACTATAAAAAAGAGTCAGTGTTTATATTCACACTACTCTACCTACACACATTGGCAAATTGATGGTTATTTCTTTTCTAGAGTATTGGGGTAGCCCTGAAAAGGGCTGGGTTTTTTTTTTGTTTGCTATGGCAATCTTTTAGTTTCTAAGAATGCGATGTCCTCTGAGGATAGACTTTCTGGCGATAGGTCTGCTTCTTCGGAAAGAGAAGAAGAACTCTTTGGTGTCGATACGACAATCGACAAAGCCTTTGTCAGGTTCAGGTTGCTGATGTTGTTGTTGTTGTTGTTGTTGTTGTTGTTGTTGCTGCTGTCTCTGAAGTCTGTACTTCTCTGTCCATTCTTCTTTCTCCCTGTTCACTTCTTCTCTGAAGAGCTCTTCTATCAGGTCTTCAGTGACTTTTAACATTCTCACATTCTCTATCTCTTCAGCTTTCGGTATCAGACTGTGTCTGACCCTATGCAAATTCACGTAGGCTTCGTTTAGCTTAGCTAGTTTGGAGCACATCTTCGTAGGAGGATGAGTCGACAATGGATGGTTAGACTGGAAACAACCCGGTTCTTAAAGTCAAAGCGCGGACGTGAAGGAAAACATCCCCCACACGGTTTTCGAGCCGCAACGTTTAATGAGTGTCATGAGAGGGATAGAGAGAAGTCAAAGAGCATGAATCAAACATTCTTATAGCCAAACAAAAGACAAAGGCATTTTTTTTCAAAACACAACATTTTTTATTCAAAAATCACTTAACACTAAACAACAACTCTAACATTTTTTAACAATAATCCAACCATATAACATCAAACATTTTTAAAAAAATGACAAACATTTTTTCAATTCACACTCTACTTTAAACAGGGCTGACAACGTTGTGAATGAAATTGTGATTTCCACTGTTGGAAATCATTAGGCCATTGATGGACACTACGTTTCCTAGCTTGAGACAAAACATAAGCATAATGGTCACAAAACCATCGATCTACTTTCACATCGTTTCTAGAAGAAGAACGAGGATCAAAATGAGTCACTAAATGTTCTAAGGAATAGCCCAGGCTGCGATGATGCAGAAAATACACACAGTACTGTCCACACCAAGGAATCTGTGCCTTGTAATTTCACATTATTGAATCGGGTGGTCTGAGCATTTCTTCTCATAAAGTCAATGATATCGTCTTCCAAAGGGGGCAATCCGTACGAATCGAAATATTCCACACATCCTTCTTGAGGAAAGTAGACGGCTACCCAGTGGGTTCCTGGGAGATGACTGTCGTCCGTGTTGATCACATAAGCTTGATGGTCTTGAGGTTTGCGATGAGGGAGTTCATCTTTAGCACAGACGGCAGGATTCCAAGAAGCCGTATACGAACTGTGGTTCAAAAGGTAATAAAGTTCCCAGGTATCCATTGTTTTGTGTGTTTTTTTTCTTCACAGGTAATAATAATTCGTCAATTCGATCCTGACTTTTTGCTTGAAAATATCTGACAAATAACCGTTTCTTCGTTTCGTCTCCTCACTCTGATTCAGGAGAGCTTCGATACGATGGATCTCTTGAGTGGTTAATGGTGGACAAGAATGTTCACGCAAGTCTTTATACCACTGGTGCCACACGTCTTCGTCCGAGATGAGACTCCAAGCTTCGTCCAGATACTCGTCCAATTTTTCTTCTTGACTTAACATCAGGCATTTATCGTGTTGAATTTGACTGGGATGATCGTTTTGACATCCATAGCAATTTTCCTTGATCAATTCCGTCATTTTTTCCACCAAGTGTTTGGCAAAACAGGAGACTAAATGGGCTTCTTGTTCTGGCCATCTTGACTTCATCATGATCACTTCTTCTTTTTCCGTGGTCTCCTCACATTCCATCTCCAAAGTTTCTCCACTAGGTAAAGAGGGATAACAGTCTTCCATAGCTTCTAATAGTCTAGAATGACTTCTCTCAAACTGTTGATTTCTATGGTATTATCAAATTCTGCATACAGGATGACGTTCACCGTGTTTGGTAGAGCATTCGCAAACTGAATTTCCACTCGAATCTGGCCGGATTTTATAGGGTGGAAATGTCCCTCGTCGCTGCCTTGGTCAGGAGTGAAATCGAAAGCCCACAAAGCATAGCCTCCTTCATAATCGTCGTACGTAATGCCGTGACTGGTGTTGGTTCCTAACTGACCAGTGGCTTCGTACAGGGACAAGTACGATCTCAAGTAATTTTTCTGGGCAAAGTTAGGTTCGAAAGGTCGGGTACACAAGGTTTTGCCATCGCGACTGACTTCAATCTTGGACACATTGTTATGCTTAAACTCAAAAAGATTTTCGTTGTAGGCTCCGTTGAAGGCTGCATTGCTTACGATGCCAAGGATTAAACGTTTGGGTAGCTGTCCTTGGAACAGATGATCTTCGATCATAGATCGCTGTCCAGTAGGAATCGTGAACGTTTTCACTTCCACGCGACGTATCGGATACTTGGCGTCGTTCTGCTCAACGTCTGACTGATGTCGTTTCCCATTTTAGGTAACACTTCTATGCGACGCACGTAGAGCCTGGCTTCTTGAATGATGGTTTTGTAAGTGGCATCAGCAGCAGCCATCAAATGGAAAGTGGCACTGCTGCGATTCAGTCTCAAGCGGATATCCACCCCGTTCAGCAAATACTTTTCTTGTAACCACATGTCCAAATGCAAACGATCCATCAGTTCTAAACTACGACTTAGATGAATTTTCTTTCGTCGTTCTACAAATCCCGTTGGATTTGAAGCATTCCCAGCAAGTGTAATGCCGTTGAACTTAGTCGCTTGGTCAGGTTTCCATACCACGCAAGCATCCAGATGAGTGTTCTTGGCTTCTTTTCCGTACGTCAAGAGATTTTCCAGGTACGCTCGGTAAGGGTAAGTATCCATGCTGCTGCTGACCAGTTTGTTATTCAAGTACAAGTCCACTTCGCTAAACAAGGAATGCATGAAATTGTTGACGGGAGCTACTGCATCATCATTGTCTAGGTTAGCGTTGTGTGGTTCGATCACTTTCACTTTCAAGTACAAGTAACTGCTATTCAGATCGATGTAATCTTCGGGCTGTCCTTTGATTTCAAACTCGATGGGAACGGAATCGGTCAATGAGGAGACGGGATGAAATTCCACCCACTGGGATTCTTGCATGGTCATCATGGTGGGGGGCATGGCAAACATATCCAGTTCCGACTTGGAACAAGCACATGACTCTCGGTGCATCATTTTTTGTCTCTTTCTCAATAATCGAAAACGTCTAAGTCTCGAACGGTTCTTCTTTTCTTGGCCTTTCTAGCTTGAAGTCTGGTGAAAGGGTGTTTTCTTCGTCGTCTCTTTCTGCCTTGTCCTTGCTGAATGCTTGACTCGGTAGCGTTCAGGGCATTTATAGGTGTGTCTCGTCGGCCCAAAATGTCTTTGCCCGTTTGCAGCAAGACGTTTTTGCCTGCCCGCATGAAGGCTTCTTTAGGGTTTTGTTTGTCGATGATGACATTTTGGAGAAATTCTTTGCCTTGCGTCAGTGCCGCATCTTTCAAGGCGTGCAATCCGCGTGTCACCATCGGTTTCAACACCGGGGCCACCGAACGAAAAGCCGATTTTAACATATCTCCTAAACCGTGTCCTCGCTGTCGAGCAACCCCTCGGTACACTGGATACATGACTTACGAGTCGTGAGAGAACCGTTTTCGAAAATGGAGTTTCACCGTGACTTTTCCTTTGGTGAATGGAATATTTTGTCCCAAATCTCCTTTTATAGCAATGTTGACCGTGTCCAAATACGACTTGCTGACAGGCAAATAGTGAGGATGTACAAATTCGCGGTGGACGTGGTAAGTGTTTCCACCTTCCTCGTCAGCGTTCGTGGCAGAATCCACTTTGAAAGGAATGACACGCAGTAACGGTACGGAGGTGTGTCCCACCACGTTGTACTCCACCACATCGGAATAAACGAACATCAAATTCAGTCCTTGGTTGAGTTCTACCGGGGTACGAAATAACTTGTTAAACGACTCGTTGTCGTAAACGATGGGTAATTCGTTTTTCTTGATCATGGCCATTCTCATGTTCATGTCTCCGCCCAACATGTCAAACAATTCTGGACAAAATAAGAAAGACATGATTTTACCCCCCTCAGGAAATTTCATCAGGAAGCGACGAGCTGTTTTGTGGTATTCCAGGGTGACACTTTTTTTGAAATACTCCAAAGCTTTCAGAAACACGCCATTAGACCTGGTGGCTATGGTGCTGACCAAATGTTGACCACTAAAATAATAGCCTGGGGGAATGAACAAGTGATAGATGGTCGACTTTTGATTTTGTGTACGGAATTTCTTGTCATATTTGACATTGGTATCCAACCACTGTTGCATTTGTTCGTCATGAACTTCCACATCAAATTTATTTTGATTGGGAAGGACATTGTGGACTTGGGTCGGGTGAATGATTTCCACTAAAGCCACTTCCCAATGGGCTTCGTGATCTAAGGGTATGGCCTGAGGTAATTTGGCCGTGTAACAGCACAACGTGTTGTGGGGAAACACATCCATGGAACTGTCACTGGGTAAGGTTAAGTAAAATTTTTTTTCGTGACTCATAATTCCAGAGTTCTGTGGCTGTCCGAGGGGTTACTGGACGTCAAAGGCGTGTCTCCGCTCAAAATGGGGTTGTTATTGTGGTTGGAGTGGTGACTGGCACTGGCACTGGACACAAGGTTCCCGTGGTTCCCGTTCGAGGTGAATTTCAGGGAGGGATTAGGAAGCAGGTAACCGATGCAACTGCTCAATAAAATGGTCCACAATTGTTTGTCTCCTTGTTGCAAACTCAAATTGGCAATGGCTGCTCCGATGACACAATACACCACGAAGATTTGGCAGAAAAAGACGATTTGCGTTTTAGGCACACGTTCTCCGCACCACACACACAAGGGTTGTTTTTGTAAATCTTGCACAGAAGAACTGGGTGAAGGAGGAGTGGTCGACGTAGCTGCGTCTGTGTGAAAGGGCATGATGGTCACTTCTTTTTATAGTCGATGACTTGCGAAGCGTCGATCCAAGAATCAAAACTGGGTGGATATCCTTTCCAACGTACTTTGACTTCTTTGACACGTCGTTTGCCCACTTTACGGGTTCTGCGTTCGAGAATGCTTTCGATGTCGTACACGTCGTCTTCTTTTTTGGTGACACGTTGTAACTCGGGCAAATAAAACGTTCCTTTGAGCACTTCTCCGTTCATGTCTTCCAATTTATAGACGGTAGGATGACGGCCATACACTCGTCCAGTGACACGAAACAGTTCGGTCGTCCAGTTAGGTAAGTAACCTTTGTCGAAAGTGCGTTTGGTTTTGCCAATGCGCACCCAATCTCCTACAGTTAACTCTCCACTTTTCTTGGGGACAGCCCTCGTCGGGGACGTACCAAACAGGCGCTCAAACATCAACACTTCGTTCTCGGGAGTCACGTCTTGCGGGGCACGTCCGATGCTTCGATGGTAAGATTGGTTGTACGCTTGCACCAGGTGTGGTAAGATGTCGATGTACTTCAGAGTGTGGTGATGCGTAAAATATTTCCACATGCGTTCTTTCAAAGTGCGTTGAAAACGTTCCACGATGCTGGCTTTGGTTTCAGGATTCTCGGTGGTAGAAAAATGAATGTCACGTTTCTTTAATTCTTTTTGGAAAGCTTGGTTCAGAAATTCGGTGCCTTTGTCCCTTTGCCATCGAAGAGGGTCATGGCCACTTTGTTTCAACACTCGTTGCAGGGCTCGCACTAACTCGCTGCCCAGGCAAATTTGGAAAAGACGTCGATGACACAAAACAAATATTTGTAGCCACGATTGTAGCTGGCCAAATGAGAGACATCGGCTAAATCGGCTTGCCATTGATGATCGATGCCTTCCACTCGGGTGCGACTTCTGGCAAACTTGCGTCGAATGGGTTTGTGTAAAGTGTAGGTAGCTTGTTCTTGTAACCATCGTTGCACTTGAGGTAAACGGAGACTTTTCAATCGAGTTTTGGCAGCACGATACAATTTTTGAACTCCTGCGTAACCTGCAGGATGCGAGGGATCGTAGTAAAGGCTAGCTAAGACTTTTTCCATTTTTTATTTTTTTGTGTTTGTTTGTGTGTTAATAAGGCACCCACTCTTGGAAGATACTACTCTTTTTCTCTTGGGGTATTTTCTTGGATTGCAATGCTTTGCGTGTGCGACCGGCAATAGGTGTTGAAGAGGAGGATGTCTGAGCGGGGGATATCGGTTCTTGTTTCACTTCTGTCTTCACTTCTGTCTTCACTTTCTTTTTCTCTTGTGATGAAGAAGGGGTGGCCATCATCATTTTAATCCATCCAATTCTGGAGGTAGGTGGTGTTGTTAACTTGCGTACTTTTTCTGGTGGAGTTTGAAGCCCTTCTTCTTCTCCTTTTTCTGTCCCACCAGTCCTCCCAACATGGTTCCCAGACTCCTTTCAGTAAGGGGCCTAACAAGAGAGGCAAAATGCCTCCACGTTGGACCAACATCTTCTTCTTTTGACGAATGGGAATTTTCTTTTGAACCATTTGGCGAAGAACGTGACGATGTTTGCTTAAGCATTGTTTCTGGTGTTTGGACAAAGGGATCGTGCCTTTCAAGACGTTCAAACAGCATTCGCACACGGTATCGATGACCTCTTTGGAGGCCGATTGAATGATTTTTTTTCGTAGGGGTGGAGAAGCTTTGGACAGGACAGATAACATGTCCCCATGTTTGACTAAACGTGGTGGTAGTCCTTTCCTTTTCTTTCCTTGGGGTTTTCTGGAGGGTGACATCTTTGAGTCTTCAGGAGCACCAAAAAAGCACTGATACCCCCGACTTGGTCACAGGCCTTTTTTATACTGGAACGCGTCGCCACTGATTGTCTTTACGTCGTATTAGTTTGAGGACAGGCATGACACGTCGTGCAGGGGTACGTAACGGACTAAATCGAGCCAGTTCTTGCTTGGACAAATCCAGTAAACTTTGTAACATGCCCGATCTTTCTTGGACTTTGATTTTGGGAGAAGGTACTTTGTGAGCAGCAGCCACTGCCGCTAAATTGGAGGGTCCTGCCACTGGGGAAGTTCTTTTTGGGGTCATCAACGGAGAAGTTCTTGGTGTGATCAACGTCTCCAAGTACTCTTCAGTTCTTGGTGTCATCAACGGAGAAGTGGATGAACGTGAGGCTGCCGGAGACACAGTCACTGCCGTGGCAGGTCGTGGTTTGCGAGTGTAAAGTTGCGTCCTGGCCGAAGTGCCTCTCTTGCGACTAGTTTTCTTCTGTGGACTTTTCTTTTTCTGGGGACTTTTTCTCTGTTTCTTTTTCTGGGGGCTTCTTTTCTTTTTCCGGGGTGGTGTCTGGTAAGAGGAGGGTCCTGCCACTGGAGAAGTTCTCCTTGGGGACCTGGTCTTTTTCTTTTTCTTCTTGGGGCTTCGTTAGACTTTTCTCTTGGGTATAACTTTGGGGGCATTAGGATCCCATCTTAAGAGAGAGCGAATGATGACCCCTCCTAGAGTACCGCTCCCTCCAGGTTTCAAATTGATTTGTTTTTTGGTTTGAGTGTCGATGCGGGGATCGGCCAGTTGGACCAAAGCGACTTTGTTTCAATTGAAAAAGCGTTTGCTTTGATAAGGAATCTGAATGATTCCTTGGAGTATTTGACGTGCCGTCACCGTGAACCATCGTAAGACTTCTTTGAGACTAGCTTCTAAGACACGAGCTCGTATTTGTGGATTTTTTTCTCGACTGATGCCATACAAGGCACGAATCAATTTGACGGGAAGATGCGACTGAAGGGACGTCATGTTGACGTTGTGTGAGACAGACGAAAAGGGTCTGAGGTTTTTATAGATTTTTTATGTGGAGTGAAATTAAGTCGAGGACGGAGACGTGTACGGGACAGGCCCTCCGTCTTGGCACCAGTGGTGAAACAAGTGGGTACGAAATCGCAAATCCTCGGGGGTTGTAGGTTTCAAATCGACGAGTAAATAGGCGTGTGGAGTTTGAGTGGCATCGTCGTACGCCTGAGTCAGCCAAGGCGTTCCTAACTGTTTGGCTAAGACTTGCACTTGCGATTTATCTCGAGGGCTTTTAAACAAGACCGCGTAATGCGCATTGAGACTGATGGTGCGATGGGCTTTACTTTGTTGAAACAAATTTTGGGTGATGTAAACGACACTGGCATTACGGTGATGCCCTTTGCGCGGGAACCACAGTTTAATTTCTTCTTCGTCTTCTCCTAACATGTCGTCGAAAATGACCAAATGGGTTTGACGGGAGTCAGAGACGATGCCGTCGTCTTCTTTAGGAATGCCTTCCACAAACACGATGGAATCGCCTTGACTTTCTCGCAAGAGGCTGTACGCCGATTGCCACTCTTTGTAACACCACATGATCCGCTGAGGTGGCCGATCGATTAAATGATGTTTATGTTCGATCAAACGTTTGACGAATTCGGTTTTGCCTGAACCGCTAGGTCCAGCAATGAGCATGTTAAAGGGATGGCGAAGATACAAAGCCTCCCAACTGGCACGATCTAAGTGTTCGTCGATGACTTTGACAGTAGAGGAAGAGGGAGCAGAGACAGCAGAGGTAGCCATAGTCTGAGAAATGTCACTTGTGACACGAAAACAAACATGACGAGAGTTTATATACTTCTTTCAGAACACGTTTATTGAATGTTTCAAATATGAACAACACGAAAGACAAAAATACATAAAACCCAAATAGTGATGTACAGGAATAAAAAACACATCAAAACGATCAAAGTGGAATATAAACAAGTCTCAGTACAACATGTTTTGGGTAACCAAGATGTCCTAGGGACAGTGTGTAATGTTCTTACAGTCTCTACATGAGGTATTGTCACACAAGTGTCGTCCCGGAATGACCTTTCAGGAATGTCCATGACAGTCCTGTCCTGAAGCGAGTGGTTGTTCTCGGTGACGGGCTCTTCTGGCACTGTCACTAACACAGGTTGAAAAGTAACTTTTTTCCTTGAACAACTCTTGTGCATACTGGGCCACTTCTTGGGTCCAAGCCTCAAAACCCCCCTTTTTCCAGTCACGAACATCTGTCCAATGAGGGTGTAAGTCACAAGCTACACACACATCGTCATACACGTCTTCGATAGCTAAAAGTTGACGAATCTTTTTTTCCTGTTGAGGTCGAGAAGTATCCAGATGAAACCGCAAGGCTTTGAGCAAAAGGAGTCTTTCGTGACCATTTAAGGCCATGGGGGTATGGTAAGTACTGATCGTAAAGAGTCCACAAGGAATCGGCTGGTAAACGAAATCCCAGAAAACAAGTCACTAAAACACACACCACTTGTCGACCCAAATTGAATGGATACAGTTCTTGTAATAATCGATGGTAATGATCCACGGTTTGAATATGGTCATTGAGTTCCTTCCACGGAATCTGTTCAATCACTTGTGACATAAGCCGTGGCATGGATTCCTGTTTTTGTACTCTCTTTGTTTCGGAAGCAATACACGTACATTCTACCCAGACATCTTCGTTCTCCAGAAGGAAATCTAGAATACTGTAACCTACAGTTCAAACTTCGAATAGAAGTTTTCTCTTCCACTAAGTAGATTCCATGTAACATATGTTGGTAATCCTTTAACTCGTCTTCCTCAATGCGTTGCTCTAGGTGAATCTCGAAGTAACCAAAATGATGAACATTTCGTTCATTCACTAACTCACTAACAAGGTCTGACCACTGAAACAATTTCTGACGAATCAGTCGTCTTATACCATTCAGGTACCTGTGGTTAAAGATCTGGTGACGTAACGGATGCAATTGTTCTTTACGTTTGACTTGTATTTTCACCAGCTCTCGGTAAATCCTTTCTCTCAACTCCTCAGGCAAGCCCAAAATGTTCTCTTGTAAAGTATCCATGAGTATATACACTGTTTTTGGAATCCTTGGGTGGTGGCCAATAGCCTCGTTTACCTTTGTGCCTAATGTAATATCCACTCATAATCAGTCTTCTTGTACTTTGGAACAGAGCATAATTTAAAAACGGTTGAATAACTTTGCGTTTGCGTTTCACTTGTATTTTGATCAGTTCTCGGTAAATGCGTCCTCTCAACTCCACAGGCAAAGCACGAATGTTCTCTAGCAAAGTATCCATGAATAGGTCATACTAAATCCTCTTTGGTCTGACACAAGAAATGTACTCTTTGCACAAACATGGTTTTACTTCAGTGTCGAATTTAAATCGTTTAGTCACTAATTTACACATTACAATTCATTCAGAAGTTTCCTCTTTCACTAAGTTGACATTGTGTTCAAGATGTTGGTAATTCGTTAACTCTTCCTCTGGAATTCGATGCAGTAAGTTTACAATGATGTAGTAGATAGAATCGTCCATAACAAACCAATCCTTTTTAAAACTAGGGGATCGTTGATCAATGTCTGTCCAATGGAACACTTTCAATTGAATCAGTCTTTGTATAGCTTCAGGTACCAGTGGTTCAAACACCGGTGACGTAACGGATGCAATTGTTCTTTACGTTTCACTTGTATTTTGACCAGCTCTCGTTAAATGCGTTCTCTCAACTCCACAGGCAAAGCACGAATGTTCTCTGGTAAAGTATCCATGAACAGATTATGGTAAGTTACTTCAATGTCTCGGTCCCACTAAGGGTAAGTAATGACAATTCGGTGACCATCGAGCATGTTCTACGTAGGCCGAATCTTGCGGTTCCCAGTGGTGAAGTGACACACCGCAACTGAAGCACCTGACTTTATCTCCTTCGCCCAAGTAGAAAAATCCGGCTCTGGCTAATTCTTCGGGGGTCGGTCCTCCCAGATACTTAGGCCATTTTCCTTTGAACGATTGAAGACGATTTTCAAAGTCGCAGTATTCCGACAAACGCACAGGAAACGAATATTCGTCTTTCACAGGTTCGTTTCGATGAGGGTTGGGTGACATGAACAGGAGTTTGCTCAGGGCTGGATGACATCCGTAGGGGGGTAGACGTGAAGGTGAACATTCCCCTTTAAAACGAAGCCCAGTAAAATGTCCAAGAGGACGAGCGGCATCACTTTCGCATCCCTCAGGTTTGACACGCACAGCATCACTTTCCATGATAGGGGTAGTGAGAACAATGTTCCCATGATGCTTTACGGCATCGCTAAGGTCACAGCGTACAGCATCGTACCCATCGCAAGGCTCACAATCGCATTCCACTTCAGAAGCCTCACACTTGAATTGTGCCTTTCTAAACAACTTATGTGTTTCTCTGAAAGTATTCATCTTGTTCGCTCGGTCTTGGTAGTCACAATGAACTATCGATCTTGCCTAGGGTTCTTTTTTATATACAGACCAATACCGACGTGTCCATACGGTAAGGTGAAATGATTGGGAAGTCGCACTCGCTTCTGGTACACGATTTGATAGACTTTTTCCAAGGGCCGACTGACGATGTGATGAGTGGGTAAACGTACAATCTTGTTCGGTTGATAGGTGGTCACTTTAAAGTTTCCATCCTCTCCCGATTGCAAGGCTTCTTTCAATACCCCAAAGTTGACCACACGACTGGTACGATAATTCAGAGTCTGTCCTTTCACTTTGCACGTCGTGTGCACTTCTCCTTGTTTGTCCCGGTATTCGTAGCCGTAATTTTTGGGACCGCCACTGACGAAACTTAGAATCTTGTCGTCGGGATGCTCGTCTGTCCAGGCTCCTAAACGGTCTCCTTCGATGTTAGGGTGCTGTTGACTCGGGTGATGGATGTAAATGCAACTGTCCGTGTCAAAGTACAGGACGCGTTCCCCTAACAGTTCTAAAGCTTCGTACAATTTTAAACGAGCATGAGCTGTCACGTAGGCCGCAATGATGACATTTCCAAAAGGGTCGTCTTGTACAAAGTCCAGATCTTCTTCGTAATTGACCAAGATCAAATCCTCGCGAACGACGTCCACGTGTTTCATGTATTTGGTTTTGTCGTGAATCATCTGGAAGTAGCGGGAAGGTTCGGTCAAATATTCCGTCTTGGGTAAACACGGTCCTTGTGCCATTTTACCCCACAAGCAGTTTAACATCACTTTGGCAAACGATCGCCTGCCTTCGTTTTTCTCGATGTGGTCTAAAGAGATGTCTTCTTGTTCATAGTATTTCTCTTTGAATTGTATTTGGTCTTCGGGAGTGTGACACCAGGAAGGATAGCCGCTGGCTTCTTGTTTCAGTTTCAAAAAGGCATCCACGTAGTCAGCGAAAATGCCTTTCTGACTGGGATCACCCTTGTGGTATTGTTGTGTCTTGGGAAAGTGGCAAATTTCGTACACTTCTAACAGTTGGTATCCCATGTCCAGAGCTTTGAACAATTCTACGCTGACCCAGGTTCCCGTCAAGGCACGTTCTTCCTGGGTGTGCTGACAAGGTTGCTCTTGGTTGCACGTTTCGGCACAAGTACGGCACAATGGAAACATCAGTTTGCCTTGACAATGGTGAGGTAAGACGGGATGGTATAGGTTCGTGGGAGGCAAAACTTTACACTTGATCAAGCCTTCGTATTGTCGAATGTTTTTCAGGTCGATGTGTATAGTGAACAATTGCGGGAGCCCTACAGGAAAGCGACAATATTTGCACACGTAGGGATACAGCGAACACACGTCCAAGTATTTGATTTCTTCTCCTTTCTCTTCGTCGGCTTGGTACAGCAAACAGGTGGCATTGGTCCTTCCTCCGTACAAACTATCCGTCGGGTTCAGCGGGTCCATGAACTGGTAACTTTCCACGAGGCGTTTAAACTCGGGATCGGTTTTCATACGGTGATCGTACTCGTGTTCCCACATTTCCACCACTTGGTATCCTTCCTGTTCCAACTTTAGGCGCCGCTGACAAGTATCCTGGTACAAGTCTTTCATGGTTCGTTGTAAAAACTGATTTTTAGTGCTACGATCAGGGTAACAGACGGGACATCCGTGATATAAGCAACCGTTAAACTCGTACACGATCTTGGGGTTTTCTAAGTCCCAACCATCTACCGAATACGTTCCGATGGTCTTTTCACCCCCTCCGTTGCGGGCATGCTGAATCCATTTGTCTTCCTTGTCGCACAAGTAATGTAACCAACGTAGGGCTTTGACCGAGTATTGACGTTTGACAAAGTTAGTCGTTTGAGAACTGATGACAGCTACGGTGTTTTCAGGCATGAATCGTTGTCTGTACACTAAGGAACACGCTTTGGCAATGGTGCAAGCTTCTTTCAAAGGATCCACCCCTCCGTGTTCCATGAACAGTTCTCGAAATTTTCCACAGCAACGCCGTAAAATGTCCACGTCGGAACGACAACACTTTAGCATTTCTTCCTGAAAGTCGAAAGGGTCCGAGGCGTGAGCCTGGTACCAAGCGTAGAAAGCTTCTCGTTGTTCGGTACGCCTGTTGTCGGGGTCGTAATAGTGAGCCTCAGGTAAATGGGGTAGAACGGCGTGTTAATTGGCTTCCGTATTGAAAAAGTGTGGAAAGTACCCTTTAGCCATTTCTGTCATTCCAAACGTTTTAGGCATTCGGCTCAAAGGCATGGCCAAATAGCTCATCGAATCTTTAAACTGTACTTGTCCCACTTGCATGAAAATGATTTTGGCTCCGTTCAAAGTCACTTTAGGACGCTCGGTGCCTTGTTCCGTATAGTATCTCAAAAGAAACTGTCCATCGTATCCGGAAAAATTGTGAGCCATCACCGTGGCATGACGATGACAATCTCCGTAACGTTCGATGTCCTCTTGGCTCCACGTCTTGTCGATGGGGTCTAAGACCCATTGGGCAAAATCGGCTAACGTGTTCCGTCCCCGAAAGATTTTTTCACGCCCTCCAGGAATCTTGCTGCATTGAGGGCAATGACTGAAAATAGGTTCTTGAATGCACTTCTCGCACGCTCGATGAGCCACGCAGAAATTAGGAATGTGAATGCCGGTCTCTTGCATGCATTCGAAATCGAAAAAGATGAAATTGCCTTTCTTCTTGTGACCGTCCTCTTTCTCTGGTGGGGGTTGGTATTTTTGCACGTAGCATTGGTGTTCCAAGTCCACGATGTGGTGACAAATGTGACATTTTTTCTTTCCTCGACATACGTGTGCCTTGGCATTATTGGTAAGTATGCCTTGTCCACACGTAGGGCACAATCTCAGCAGTTGACAAGCACATTTCTTCTGTGAACCTTGCGTCTTCAAATGTTGTTGGTAACAGGTAGTGCTGACAAACGTGCGCAGACAAGTTGAACAAGGCACTGGTCCTTCGCTCAGACAGGGTGGAGAGGCCAAACATCCTGGGTATTTCGATCCACAATGTTTGTGTTGCTCTCCATTATTATAACCACGGTCACATTTCTCACAGTAATATCTGTATCCCAGGAATCCGGTGATAGTGGTAATGGTATCGAAATGGTCATCGTGATAATAAACATGAATGTATTTTCCGTCCTTAAAATCTTGGCCTCGAAACAACAGAGGCCAGCGCATTTCTTGAGGGTGCACTTTCAAGGTGTATCGTGGAGCTAGGGCATCTTGCAATTTTTGCATCTCAGGAATGCCAGAGGGTGTGTCTTTGGACAGTCCGGCTTGTTGTAACAGGAGTTCTGCTTCGTTTCGTTGTTTGGCTCGGTCGGATTGTTGAATAGTTCTCCAGGTTCTTTTCCATTCTACTGTGTCGTTCTTGTTGGCATAGGTTCGTCCCACCACGATGGCACGGGCTAAACACATCTGGTCATGAGGGTTGTGAATTCGGACGAGACTTGTTTTGGTGTTGCGAAGGTCGTCCACCAATAACATCTTTTTGCGTCCAGTCCCTTGAGGAGGAGAGACGTGGGTCATGTCCAGTGTGGCTTTTCCATCGGTGATGTCAAACTGATCATTAGATTGTTGTACCTGTTGAATTTTGCCCATGACTTTGGAAGCGGTCAATTCTGCAGGGGTGCTAAACTCGATCCAAACAGGGGATTTCAAACCGTCGTGTTGTATGGAAAGTCTCAAGCGATCGTCTTCTTTGGGTTGACATTGTCGCTTGAGTGTGGTGAGCAAAGAATCCCACACCCCAGTGATAAACACTTCTGCTTTATCTAACGGCACTTCAACCTTGAAATCTTTAAACTTCACCGTGTATATGTAAGCCGTGGTTCTAAATTTTCTAGAGGAGCGCTTTTCCGTCTCTGGAATGGAATAGTATTTTTCAGGATTGACTAAGGGTGGTGAACTTGGTTTAGAGGGTTCGGATTCTGGTTCACTCATGTCCTCTTCAAAATCACTGGCATGAATTTGTGCCAAGATTTCAGCCCTGGTACGAGGCGATAGATCACGTTTCTGCCTCTTACTTTCTTCTTCTTCTTTCTTCTCGAATGAATAGGATCGTTTCATCTTGAGTGAAAAACGTCAAATGACTCAAGTTTAAACACCATAGACTAATTTATAGTCATGGCAGACCAGCGTATATAAAAGGGTGTGTGTCTTGTCCTTTCACTATTCATTTCACTCTCAAGCCGAGGACAACGATGGAAGAGACTAGCCAAATCGAACGTTTCGTCAGAGCTTTGCGAGGGGTCATTAGAAAATTCTCTTCAGAGCAGCCCACGGACTACTCTCCTTCCTTTCGAGATAAAAGTCAAGATACTTGCTATATCTGTCAGAAGAAAGGGCATTGGTCTTCAGAGTGTCCAGACCGTCAAAAAAGAAAAAAAAGGGCTAAAAAAGACAGAAGTCAAGATACCTGTTATTATTGTAAAGAAAAAGGACATTGGTCTCCAGATTGCCCAAAAAAGAAACAAGAGGAGTCAGAAGAAAAGAGGAATTCTTCAGAAGAAGAGAGGGATTCTTCAGAGGAAGAGAGGGATTCTTCAGAGGAAGAAGAGGAAGAAAGAAGACAATTCTATTTACAAGAGGCAAAGAAACAGGAGAAGAAAAGAAGAAGGGAAGAAAATGAGGAGAAAGAAGAGGAAAAGAGGGTGAAGAAATTCAAAAAACAGAGAGACTAAACAAGGAGAAAGAAGAAGTAAATGAACTTTTAATTAAAGTGATCTGTTGTGAATTGTGAATTGGATTGTAACAATGGATAAAAGAATAAATTAATCATATAAGGTAAGTGTCTTTGAGTTATGATTTTAAAATAAGAACGTACACTCACGCACTCATACAAAGACACGTACTATAGGGGTAAAATGGGTTTTTTTTTTTTTGAGTTATTGGCAAATTGAAAAGGCTATCTCTTTTCGAGAAATGTGGGTGGCCCTGAAAAGGGCCTTTTTTTGGTGTAGGGGTGAGTTTAAGCAATCAACTTTAACTGCCTTAAGCCTTTGCCACGGCCAAGGCCTACTTCTGGACTGCGTAATGTTGATGATGATTGGGTTGAAATCACTAAGGGTGGTACGGTAGGCTTAGTCACAGGGTTAACGTGTTTAGCTCGGGAAGGTCGTATTCTCTTCGGTCGTAATAAAGAAGTCTGATACATTTGTTTCAGACTTCTTAACTCCGCTAAAATGTCCAACAGTACCGTGACCGTTTGATTTTCATCCTCTTGTTTCTTTGCCGCTACTTCTTCTTGCTGTTGTTGCTGTTGTTTTTTTCTTACCTCTTCTTCTTGCTGCTGCTGCTGTAGGAGAAAAGCTTGTTCCGCTTCCTTTTGTCGTTGTATAAATTTCTCCAATTCTTCTTTCTGTCTCTGTCTAAAATTCTCCACTTGCGGTAATGAAGAAGGTAACGAAGGTTCCGGAACAAATTCTTGCGAGGTAAGAAAATCCACAAAATCCCAATTCACCTCTTCTGAAAGTAAGTCCGGGTTCCCTTGGGCGGTCTCCCCTGCTGGTGCACCCCAATGGATCGTTTTCTGAGTTTCCGTCATGTTGAATCACTGTCGCATGGATTGACTGTACACAAGCGCTAGCGAATCTATATAGACCACGTGACGTCACAGACTGCTCTCTTCGGATTGGATGCGGACTGACTGAATTTTGTAACGCGTGTTCGAATTGGTGAATGAACTCAATCCGTTTCAATCCTTCCTCTACCTATAAATAAGCGCAGTTCACTGCATTGATTCACCTGTTCTCGTCGCTTCAAGATGTGGACCACAGTCGAATCATCCACCCTTGTGTCTTCAGTGATGTTTAGGACGGACATGCTCATGTATGTCCGGTCCAAGTGGACCGTTGTCGACAAGTCAGACACCAGTCTGTGGATACGAAGAGTGTACGTAGAAAGACAAGGTTGCCTCAAGAGGACACTGATTTATGGCCCTCGAGTAAGACGCAGCTTAAGGACAAGAAGATGCCGCAGATGCCCTTTATGTTAATGGATACATTAACATAAATCCAAAGGCCCTTTTCAGGGCCACCCATATTTCTCGAAAAGAGAATGACTTTCAATTGCCTACCCCTTTTTTAAAAATTTTTTTTAAAAAAAAAAAAAAAATAAATAAAAAAATCCCATATTCAATTTCCCTTGACGCTAGACAGTCCCACGATTTTTCTCCATATTCAATTCCCCTTGACGCTAGAGTGGCCCAGGGTTTTTTCTCCATGTTAAATTCCCCTTGACGCTAGAGTGGCCCATGATTTTTCTCCATGTTAATTTTCCCTTGACGCTAGAGTGGCCCGGGGGGGGGGGGGTGTGTGTCTGTAATGCTATTTCCCATTGACGCTAGGGTGGCCCACTTCACTACTAGTACCGGTTGCAATAGGCCTCGAATACACGATATGTTTACCTTAAATGTCACTTTCACAACTAAACATTATATTGTTTCAATATTCATGTGAAAAGTGGATTACTGGATGCAGAAATCTCATGCTTGCTGTAATGTATTTGTAACCAGATATTTGCAGTATTTGATTTGGAACAGTCGACTAAACAGAAGACGTATACAATTTCTTTTTTTTAGTCGGATTTGCATCACACATTTACCGTGTAAATAAGCTGTGGTTTGATAATTTTGTCAGTTGGGACACTGGTTTATGTCCAAATTCTTCTGTGAACAGAGTTAAGTTTATTTACTTGTGTAAGTTAACATTTAAACCACAACTGTATAAAGCGTGGATACAGATGACCCCCACCCCCACTCCATACACCCGCTATCAAATGAGCACTAGGCCTACCCTTCGTTTTATTTCTTATTGTTGTTCTTGTCTTGGTTTTAATTTTTTACATATTTATCATATGACGATAGTATTATACATGACATAACAAAATCCCTGTGGATGAAAATTGGCCATATTGAAATAGACGAGACCATTCCCAATCCCTTTCGTAAGTCGAGTCGAAAAATAGCCGCCAAAATGTTCAGTGGAAACAAAAATTTCAAGAAGGCTAGGTTAAAAAGGTTTTCCCACGATCGCATCCAATCAGTAAAGAGAAAATTGCACAATAATTTCATGAACTTATTTTGGACCAATTACAGTCACATATAGTGATATGTAACACTTTGTGACATAAAAAATATGAAACTGCACATACTATTGGAAAACTGTACCGACTATGTGATAAGCAGAAATTATCAATATCTTTTCTCTCATTACTTCAAGTTCGTCTCTCTAAAAATATGTTCGTACATCAAAGCATAATTCCGATCTTTTACGAAGTAGGCCCGAATGTTAGCGAAGAGAAAACTGAAAGAAGGAAATAAAAATTTCAAAGTCTAGCGTCAATCTTTTCTGGACGTGTAAACGACTATATTTCAATAAATGAATTATTGGTTAACATCAAATAAAATTACTTTGTATAATTCCAGTCATTTACGAAGTTGCCGAATGTCAGCGAACAACAAGGAAGATTAAAAGAACAAAAACCACCCAAAGCCTGGAATCGCGACTTGTCACAGCACGGTATCGCGGGTCTTAAAATTAGCGACCGGCGAATAAATAAAGACACTAGTGTGCTCTCAACAATCCCGATATTACTCCAAAATCAAATGGCGATGCAGAACTAGTAACTTATGGTCATCCAAACGATAGATGGCGGCTTGGTAAACACCGCTAAGAACTACTAAGAAGTACTAGATGGCGCTGTGCAGACAAATACCGAAAACTTCGAATACCGCGATACCATGGCACCCGCACACAAACTATCGTAAGATTTGTTTGACAGTGTTTGTTAGGTTAGTAATCGCAGAGGCAGAAAACAACTTTGAATAACGTATATGATATGTACAGTCTAGAAGTTAATCGTCAAACATAATACAGTTATAACCTGGACGAAGTGTTCACTTTCGTTTAGTCGACTCCATTTTGAAGGTATTTTGGTCATGGTGCATCCAGGTCAAGTCGCACGCAAACAAATGTTATGTAGCACCGAGTGATAAAGTCATGTCGCATCCAATGATAAAGTCATGTGCCTTCTTATCACATCGCTGCTAAATTTCAGTATGTAGTTAACGATGTTACGGGCCGAAAATGCCTTACAGCCTGATATAACGTCACTCTGTCGGAAAGATTATAGTCTGACTCTACATCTCCGTTTGTTTGTACCCACCTACCCACAGGGGCTCGTTACAAAGAAAATCAAGGGATGGGGGTTCAAACCTGTAATATTATTACAGGTTAGAACCCCCATCCCTTGATTTTCTTTGTAACGAGCCCCTGTGCACCCACCTATTTCAAAAACGAGAACGTTTGATATGATGAAAAGTGCACAGAACTAAGTCAATTGAATCATTGATTTATAATTTCTAACCTGACTGTGACCAGAATGGCACTAATGCTGCCATCCCCTGCACCATTTCATGCGTAATGGACTTAACATACTAACACGGCGCCATATTGCGTACGCTATAGGCTAGTTTGTATCCTTCAGACAACATAATGATGCAGTTCATCCTGTTCGGCAAATGCTGAATAACTGCACAAATTTCACAACATTGAGAGTTTGGAATTATATCCCTCTGCATACATGAACATAGAAATTAAAGCGCTTGTTAAATCCACATGAAAAGCGTAGTTGTCATTTTCCTTTGCTTTATTCGACATTGTACATATTGGAAGCAGACAACTTATATATGTACATCTGTAGTCGTGATACACCACTTTGCTGAAAATGGACTTGTCCAGAAACTGGAAATGGATCCGAGCATGTCCGTCTATTGCACTGAAAACTTCCATTAAGCATGAAACGCGCATACGATGACGGTGTTAGGGCCACTCTACTCAGAGTCAGGTTAGAAACTATAAATCAATGAATGAATTGACTAGATTCCTTGCAGTTTTTAAAGATTTCCATTATTTGAATTGGTAGGGGAGTACAAACAAATGGGTTTGTATTATGAAACTATAGTTATTTTAGAAAATTATGGATAACAGATGACATTGATATATTCCTTCATACTCTTCATAATGGACTTTCATCCAGACGACTCCATATCATAAAGATCGTGTAGTATGTCACCTATTATGACGCACATATCAGAACTCTATTTTTTCCATTGACACTATTTCACACAAGCTTCAAAATTATAATATATTTCAAAGCAACATAACACATAGAAAACTCAAATTTACAGGAAAAATGACATTAAAAAACTAATTTTGAATTTCTGAAGTTTTTCCTGCATTTATCATAATCTTAATTTTGGAAAAAATTTTGTTGCAGAAGCTAAAATAATCTAATTGGGGAAAATCATGTTTGTATTATGATAAATATGTTCACTTATGATTAAAACATTAGATTTAGTGTTTTATTGTTTTCTACTACTTAACTGGCATTTCGAAAGTACAGAACCTCAATCTTTGAATGTACCAGTTTAAAAAAAACAACTTGAAAACTGGTTTGCATCCTTCATAACTTGCGTCTCTAAAAGTTCAAATAATCAGAGGCAGATAACATAATGTTACAAGAGGTTTTATTTTCATTCATTGTAATTCCTACCATTATCAAACCAATTTATAAATAATACATTGGTAAAATAAGTTATATATCGAGATTCTGTAAACGGCTGATTGAAAATTTACTGTTAAAGTGAAATTGCGCATTAATATTAGATAGAAAATAACACAAATTGTTAAAATTACGAAATAATATATAGGATGCTGATTTACAGTGCGGTTGGACATTTCTGCACATTTAAGGTTTCTGTCTCCAATATTGAAGCAAAACACGTACCTAATTCGACCAGTTGACCAAAATACAGCAATGCTTACCATTTGAAAAGAAGTAATTGTCACCAGAATATTCTGTTCAAAATAATATTAACTTTGGACACAGGGGATACCACCCCTGTGTTTTCCTGACTCGCATTATGTCAGCCTATTCTGCGCACAGCTTTGAAAAAATGTAATGTTTATCCATCAGGCTTTAGAAATGAAATACATTACTTTGGACTGTTTCTGGCAGCAGTTCAGTCGAGTAATTAGGTTTATAGCTAGTTTTACAAAATTTAACATAACAATGCCAATAAATGGCAAGAGATATAAAGCAAACTAAACCGATTTGGTAAAAGTAAATTTTGAATTAGCCGACATGGTGGTAGTTAAACAAATTGTATTAACAAATGAAACATTTCTGGTTATCAGCAATGACATATCTATAGAAAACTTTATAACACTGTACATTGTTCTAAATGGTGTTACTGATGCAGTCATCAGCTGTAGGACACGTAGCCAGTGCATGTTGAGTAGCAGACTGGATGCCTATTATGGCATGAAGTTGATTTGCCCTGTCACAATAAATGATAAGGATTTTTATGAGGACTCGGTGATTAGATAAAAGAGAATAAGTGAAATGCAGTTTTTTTCTGATATGTATCTTTGTTTCATTTCACAAATGATAATAATATCATTTTTGACAAATGTTTCTCTCAGCATGATTTGATGTTAATAATTGTAAACAAATGTTGTGTTTGTGATTTCAATGAGAGTCGTGTTCTCTTGAGTATAGGACACAGCATCAAAATAGGAGATTGTCACCTTAGGGTGTAGGACAGCATAAGTGTCAGATGCTAAACAACATAAAAAGGAATTTGTTCCATAGTGTCTTTTTCGTACGGTGGCCATGTAGAAAATTTTGCAAAGACCATTTGCATGTCAGCCATTGGCTAACATTATTAGCAATGTGAACTATGTCTGTCTCGCAGTTTAGATTATAATAATTACTGTATAATATGTTGTGCAAACAATGGGGTGCCAGTCCATGAATTAGTGCTTTTCCCAAGTGAAGCAATTTTAATAATTCAGTTTTACTTATTCAAGAATATTGTTTTCAGTAGACAGCTATAACATAATTGCCAGAAATATCTTCCAGTGCATCAGTAACTATAGTCAAGTGGAAAATATATTGAACTGTCACACAAAAGATCTAAAATCGATTCCTACTCTATGCATTATTTTTCCATCCAGTTTTAGGGTATGCTTGGTTATCTTGTGTGACAAAGTATATGGTTGGGGTGGGGTGCTCTCAGTATTTTATTTAAGCTATTATTGAAGTCCCACCCAGGCTCTGTTTTGTTGGAAGTTACATTTAGTGAAAGATAGATGTAAAGCTCTGAGCCCACAGTCAGCCATGCCAACGGTTAGATGGTTAAATGTACAAAAAAGGTTGAAATTCAGTGAATAACAATTCAGTAATCAAATGACTCAAATTTCCAATGACACTCCTTCTGCTCAACCCTTTAATAAGCCTATTGCATCACTTTATTAGCAGTGTGAGATTGATTTCTACCTGTCCTTGTATTTCTACCCATCTTTTGTATCCTTTCCCTCTCCTATTTCTCCCAATTCCTTCTCTTCCTCCCCGATCTTTCTCCAAATTCCTTCTCGTCCTCCTCTTCCACTTTCTCGTGACTCCACCCCTTCCTCCACTTTCTCCCCCACATGCCTACACTCCTGTCAACCTTGACTGTCTCAGCTACAGTCTCAATTCCATCTCCAACTCTTCAAGACTTAGTGCTGTTGTTTGGTGTAATAAAGATACTTTCCATCCCACTTAAGCAAGCATGTCTCACATTGTTATTGAGAGCAATCTGAGACTGTCAATTTTACAAGGATATAACCTTGTATCAGTATACCACATCACTTATGGACAGGCCATTTTTACACGTCTTGGGTGGGGGTGAGGATTTTATTGGAAAAATGAATTGGCTTTGAGGTAGCATGTATGTATAGTAGCTATATTTTTAGTGCATAAGTCATTTCCCTACACAACACACACTCACACATATGAAGGTGGATCTGGGGATTGTAAAGATTACCCATAACTGCTAAATGATTGGATAGAATTCAGTACACTTTTATGAAGCATGTTTTTATCTTTTGAATAGTAAATAAGTAGACAGTGACAGATAAACTTTCTTTTCAAACCTGCCTTGGGTCATTCCTGTGTCCTTCCTTACTCTCCAGGCTCATTAATTTGGAAATCATTGAATCATTCCTTATAGCCATATATATATATATATATATATATATATATATATATATATAACTTGAAGCTTTTGCATAGCTGACTCATTTTCGGGATGGAAAATACTCTCAACCATATGAAGAGAATTGATCCTCTATCTGACACTGGCCCATACACACTAGTCAGTTGGACTTGTGCTATTTGTATTGATCCTCTATCTGACACTGGCCCATGCACACTAGTCCTCTATCTGACACTGGCCCATGCACACTAGTCAGTTGGACTTGTGCTATTTGTATTGATCCTCCATCTGACACTGGCCCATGCACACTAGTCAGTTGGACTTTTTTTATTAGTTTCAAGGGGGAAAGATCTATCATCAACATTAGTTTCCTAACCTACATGCGAGTCTGACATAGCCGTAAGTAGAAAACTGATGACTGCATGTTTGAACCCTCTCTACTGCACCCTTCTGAAGAAGCATATGCACTTCCTTTACTTAATATATCTGGCTGATAGAAGAGGATGGTTGTCCTTGAGGGAGGAGTGAGTTTTATGAGCTAACAAACCTCAACTCTCTTTCTCTCTCTTTATATAAAAGGACCCACCTGCAATCTTCTGTGATGTTCAACCAGGCTACTGAAGATGGCCAGAAGTATTACATTAAATAGGGGTGTACTGTAAGAGAGGTGAGGCGTCCCTAAGGATGGACACACACACACACACCAGACAGACTTTGGAAAGGGGTTGGTGACAGTTGTCACCATGCCTTTGCCTCTCCTACTTCTCCATCTTGAGTATGATTGATGTGCAGAGGGCTTATAGGAGGGCTGGCAGTTGTATCTTTGGTTGCATACTCTTTTGTTGAAATTGTACTGTTCCATGGCTTGAGCAGGCTGTGTTCATTTATTGGCCAGTTTCAATGGGCCAGTAAACATTACAAGTCTCTGATTCAAGAGGTGCAGCCTTAAGAAGTAACCAGTGTAACATATCTGCAGAGGCAGAGGAGTAACTATGGTCATACAGGAAGTCTTAAGTTGGAGACTTATGCTTGATGATAAATCAATGTTTACTGTAAATTGGATTCATTCATAATATGGTTTGTCTTATAAGTGCAAGATAAAAGGTTTGACACTTCTGGGGGTACTGTTGGAAACTTGTTTTTGTATCCCCACTGAAAAGCATACCAGTTCTTCTGTACATTTTAATTGTATCCAGCAGTTCATTTTGTTACATTAGCAGAAATGTGTTCTTTCATGCCAGTTATACTGAGTAGTAACAACGGAGCCAGATATATTGAAATTGCCCCACCAGGATTTTACACCTCATAAAACTCCACTTTACCTTTAATGAAACATAAACCAAACTCTTAAAATTTATGAAAAGTTATATGACAGAGTGTAATTAGTATAGTTTTACAGACTGAAAAGATGTTGTTGTGTTGCAGTCTACTTTCAAGATAATCCCTAGTTCTTTTTAACTCATTTAGCCCAATGTCATGAACGAGTATTTAAATTTGCCTTCCATCTTTGCATGTATTAATGTGATGAAACATTTGTCAAGAAGCTCTTATATTTTTATGTATGAAATTATCATTAGAATATGTATACCATTTTACATTCAGCATATATAAGGTCAGGGTCAAATGTCAAAGGTTACTTATTTTTAGCTTTAGATCATTGTACTTCATACTAGTTCGGATGAACATGAACATAACTAATTCCAATAATTGAAAGTTATCTTGCGATCTGTTGACTTGTTGATTCAAGTCAATACAGTTACTCCTGACTCAAACTTTTATTTTTCTTCCAGGTTATGGTTATGATGGATTAGTACTGATGGCATGACTAAACAAACCAAATTTGAGATGGCAGCACCAGTCCCCTCAGATAAGGTCAAGGACAAAGAGTACACAAATTGGCTGAAGGTGACCTTGGCCCTATATTATATGAAATCAGGACTGCACACTTTCATACAGAATGAGACTTTTTGTCTGCATCAGTCCCTTATACAAAAAATATATGCAGGCCAAACAGGACAACTATCTTCTTGTTCCACGTGCAATGCCAGCTGTGTGAGAAGAAACAAGTATACTGGAGTTTGGAAGTTCCAAACACAGTGTAAATTGTCCTGTGATATGTGGCTTTGTGAATTGTTAGCACTTCATAACAATCCAAAGTCCGATAAAATATACTGGGCCAACAGTGATGTGTCTTTGTGGCCTTTCAATCCATGGGAATGTGCCAAAGTTTTCTTGCCAAGGGGACAGCAACCCACGAATAAAGGCCCTGCTGAGAGTGATGCCCAGGCACTTATGGTGCTACTTGCTAACTGTAAACACTTTCAGGGCAAACTTTCACAGCAAGGCCAAACACTTACACATACGGTAAGTTACAGCAAGAATGTGAAAATCTTTTATCCTTAGATCATGTTGTGAATGTTAAATAAATGCAAGATTTCTTTCCAAAAGTTATTGCTCAGACATAATTACATGAACTATTAATGGTCAGTGCCATGGTGATTCAGTGATGACCATGCCAGATTCTATACCAGAATGCAGGATCAGGCATGGATCCAGTTAAGTTTTTTACTGGATAATACCCCCAAAATTGGACCCTAATTGTTGAATGTGAAGAAGATTGCAATAAAATTGGTAAATGAAACCCTGAAAATGGTGGATAATACCCGGAAATTTGAGTCAACATCATGAAATTCACAACGTTTGAAAAGAAGTAATTTGTTAAATATTCTTTGCAAACAATATTCATAGTACACTGTAATGAACAATATTCAAAGATATTTGGATTGATGAAAATGTCACTAATGCCTTCCATTGGAAAAACTTTAGTAATTAAATACCAATTAAATAAGGTTTATCAAGTGTAATTCATGTTTTAGTTCTATCTTTCAATTCGTTTGCAGTGTAATCATCATAAAAGCAATGTGCCCTTATTTGAACTTGAAAAATGCTCGTCTACCGTCACAGCTATGTCCACTAGCATTTATGTGAGAATCTAATTAACTTATTAAGTGCTGACCATGATTTGATCTTTGACTTGCTGGAGTAATTGCTGTATTGTTACACTGATACTATCTTTATGTTTTATATCAAATCAAATATAGCTTGTGGAATAAAAGCAAAGCTAAAAGGCATGCAAATCCTACCTGCATAGCAGCTATGGTCTGACTCTACATCCCCATTTGTTTGTACCCCACTACCGATTTCAAAAACGAGAAAGTTTAATGTGATAAAAAGTGCACAGAACTAAGTCAATTCAGTCATTGATTTATAATTTCTCACCTGACTGGGACCAGAATGGCACTATAGCTGCCATGCCCTGCACCATTTCATGCTTAACAGACTTTCCATACTAACACAGTGCCATATTGCTTACACTATAGGCTAGTTTATTTCCTTCAGACTATATAATGACGTAGTTCATCCTGTTCAGCAAATGCGGAATAATTGTGTAAATAGCATAACAATGATACATAGATGATGAATAAGACATTATTCGAAGATAATTGCAGCTAACTGCAAGCTGTCAGTTGGTTTTGAGAAGCAATTAAATGTGATTAGTAGGAAATAAGGAATGACCTGGGCATACTCTTGTTGAACAGGTTGGCAAAAGATTCAGTGTCATTTGCATGTGTTGTTAATTTATGTTTATTGCAAACTGAGAGTGTGAGACTGCTTCAAACTGCTTAATGTTTTAGGGATCATTTACTTAGATAACATGTTTTTGTTGTCTGAACTTAACTGAGTAACACCGGATGCCACTACAAGAATGCCACTCATCGACTGTAATGGGCCCAAGTCACTTATATCAATGAAAAATTAACAGTTTACTTTATAAAGCAAGTTTATATAAAGCACAAAGAATATGGCTAATCTAGCTTTGAAAAACAAAGATTTATGTCTAGCTGCTTCTGAGGATGCTACCAGGTTACTTGTTTCCCCCTATTTCTACTGGAGACTGTGAGAGGGGGTTCAGTCACCAGAACCTGTCATCAAAACAAACTAAGGAAATTCTATGGTTTTGTCTACGCTGAAAATTTTTATGAGAATTTCTGTTGATGGGCCCACTGTTGAGAATTTTGATTTCAGAAAGGCATTTAAGAAACGGTCTGGGGAACAAAAATGAGGTGAATTTTGATGAAATGTCAGTGACATTGTTCATAAAGACAAGCAGCATTTTGTGTTATCAGTTATAAAGAAACATTCTTATTCCTTCTCGCTTTTCGTATGCTATTCATTGAACTTCACGTTTATTTGATGGTATTGTTATATTTATTAATCAAAATATGTAAAAACTGTTTTATTGTTATGTTCATGTAGATTAAAAAAGGGCCAATATTTCTACATATATTTAAGAACCTGCATCATGGCATAAAATGGTTCCCTTTGCCGAAAAAGTGGATCCAGATTTTTAAATTTGGTGAATTTCATGGTACAGCAAAAAATATTTCAAAGGGAGGCCCTGTATTCCTGGGTTTGCCTGATTTGTTTGACAAGAGCAATCACTTACTTGATCCTCTAGCCCTACAATAAATTTTAAAATTTTAAGCTGTCTAAGTATTTCTTTTCATGTTATTGTGTCTAAAAATAGCGCACAAATGGCTTTGACCTCAATTTGCTTATGATGACAGTTCATCATAATAAAGCTTTAGTCATACCTAATTAATTTAACTGACAGTATGTTTAATACTAATTTATATGCATTTGTCTCCATGTCGCGTTTCATTGGATTTGTATTATTATCTGAGGATGGATATAGACTGTTTACTTGGCTTCATATTGGTATCTTTTGAGGTGACACTTTGCAGCTATTATTAACTTGTGAAAGAGTGACAGGTGTAAGGTGAAAAATGTTTGGAGAGAATGTTGGCATACCTTTATGTTACTTTCATGCATTGAAATTACTTGGATATTGTGCTTGTGGACATCGAACATGTTCTGAGTACACATCTATCCAAAATGTACTTGAAAAATCATAAGGAATTTGGGTTGATATCCGTGCTTCCCTATTACAGGGATCGTCCTGGGCTTCGCCAATGTCGCAAATTGCGATTTTTTTTCCTTATTGGCGACAAAAATATCCCATCTGGCGATTTTTTGGGCGACATACTTTTTGGTTATTTAATTTGTACATACAATCATGGATTTGGACTGGATAAATTAAAAGGGAGAACGAAAGGAAGCCACAAACTTGACTAAGCAATGCATTGGAATCAATCTGTTACACAAACAATCCTTTGTTCTTATTGACAACCCCATCTTTACAGTGCATTGTTACATCATAATCTGCTTATGCTGACATCTGGGCTGAGTACTGTATGCTGCGATACAGTCAATCATGCTACCGCACTATGCCTACAACTGACCGACTTCTGAAGACGCGAATAGAACAGATACAATTAATTGAATGGCTAATCCTTCTGTTTTTTTTATACATATACCAGTACAATAGTTTTGCTGAACATTCATAGAAAACTGATAAGCTTTGAAGTACCGACAACTGTGTATAAATACAAAGCAAATGGAAACAATCTAAATCACAGTTACATCTGTCGCCAGTGCAGCATTTTACTCATTGATCTTTTCCTTTTGCCATCAGTCCTGTGTTACGGCTGCAGAGACTTAAACTCCGCAACAAGAAATAGCAAAAAAAAAAAAAAAAAAACAGTTTTGCATAATTAATAATAATTATTTATTTCTCAAAATACAGGAGTGAAAGAATCCCTAAGTTGGGTGTGAATTTATGCTTATATATACGGTCCAATATTGCCAGGTGTTGTCTCGTGTACGTTTCATTCGTGGGAATGGAGATCCTATTTTTCTTGTCGAGAAAATTTATACAGCATTCAGTGATCATTCTTGGGATTTAGGAAGCAATTCGCTATAAGCTTTGTGAAGCTAGCCATAAAGGGGGGGGGGCTGCTGCTGAGAGACTACTGGTGTTACCTGTCAGCACTGTACACTGTGAACGTGGATTCAGTAAGATGAACTTCATAAAAACTGACATCAGAAATAAGCTCTGCATCTCATCTCTCGAGAATTTAATGAGAATCAGCATGTACAGATGTGAAAAATTAGACTTTGAAACTGCATTCAACAAGTGGGCAGCCCTAAAATCGCGACGGATCTTCATGTAACACTTTGTAACATTTTGTTAATGCTTCTTGTAATTAAAGTATTAACTAATCCATCTTTTGTAATTTTCATTGCCTGTTACATTAATAGACTAAATTAACACTTGGAAAAATGTACACTACTTTTTTTGGCGACACTTTTTGAAAATTGGCGACAAAATATTGAGGTTGGCGATTTTTTTGGCGACAGCTTTTTAAAAGCCAGGACCATCCCTGCTATTAACCTTTGAGTCAAGCTTCTTTGGGGAACCTTACCCATAAAACAGTCTTCCTCCTCTCCAAAGCATTGACAAGAAGTGAAATTACATCATATGTTGCATGGTATCCATTCAAAACCCAGTGTTAAAAATGTGAACCTCTGTGCAATGACAGTTTTGCTTTTTTTTTTCAATGATGGCCATTAGTGACAGTTTTGAATGAGCTTAATATCTTTAACTATTTGACTGAATTAAAGCTTTGCATAAGAAATATTTTGTATTTGACAAGACATACAAGTTATATACCTTTCATTAGGGTCGTGGTCATTCAGTATTTAAAACTTGTCTGTAAAGTCAGGGAAAGTTTAGGTTCATGGGTCAAAAAGAATATACAGCTTCTATGGATATCTTATTCATCACTGGTTTCTTGCATACTGGGTAAACCAACTTAAGCTATTGGCTTATCCACACATTTTTTGTAAGTCGTGAACACCTGTTTCCATATGAAACTTGTACAAGTTGGCCAATGAAAGAGTCTCCTTTTCGACAGTTGTATATAATATCTAAGTCAGTATTACAATTATGGGATTTGTTATTTAGCATAAAACAAACAAAGATCGCTGGTTATTTTTAAGTCAGTTCATGCTTTAAGTTATAGGATGATTTTGTTAAATAGTGCACATAAAACAATATTGAAATAATAACAATATTAATAATGCCATTTGGTACATGGTATTTGTTCAAAAGCAATTTTTTAAAGTTGAACATGTGTAGATAGGTCACCTGAGTATCTTGGTCAGTTTTGCCTTTTTACATGGATGGCCTCTTTTAACAGGTTTGACTATGTACATGGATATATTTTTGTGAAAGTGGATCTGGATATTTACCTCAATGTTAGTGTGTATTATAGTGTAACAAAAAAGGTTTGCAGTCATTCAAGTTTGGGTATGTAATACATCTTGTGGTTGAATACATGGTGTAAAGTGATCATCTTTACTGATTACTACAATCTCGCCTCTGTCTGCATGTGTTTGGGCCTCTCACTCAACTGTTCTGGGTATGTGATGAGAAAGTTTCCATGGGTCCGTGGATTTTTTCGGGTTCTTCCTCCATCAGTTATATTTTCTGCATGTGCTCTAAAACTGCATTACACCCACAACAACACAACAGCAAGATAATTCATTTTGTGCTGAATCCATATTCTCTTGTTTTTATATACGTTAGTCTGTAATACTTTTTTGTGTGAGACGTGGGCTTGTTTCCAAGTAATGGCTGTGACCCACAAAGGATATTACATTTGATGCTAATTTATTCACCTTCCTGTAAAAATATAGACATTGTTATTCTTTTTAAAATTATTATTATTATTATTAATTGGATCAAAGTACATGAACATTAACATGCCATCTGATAATGGGTTACTGATGCATGAACCCACCCACAATTTGTGCATCTTCTTTTAACTGACTTTAATCAATTTTTCCTGCTGTGTCTCAATAATTTCAGATTTCTAAAATACGAAACAAGGTCATGCATGATGGTGAAATGAAAGTTTCTGATGCAGACAGAGTGAATTTCATACAACAAATCATACAGTTTCTAGAAGATCCTGTCAGTCTGATGTCATTAGAAGATTGTAAAACTGCAGTCAGCAACATCCATAAGGTAAATGTATAGGGTGTTTTGTTTCTAAATAGATGATCTCACTTATTAGATCTTAATAGATGATCTTACTTATTAGATGATCATTTATTACTGCATAGGGCAAAAATTTAGAGGATGTGATAAGTAAATATCCTAGAAACATGCAAAATTCTTAGTCCTAAAGCTCACCCGTAACATCTCCCACCCCCACCCCCATTAATAGGGGCTGACATAATATATACATAGCAGCCCAATTAGTGAAGCTGAATGTGCTGTTGGCAGGATGAATGTCCCAGCAATGTCATGTCATTGTTTCTTACACTTGTGATTTAATGTACATGCACATTCAAAATTTGACTTTAATCTGTTCATGTCACGAGATCCGATATGGATATAAGAAGTACAATGCAAGTAACATGACCAGTTAATTATGGATGATATACAATGAGTCATTATATTTCCACTCTATCTTGTTTCATACATGAAAAGAAAGGCATTATGGTGTACACTATCATAAAATGAGATTGTGAGAAATACATGTCATTGGCATGTTGACATCTTATTACATCCAGGTGCTGATCTGTTGGTCACATAATGTCATATGGTCAGCAAATCAGTTTTGAAACTATGGACACTGGAGAACTGTGTGACTCGGAGATTTGCTACAGTAATCATTCATAGGTTCTCTTGTTCCCCTGCCATAACATATAATAACACATACTTTCACTACCCTGATCTTTGTAAGTTTCAGAAAATTTGTGTCTTAATGTCCTGTTTCTATACCCTGCTCATAGAGATGATGGTAGTTATGATTTCTTGTGTTCATCCATCCATCCATCTGTAACACCATCCTATTAGTACTACTAGCTTTAGATGGATTGCTTTAAACTTGGTACATATGATGGTCATCATCAGATCCTCTGAAAACTACATTTTATTCATAATCACTTTGTTAACTTTGGGTTTTATACTGTGATTCAATATATGGCATGACCTTTTGACTGGATATAGCTATTATTGAAGTTATTGAAGGATTTCTGTGATAATTGTTACATGTTAAGGTCATCATATGTAGATATTGACTAACTGCAATTTTGTAAGAGTTCTTGCCATTTGTATTTAAAATGAGTTTAAGCTGTAGGCATCACAGTCTTCTAGTTCTTCTTGTGAATTGAGACATTGCTATAGACTTGCTTCCATCTTGGCATGTTGTTAGGGTAGTACAGTATGCAAGAGAGACAGCACATATACTATAAACCAGTTCCCATTGTGGCATGGTATTAAGTTGGTACAATATGCAAGAAATACAGTATATGTACTGTAGACCTGCTTCCATTACTGTGTGGTATTAATGTGATACAGTACTCTAGACCTGTTCCCCTTATTGCATGGTAGTCTGCAGGAGAGATGGCTAAATTTCAGTGAGAATTCATCTCAACACTCCTGTTGTATGTTGAAATTGAAGCAAATGCAGCACTTAGTCAAACCAGAGTTTAAAAACACATAGGTATGGATAAGTAACCAGTGTTTATGTCCCAGGTATTTTTTCTACCAAAACTTAACGCCATTGGATTTTGATAAAAGTTTACTATAAACAAACATTACAAGATGTTATTTATCATGAATACCAAAAAATACCATGGACATATGTCACACATTGATGTTCTGGAAATTGCACACCATTCACATTTTGCCCTTTTAAACTTTTTATCTTAATCAAAATTAACTTTCTTTCTAAGAAGAATGCAGCATTAATTCTTAAAGGCTATAAGCTTGATGGGATCAAATGTGCCGCCCCCTCCACCAAACTATAGGAGAAAGGGGATTCGAAGCACTATCTTTAAACATAAGCCGTCTTCTCAGTAGTGGGGATTGAACTCATCCCTATTATGGAGGATGGTTGCACACACACCACTCCTCTTTTGGGGACAGAACATTCTTCAGGTCACCAGGTACCAGGAAGTGGTCACCAGGTACTGGTCACAGGGCATTTACAACACATGCCCAATTTAAGTAACTTTTCTCATCCTTAATATAAATTTGGGACATAACAAAGATAATGACTTGTTTATTAAAAAATATTCTCAGGAATTTGCTGTAAAGACTCTAACTGTCAGGAGGATAGTGTACAGCTGAAAAGGCTGATGTTCCCCTCACTAAAAAAGCCAATATAACTGATGCTAATGCCTAGATGGAATTTCCCTTGGAGCTTGTGGTCACTAGCTAGAACCACCCTATGAACCTTTGGGTAAACTTCTTTCACGAACCTTACCCCCAAGACTTTTCTTGCTTTCCTTAATGTTCCTTAAACAAAGGAGTGAGCTTCATACCATTTCCTTAGAGTAAGGCTATCTAATATCCAGCAGAAAGTATTGGTCAGATTGTCTCTATTGCAAGCAAGATTTCTTGGCTCAAATCCAGCTTCTTTTGGTTGTTCCACTCCCAGTTGAGATCCACTGTTTCATTTAAATCTGGGAATGATCAATATAGACTTTTATTTTATGCCCAGCTACAGTTATATGTTTCAATTTGGCAGCTCCTAATTGGATAAGAAAGGATAGAAAGGAGCTTGTTATTTGGGCTTCACTATTATGAGGTGGATTAATATAACCATAACGAAGAGGAGCCTTTTATTGATGAAAGTGAAAGCCCATGAGCTTTCTGCCATTGCTATCTCATGGAGCTGTCTAACTCATTTTTCTCTGGAGGACATGATGAATGGTGCATTTTGGTTATCTCACATGACCACCTTATATATTTTGTGTTAGCTTACCAAAGCAGAGGCTGAGTGACCATCTTGGTTATGTATATTGATCACATAAAAAAATGTATTATGCAAGGTAATTGCACTCATGTTCAGACCACCATAGTTATGGGTGTACAATTTTTGCATTTTGTGAGTTGTATCAATTTGGAGCCTCAGATGAGTTTAACAATGAACCTTATTCAGATGTGATTAATTTAGTACAATGCCCTGTAGATACAGTTCTTGTATATGATCATATTTGGTATTTGTGATGGATAACCAGGTATAAATGCAACATTAAAATCTGAAGAAAAATAATCCATAATAAACAAAAGGATTACTACAAGGCTACAAAAGGCTACAAATATCAGATTTCCTACATTACAACTGTGTAGTATAGTAAATTTCAGCCTGATATCTCTATAATAAAAAAGTTACATGTGAATTTCTGTTGTAAGCTGATGAATTTGCAGGTGTAAATAATTGCTACCCATCCCCATTTCAAGCAGCCATAACTTCATAAGTAATTAGAAGTTTACTGAAACGTTTCTATGCAGCCATCATTTACATAGATGTGAGATGGTCACCCAGGAAGATTTGTGGATTTTGTTTGATTTGGTATGGAATGACTCTATTGCCAGATTCCCTCCTTCTGTCCCACACCAATGTCTCACTAGTTTTAAGGTTGAACCTGATAAGAATGAGGGCTAGTGCACATGGGCTAGAGTCACAGGTTTGACATTAGGTATATTTGTTTTTATATTTAGCTTTGCCAGAAGTGCATTTAGCTTCTTGTTTAGAAATATCTCTGCAGATTGATAATGACCCAGTTGATGTCTTTTTGATTTTGGGCATAGAGATGACAGCTTTGAGGGCATATGTAAAAGAGTTAGATAGCCCTATTTTATTGTTGTTAAATGTATGTATTAGCCCCTGGACTTTCCATGTATGTATTAGCCCCTGGACTCTCCATGTATGTATTAACCCTGGACTTTCGATGTATGTATTAGCCCCTGGACTCTCCATGTATGTATTAGCCCCTGGACTCTCCATGCATGTATTAGCTCCTGGACTTTCCATGTACATGTATTAGCCCCTGGACTCTCCATGTATGTATTAGCTCCTGGACTCTCCATGCATGTATTAGCTCCTTGATTCTCCATTTATGTATTGGTCCCTGGACTTTGAATGCGAGTTGAAACTATTTTTCTATCATTGAACAGTTACACTGCTTTTTTGGAGTCAGTGTAAAGGCATAAGGCAGAACATAACTTCATTCATTGATGTGATAGGTTGTACAACACTGTATGTTGTTTTAATTAACTTTGCCAGAAGTGCAATTTAGCTTCATGTCTAGACATGTCTCTTTGCAGATTAATAATGACTCAGTTGATGTCTTCTTCAATATGATCCAAGAGATGACAGCTTTGAGTTCAGTGGTAAAAGAATTAAGGCTGGAATTTGGAATGCAGGAGAACAAAATCATGGACAATGTTGACTCCTTGAAAGAGGAATATAGACAAATTAGAGAAGAACTAAAAAACAGGTTTGAGATTGTTGAAAATAAATTGGAATTGCATAGAGAGAGCACCACAAAAAGGTTTGAGGGTGTTGAAAAGAAGTTAAAGTTACAAGAAGAAAGTGTTCAGGAAAATGTAGTGAACCTCAAGGAAGAGATTGGACAAATGAAGAGGAAGAACAACTCTTGTATGGAAGGTAAAGCAGCTAGAGAAAGGATATCCAAGTATTATAGATAAGTTATGAAGTATAGACAGTACTGGCTACTTTCATACTTTTTATTTTGTTCTTTAATTAACATTGTTATTCTTATTTTCAGCTGAGCAAAGTGTGTTTAGTAATTTGGTACAAAGTCATTAGAATTAAAAACAAATATATAGTAACACAAAGGGGAAACAACTTTGGTACTACAGGGAAGCAGAAGGAAAAAATCATACTGCAACACTTTGAAAAATCCATTTTCAGAGAAAACTTAAGATAATTGGTAGCGTAGTAATCTTTGTGATGTACTGTGTTTGGTAATTAAATATTTCAGTGTACATAATGCAAATAAATGAAACAAATTATATATCCTGCTTTTGTGTTCAGTTCAGTTCCTAAGGTTACTAAAGACACCCACTAATATCTGATATATTCACAAGCAAGCATCTCCACCCACCCCCTGCAGTATGCAGGGGAGGTAATTTTTCAAACAAAGATGGCATGGGAAGCAGTACTACCAAAACATTATTATAATAGGGTAAAAGTAGTATTTTTATTTCTTTATACTTGCAGGGATAAGGTGAGTGTTTTACTATGTGATTATGCTTCTGTTATGACTGTGGTCTTAAACTAATTAACAGAAAGAAGCGAAACCAACAAGTTTAGTAAAATCAGCAAATAATGTATATCCCTAGAGTACAAAGTGAAAATTTAAGAGGAACTTAAAGTATTGTGAATTATATCCCACATAATTTCAAATGTTTTATCACAAGTCCAAAAAATATAATGTTCCAAATTATTTCCTGAATGTCTTGGAATGAATTCACAATAATCCTAAAGTAGTGGTGTAGTCCAAAATGTCAGTGATTAGTTTGTTATTCCAGTGCATAATTTAAATAACTGATTTCTCTGCAGTTGTATCTGAAAATAACAGTAAATGATTCCACAGACTTGTATACAAATTTCACTTGATGTAAGACAATTAAATGCTCAGGATATAGGTATCCAGTCGCTTCCAATTCTAAGTTTGTAAATAAGGCTAGGCCTTGCACTCAGGTATCAGTAAAGAACTATTTATGGTTTGCAAACATGACAAAAATCAGGTACACACAAAACACTATCCTCAGTCACAGACATAAGTCAGGCACACAATATAAAATATACATAAAACTCCCCTCATAAAGAAAAAGAAAGATTAATAGAATGAAGCTTTCTTGTACATATTAGCCAAATATACATATGAGACTATAATGTAAATTACATAGAAAGATGTCCAATGAATGGAACGAAATATACACAAAGCAGTTTAGTACTGGTGTACACGTGACAGTGCGTCCTGATTGAGGTCAAGATTTGGCAGACCAGATCAGATTAGTGAGGATACCACAATAGGGAAATGAGGCTACCTATGGGTATTATGAATACAGTACTGTATAATGAAAGGAAATGCCAGGTGATTACTCGTGTAAATTTCTCAACCAGTGACATCTTTTGATCTTGCAGAAAGGACTGACTGCAATTAAAAGCGACACATAGCATGAGCAAAGATCAAAAACAATTGCCGCCTCAGTACAGGAAGAGTACGTGAACTTAAAAAAATGATCTTATTTGTTGGAAATTGAGAGGTTGTTTTTATACTTGCAAAGAAAATTAGCATGTGAAATGGTCATTCTTGGGATTTAACCTAAATGGAGTCCATATGGATATAACTATTGTGAATATTTAAACCCTGAAGGAATATGGTAGGTATTTTCATACTTTTACAGTTTGATTTATTAATGTTTTCTGTCTTTGACAAAAGCTTCAGCTAAACAAGGGCAGTACGGTAAAAATAAAAATAAAAAAATAACCCCACAAATAGCTGGAATTGCTCTCTCTCTCTCTCTCTCTCTCTCTCTCTCTCTCTCATATAACGAGCCATATTTTATTTTGATCATGAGGTGCAAGAGGAAAAATGCGATGGAATACATATCCATATACATGTATCTCTGTATCTCTCTTCACCCAAAAAATGTGAAAAACGAATCTTATCATTAATGATAGTTTCCCTGTTGCTGGTAATCTAAAATAGCATTCAGTGATACTTATAATATTTATGAAACTGGAAGTTATTATAGTTTAATTCCACACAGCATTGCAAATTTGATTCTATCTCTAAGTCAGTAAGTTTTCAGGTCAGCATCATTATATGTAGCTAAAAGTACGTTATACATTTAAAATACTTTGTGTGAAACAAATTAGGTACTTTTAGTTATATTTAATAATCCACACCAGAAAGGTTACTGAGTTACAGATAGGATAAAATTCACGAATCTGTGTGAACGAATTGAAAAAGACAAAGTGGAGGTATTGATCTGGCCTCTTCTTATAATCAGCATTGACTTATATATTGATGAAAGATATAGGTGTTGCTTAAACTTGGGAGTGTGAAACTATGGGAAAATGAGACTGCTGCCTCCCAAACTGATGCTGACTGAACCTCAACCCTCCATGCCCCTAAGTCCATTAAACTTCAGTGACTTCTCCTAGGCCTAGTTTAACAAAAAATATTACAATCTTTTATTTTAGAATGAAATATCTAATCCAGAAATTATATGGACTGTGCATAAAATACTCATTGGAAGAGTTTGTATGCAGTTAATTATTATAATACTTCAAAATAATTGTTTTTGCCCTTGAAAAGTGTTGAATTTCTGGATGAAATATTGCATGACTCGGAAAAGTTGTAAATTAGATTGGTATCAGATGTCAGATCCTTTGAAGTTTCCTTTGACACTTTTTATTTTTTTATTTTAATGTTATTTGTCAAAATATCAGTCAGTTGGAACATGTGTTGAGGATAGTACACTTTGTATAGATTTAGCTAAATTTATCTCAGATATTTAAGTAATTAGTGTTAATGTAATTGGTTGACAACCAGGAACCTTGTTATGATTATAAACTTTACTGTAGTCATCTTTCAAGATTTTAACAAAGCATATACTTGGGAAAAATTTATTTCTTCTCTTTGTATGATTATATGACATCTACATGATAAAATTTTGTTATAGGGGTTACATGTAGAAGTTGTGAAAAAGAGGAAGTTGAACTGACAGAATCGGCTGAGAAAAGTCAAGGTAGCCGCCGGGTGAGACAAGTGGATGAATTTGAAAATAAAGAGGCCAAAAAGAAGAATGATTTGGACAAACAGGAAAATATAGGTAACCTCATACTGAAAAATGGAGCTTGTATTTATGCCTTTCTTATTGCAAAACTCAAAGACACTGGATGATTACCATACTGTGTGAGATTTGTAAATCTAAATTGGTAAGAAAGAATAAAATATCCATGGAATGGGTAATATATTAGCCACAGGCACCATCATTCAACTTTACTACTCTATACACTCAGCTGTATTTATATATGAATGTATGGATGAATGCAATTTGATTATTCATTACCATTCTGTTTACTTTGAGTTTTATTTAATTTGAAAGTAGATTTAACATTAAAGCAATATTGTTTCTCAGTAAATATTAGATGACAACCTATTTCAGCAAATGAGTTATATTTCACCAAATTTAAAAGAGGTAACCCTTACAACTGTCACAGTGTTTAGGGGAAATAATGACAACCACCTATGATATGTGGTCTTGATTTTCCTTGCATGGTTATTATTGGTTTCTTAAAAAGCATTTAATTTTAAATGCTTGTATTATGTATCTCAGTGAATAGAGCACTGTCCTGCAAGTCAGCAATATAAATTTGATATCATAACAAGCACAATTGATTGAAGTTTTATAGAGTGGTACATTTATTTTTCAATATATTGTCATTAAAATGACATTTGTCTTCATCAACTCATTTCTTAACAAACCAGAAGGTAAGAAGACTTCTTATAATGTCTTGCTGATCATTTTGGTCCCAAATGATGCTTGATGTTCCTGATACAATTGGTGACAATATGACAAAAATGAAAATTAATTTGAAGATATTGTTACTGCTGAAGAATACCAGAAATGGCTTCAACACTCAGCATTTATAATTTAATACATGACCTGTTCCTATTGTCTAGTTTATTATTTTCTGGGAAGAAGATAGCCTTGACCCTATGACACCAACAGTGTTTGGGTAATATTTACTGTGATTAGTTACTCTTATCCTCCTGCCGAGTTTGCCACTAGGGATGGTCCTTTATCTCCACAGGAGTTAGGAGTTGAGGACATATTTATCCTTGAGCCTCTATAGCAACAGAGAGACATTGGTTCACAATGTTCTGCCTCCCAGGAGCTAGACCTGGATGAAGATATCCTTCAGTCCTTGTATAATCTCACTTGTTTGGCATAGAACACACTGAGATGGCGCTTCTCACTTCGGGTCCCCTGCCTCCTCCAGTGTATTGATCAGGGCAGCAGAAGATGAAGGGATCTATTCCTTTGACAAGCCAGTTAAGAAGATTTACTGTTTTTTACATCAGGATATGTGTCCCAGGCATTCATCCTCAAAGGAAACTAATTTTTATCCAGCTTTGAGAGACTCTCTTGGGTGACCTCCTACTAGATATCCTGTTGTGCCCCTATTCAACTATGGCAGAGGAGCTTTCCCAGTAGTTTATTAAAGCTCAAAGAGTTTGATAGACATTGCAGAGGGCAGTCTGACCCCCCCCCCCCATTGAGACCTCAGCAGCTAGTTATTGGAGTCACACCCCTTCCTGGCCCCTCAAACCCATGTTCCATTTTGGATGCTTGAGTGGCACTAGTGGTATTTCCATGGGGATGTGAGCTCAGCTTCCACTTAAAACAAAGTTTCAGTCAGGAATATCAAAAGACCCAGCCACTGGGTGGGTTCCATCGACCTTATGGATGCGTCAGTTCACATTCCTATATTTCCTCCTCACAGAAAGTACCTCTGGTTTCATTTGATTTCAGAACATTTTTTAATTAAAACATTGCTTCACACATCACAGTTTTCTTTATCCAAACTCATAAATATAATGGGAATAAAATGGATTTTATGAGGGAAATAAATTGTTAGATGTTTCACAGAAGAAAGTAAATAAAATAGACTGGGACCTCCATACATAGCTACTGTTGACCTCATGTTCAAAAGTTTGCAAAAGCAATTAATGAAATTCATGGTTCTAGAGAGATTAACAAGCTCTATTGTATTTGTAGAAATGGCCAAGGGTTCTGATGGTATCGTATGTATCATGAAACAGTATCCTTACTTGAAGTCAAACATGTCCAAGAAAAATGTAATGGCAATTGCAAAAGGACTGCTGGACAGGGAGCTGATCAGTGTGGATGAATATGATCGATTCGTAAATCCCATGAATTCAAGAAGACTTTGCATTGACATGCTTCTAAAGAAGGTTATTCGAGAAGAGCCAGATAAGTCCGAGTTGTTACAATGCTTCTTTGATCAGCTCAAGTCCCAGGATCAAGACATGGCAGTGAAGATATATAAAACAGAAGTGACTGAAAGGGACAGGACAGGTGAGATCATTTATATTATTTTTGTCAAACTTCAGTTGTCAGGAGCACATATTACCTAAGTTTGATATGTTTGTCACATTTATCCAGTT
Source organism: Sinohyriopsis cumingii (assembly GCA_028554795.2). Taxonomy (NCBI): domain Eukaryota; kingdom Metazoa; phylum Mollusca; class Bivalvia; order Unionida; family Unionidae; genus Sinohyriopsis; species Sinohyriopsis cumingii. Next base: position 84,897,311 of record CM068832.1, read on the forward strand.
TTAAAGGTCTCCAAATAAAGATAATAATAACAATAATGCTTTGTTTAAAGAGGTACAACTCAGTGAGCCAAATATTTGGTTAATCATACATGAGGCCATCAAGGGCATACATGAGTCTTCACATCTGTACATGAAGGCAGTTTTTATACAAGAATTGTAACAGGATAGACCTGATGTGATGACAGATGGAAGTTTATATGAATTAATAAAAATATATATATATATACAACAAATATAGTGATTCTTTCATGCTCTAAACATATGTCTCATTCAATTACTTTATCTAAACATTCACAAATAGGAAAGCAAAAAAATATATTCATATATTCAAATGTATGATGGTATGATTCATATAATCTCACATAATGGAAGTGAGATTCACATAATCTCATGTAATTTCATGTAATGAAAGTGAGACTGAAATAGTCTCATGGAATGTAAATAAGATTCAAATAATCTCATGGAATGAACATAAGATTCAGATAATCTCATGGAATGAAAATAAGATTCAAATAATCTCATGTAATCAAAATGACCCTATTCAGTACTCAATTGAAACAACAATCAGTTGAAACAAACATATGACTTGGTCATTTTGTAGAGTTGTATGATTAATAAATATTTGTAAACTTTGCAAATGTGTTCATTGACAAACCACACATTTCTCCTGAATTCTTGGGTTGGCCCACACTTGTATCTGCCACACACACCCTTCATGGATCCACTATGCACACAAGTTTACAAATTAGCGGTTTCGTCTTTGTATGGCCTTGATGGTTACATCATCTTCCATATCCATATAGACACACAGATGGCCAGACAGATAGCCTGATATACCTACACACCCATATGCAGAGAGCACACAGTTCTCGTGAATTGGGTTGGCCCACTTGTATTGACCACACCCACCCATCATGGATCCACCATGTGCACAGACATACATATAGACATACGTACAGACAGCACACAGTTCTCCTAAATTGGGTTGGCCCACTTGTATTGACCACACCCATCCTTCATGGATCCACCATACATACAGACAGGTACAGACAGCTACAATAAAATCAGACTGGTCATGATAACAGGTATGGAATTAAAATCTATAGACACATACTACTAAATTAAACCCTTAATAGCAATTTGTAACAATTCAAAAGTTCACAACGTTTCAGATCCGCATATTAGTAGTAAAGGCATCATTTCGTGATACAGCATTAAAAACTGAATATGCTTCACATATCAAATAAAATACAAATGTAACACTAACCCATATGGCTGGAGAACAGAAATGGAGAACATTCACACCTTGACAAGATCGAAAGACCAGTGTGTCAGTTAGAAAACAAACTTGCCTTAAATCTACAGGAGAGTGACTATTGGTAAGGTAAAATACCCATACATACCGTGCTTTTAGTGTCTCTCACAGCAAGCAATCTACGACGAGATACATGCTAGTTCAGTTGCTTACCTAGAAAAACAATTATCCACCCTAGGTAATATTGTACGCAGGTACAACGAAAATTATCAAATCATTCTAAGGCAAAACACAAGTTATTTCTTGCCCTTTTCTGTGACAAGAATGAAATAATGAACATATTAATTACAGGTTTATGTCACACAAATATTTTGACTCAAAACTTGTAGTGTACATACATGTACATCATTGTGACATGTTTGTAGTTGATTCTTGCATATTCATAAGAACAAAGGAAAAGCTGTTGGAATATTTGGCGAGAGACATTTTGTGTTTAGGTAGTTAAAACATCCTGATTTGAACATGGCAAGATTGTCAGCCTGCTTTAGTTCAAGTGGTAGCTAATTCCATTCTGAAAGGCCTGTATATGTAATGTGTTTCTCAATTCTTTCTGAGTCATAATAGTTTTAAATGTAGATTTGATACTGACCTTAAAGAGTACACAGGCTGGTTTTGATGAATACATCATTCAGGTTAAGAGCTGATAGATTATGAAGGACTTTATAGATCCAAGTATGTATATGATACTAAATTTATTTTATACAAGGTGTCTGTATAAAGACTTAAATATTTCAGCAGATTGTGTTATTGAATCAGTATCTACTATATTTCCGGCAGTGTGCAAATTGAAGTTGGACTTGATGAATGGGAAGATTCCAAGTTAGTTTATAACCAACATGTACACCTAGGAGTTTTTTTTATAGTATTCTACATTAGATATTCATCAATTGCAGACTGTTGAATGAGGTTTTGCACAGAGAATCAGTTTGATGATCCTACTACCTTTGAAGTGGTCTCTTTTGTATTTATATACATTCCATTGTCTTGACATCATCATGGAATTGCATTGTATATGGATGAAAATGGTTAGTTAGTATGGAATGCCAGAGCTGTCTTAAGATGAGAATATTTATTATATGCTGTGCTTTTGTACTTATATGATGTGCAAACTTCATTATATGCTGTGCTTTTGTACTTATATGATGTGCAAACTTCTTTATATGCTGTGCTTTTGCACTTATATGATGTGCAAACTTCATTATATGCTGTGCTTTTGTACTTTTATGATGTGCAAACTTCATTATATGATGTGCTTTTGTACTTATATGATGTGCAAACTTCTTTATATGCTGTGCAAACTTCATTATATGCTGTGCTTTTGTACTTATATGATGTGCAAACGTCTTTATATGCTGTGCTTTTGTACTTATATGATGTGCAAACTTCATTATATTCTGTGCTTTCTTCCTTATATGATGTACAAACTTCTTTATATGAAACTTCATTATCATGAGATGGCCGATAGCTGCCACCAGAATACAACATCAAAGTAACACAAATCTATGATCAACTTGTTATTAGCAAGTGTGAATTTAATTCATGTCAAAATTTTAGACTCCCAGCAAACTGTCCAGCTAGAATGCCCCTATTTCAGTTCCCTGTGTTTGAAAGCTAGCTTTAAATATGGGATTTCAATATTGTATTGTGCATAATAGATGTTTTGGTGATATTCTGTACCAAAATAAGATTAGCTGACTGTTATTGTGATATGTTTGATTGACAGGCACTCCAAATACATTGTCTAAATAGTGTTGTGATTTTTTTTTTTTAACAAGAATACTTAGCTTTATCTTGACGACACGGAGTATGTAATATAATCAAGAATTCCAAGAGGAAGAAATCATAAGAATTATATATTATTTGTATTCAGTATTTTGTAATTTCACATATTCAGTGTATCACATACCTACACATACTAATGTGAGCCTCAGTTTTATATATATATATATATATATATATATATATATATATATATATATATATATATATATATATAAATTGTAGAAATTACATAGCTTTATACCACAGTAATATTTTTTTCTGTTTATAGTATCACTTAAGTTTAAGTTCAATAACAGTTCAGTAGCAATAAGTTCAATAAAAATGCTTTCATATAAAGAAGTTTGCACATCATATAAGTACATTTTATTTTGCTATGAATCAGTTGTTGGTCCCTGATATAATTGCAGTTTACTGTGGTACTTATAGCTGTATGTTAAAAAATACAGGAGTACAAAATTTTGCTTGGTACCCGGCTTTAATTTTTAACTATGCCAAGTTAAAAATACCAAATTTAGATCACCCACTGCTGCATGTGCAAAGTGCCAACTGTGAGAGACCTGATTACCCAGAGTTCTCTGGATGTGGGTATGATCACAACTAGTATATTTGAAGCCCAATTTATCCACACAAGACAGCTTGAGTCTTGTCAACTATCCACTTTATGGAAGCAGTCTTGTGCTGTATAGGTATATGAAATGGAAATCTATATTCATTCTTGCTATCCATGTTATTGGATAGAGTATAATCTGTTTCAAGCTAGTCAGATTTATAGTTGAACAGACATTCAGTTATAAGTTGCATGAATTAAATGGTGAGCACTGTTCTGGTTCTTATAATCCAGTGGGATTATTCTCACTGGAGACAGATTCTTGATGATATTGATTATTATAATTATCTTGTACAGCTGCTTTTATGAAATAATTTGATGCTTAATGAAGTTATTTCATTTGCATGCATGCACAGTATCTATCATTGTACTTATACTTGACAGTGTTCCATGTATTACACTGCTCAGTCACTGTAGTTTTTGATGTTTTTGGATAGTTGTTTTGGAGTATTTTGTGACTTGGATACTGCAGTTTATGGTGTGGAGTAAGGTACTGGTTTACTCACAGTAATGTTCTAGATCAATGAGTATGTGGAATAAGAAGGTTCTTGGGATCCTCAACAAGCTGGAAAGAGCAGGCCACATGAGGTTATTCCATCATCAGTCGATGGGGTCAGTTGACTTTAGAATATCTAGCGTTTATTGCCTGGATGCGACTAGATAAATACTGTTATATTTTGAATCAAATTCATTGACACTGTTTGTGAAAATTAATGATCATCCGTCATGTTTTCTGATGAATCATATGTAGACCATATTTGTTTGTAATTCCATACATCAGTCATATCTGGTGAGAGATTCCATACATTGATCTTATTTGTGGATAGATCCATAAATCTATCATGCAAGTTCCAAACATTGATCATTTTTATTGACATATGAAATTATTTGATTACTTACTGCAATCCATTCTTTATTTTTTTCCATTTAAGAAAAATATTATTTCCTAAAACATCCATTGTTGAACTTGGTTATTTACACTGTTAGAGTTGAAATACTTATATTTGTATTTTTATATATTGGGCAAGTGACATTCTATCCAGTATTATTCTTTAATGTCATATCTTCAACTTCTGGTCATTTATGATGAATTTATGATCAAAGATTCATGATCATTACTGTTAAGTCACTTGGAACATAATTTTCCATGGCAGTGTAACTTGCATTTATGTTTAAAAGAAGTTTCATTATCTTGAATAGTGTTATTATTATACACAGCTTGAAGTAGTGTATCTGGGTTTACCTTTATTTGGTGAAACATAGGTACTATTTAGGTACTATGTAGCTTGGTGTAATGAATTGTGGTCTTGCCTGGCTGGCACTGCTGACATTGAAGTTTGTGTGCCCAGCTAGAGTTGACTGATGTGCTGTAATGCAGGTGTTAGATCAGTTGTTAATGTTTTACATGGTTCAAGTAATTCATTACAACTCCATGTCAAACATCCATGGCCCTAAAATGATATTTATTGATGGGAATACAGCACATATAAGTTTATTTGGATGTTAAAGGTTGATTTTGGTAGACATTCCTTGGTTGCTCTGAGTATTTCTAGTGTTGAAATTTCATCATACTGGATAGGTTCATTCAGCTGCATCACATCATGAATATTCTGTTTGTTGAATATAGAGAACTTAAAAACTATTAAACTGTATCCATTGAATATTTTCTGGAGTATTGACAATGTTATATGTATTGTCATTTTCTTTGTCTGGAGAACTCTGGTAAGTATTTAAAAAAATTACACCCATTTTATGAGGTCAGTTACAAGGAGACATCATAAAAAGCATTTAATTGTTTAGGCGAACACTATCAATGATAAGTAATCAACAGGAAGGGCCTGGAGAATGCCTGTTTAGGCTGAGCATCATCTGCATGAAGTAATAGCATCACTATGTTGGTTAATCTGCTGTATAAGTGGTTTCATGAAGTGGTGCTTGGATACCACAGCATTAAACTGTGCAACATAGGCATTAAGTGTCTAGCAGAAGTATGCGAGTCGTGGATGAGGTCGTTTCCTGGTTATCAGGTGGCTTCTACTGTATGATCAATTGTAGTTGTTGCCTCATGCAATCAGAGTTATATGGATGTCCAGTCATGAAGGAACTTGGCCATCATGACTGGCATGACATTATCCAGTTCTTGAGGTTGAGATGGGGTACGGGATATTGATCGACATATTCGATCCATAATTCTGATAGGCAAGACTGTAGCTAATACTTATTGCTGCTCTCCATCATGCTGCCTAGTAAGTGGTATGGTTCAAAACCTTGCATGCAAGCTGGTGTTTTTGTCACTCAAGCTGTGATTGACTTCTGTCCACAAAATGAAAGTATGACAATTTATATTCAAGGAATGACAACCAGAGAAAACTACACCATTATGTTGAGTGGCTGTCAGGCTGGCCTCGTCCATGGTATGAATATATAAGACAAAATAGGACAGGCCCTTGATACACATTGTGTAGCGAGTGTCCTGCCTTATGAAGGTGTATCCATGGAGAGTTAACCACTATGGTAAATACCTGTTAAGGGAGAAGCATGGCTTGTACCAGTAGAGAATTAGAGCATCATGCACTATTAATATGTAGAACGTGGACACCAAACAATCAAATCTAGTCACAAATAGCCTATAGGAAGGTGAATTTGACTGCCTATACATGTATAATCACTGGCTTATAGTAATTACATGTGTGAAGTGGAAGGCAATAATTAATTCTAGTAAGAGCTTACCTGTGGGATGGCCGTTGAGGGATCATAGCCAGTTATCTTTCCAACAGGTGGAGCCACAGAAAAACCTAGACCCGATATTTGGTTATCCTGGGAGTTTATTGCTCGCCAGAACAATCTGTTGTTGATCAATCGAGCAGTAAATAATTGGCTACAATAATAAACATATCAATGACAACTAATAATGTCTTATTTTATTATTCGGTATATCAAAATATATGCTGTATTAGCACTAAAATACACTAAGATTGACATTCGTCTTCTTTTCCAGTTTAATTAAAAAATGGTATGTCTTGCTACTTGTGGACTCCATTTGTTCAAAGCTTTGTGCCAACCTATTATATATAAAATCTTAATGTTATTAATTTCATCTTATTATCTGCTGATTAGTGTGGCTTAAAAAAAAAACAGATTTGTGTGGCTTAATGAAAAAATCTGTGAAACAATATTTACAAATGGCATGCTGCAATTTACTGTTAAGTATATGGAAGGAAGACCTTAATAAAATAATAAAAAATGTACAACTTATCATCTTATTATTTGTATTCACTTACTATCAGACAGTTAATTTATACAAAATAACTGAGGATGGTTACATATTTAAAGCTTAAATGAAAAGAAAATGAAAATATTGCCTTTATTTGGTCAACAAAATGCAAAAAGGACAACATCTTTGAAAAACTTATTGTTGTAGATCTCCAACCTGAGAATAAAAAGAACACTTACAGTTTCATATAATGCAGACATATTACCCTAATAATATGTAAAATATACATGTAACGTACCTCAAAACTAAACAGCTAAACTCATTTCTAAAGAAGTAGAGAATTTTTACTGCATTACCACCATGTAACTATCTAAAGAATTGTTCAGAATAAATTGCTGAATCGTCCATGAGTTATTTGATTTTTGGAATATGAATCTGTTGAAAAATAATTTCAGAAAAAAATCACAAATTGTGTGAAAATGAGTATTGTATTTTTATGAAGATACAAGAAAATGTGATTTTCCATTTGTGGCTATTCTATCTCTGATTAGGCTTAAAATTTGCTTACCTATCGGTTAATTCTTTTATTTCACCCAGATAACTTTAACTCCTTTCTCACCGACAGATAACATCCATAATCCGTACAATTGAGACATTTTGTTAAGATGCTATCTTTTTATTGCTTGTTTGTTAAGCAGGAGGTATAACGGAAATAATCATGGACGCTTTGTTCCATGCTGCCACCTATTGGTTTAAAGAGAAGATAGCTGTCTCTGGTCATCTGTCATTTGTTGATTGCCTATACAGATAAAATCAATGAAGCATTGCTGATAGTAACATATGAGCTGGATGCTTCTGAGTAAACAATGTATAGAAAGAAAATATACCTGTGCTTATGTGACCACAGCAGAAACTGTACAGTAATAGAAACAAGTTTTGAATAATACACACCAAAACCTGCACATAAAAATAACTGATTTGTCATTATTGATAATTATGAAGTAGGTACTACAAATATCCATTTTACAGACAATTTCACCTCCAAGAAAAGACTCAGTGACATTCTGTACTTTTAAAATCGGTAAAGCATCATGGACATGACTGTGAAATAGATGCTAAGAGAAGCTGAACTGTATGTATCCTGACTGAGGCAGAAATTACACAGCAGTAAGAATGATTTTGTTTTATGTATCATGCACTTATTAATACAGTTATAACAGTGTGAGGGGACACCATTGCAACCCATGCAGAGCTGCCACCCTCAACATTCTTCTCCATCCACTTCACAGATAGCACAGAAGATGTTGATTTCAATACATGAATTCATAAATGATGAAAACTGGCACTCAAGTTCCTTCATCATTATTAAATCTTACTTTGATGAGTGAGACTCCATCTTGTAGGCTTGGACTGAAGTTTCCCAGCCAATCACATAGAGTTCGGGCCCCGTTCCTCTATATCACCAGGCTACAGTTTTGACATCAGGTGTCATTATGTATGGAAGGATCTACTTTCAGTTGTTTCCACTGACATTTGGGACTTGTTACAGTTTTAAGTTGCAAACATATAAAAATGTTTTGTCTCACAACAGATTTGAGGTTCTCTATTTTCCAGTTGGATACTTTGAGTTGATTCATAAAGTCGTGTCAGCATTGCATCTAATTTCTATGATGATCTTCAATAGGCGGAATACAGCTTACATTCTCCCATCCTGAATCTCACTGGAAATATATGGGAGCATGTTTATCGGATGGTCCATTTCATAACATAGGGGCACAATATGCTATGGCCGTAATAGCAGCTATGAATGTAGAACAGGTGGAACAAGATGCATTGCTCTCTACCTCCACCTTACATACCAATCATGGGCCAAGCTATGCTTGTAACCTTCATTATCTGTCTCCTCTTTAATGATTAGTTTGATGGAATTCACACCAAGCCACTATCTCGGCTACAGCAGAAGGATTAGCAAAGCAACCATCACAAGTTACAGGGATGTCCCTAGAGCAAGCTGTCCTACCGACTTTACATCGATTGGAAATCATAGTTCTCCCGAACTAAGTGGAATAGTCAAAGGGATGCTGCTTTCACCAGCATTCCATGAAATATACAGACCCCCACCTTATCACAGATCATGGTAGGGAGAAGGCACCAATCTTGTTTGTGGAATGGGGACGATTTAGCATGATGACTTATGGACCCAAAAGTAGTTTCGTGGGGACTCGGTATCACATTCAGCACATCTAGTAAGCCTTTAGCTAGAGTTCTTTCAGCAATAATGGAGCACTTGTCACTTGGTCATCAACCTAAATGCAGTTAACTCTGTTCTTGTGTTTGCATGGAATGCAGTTATGGGTTCTAATGCTGTCCATTTTGGAGACTGCACAGTCAGTGTGACTTGCAACAGGCGTGATTTCACGTCTCCACTCAATGGCTTCCAGAAGTTCTGTGACTCACCCACAACAGGCCACAAAGCAGCAGACTAGTTGTATTTTGGAGCAAGACATGATTTCACATGCTACACTTCTTTTATTCTCTAATTTCTTGTCAATAAGGACATATCTGACCTTGTCCCCTTTCATGATTCAGTCTGCTAGGTCCAGATTTAATGTTCAAGTAAAAAGAATATGTTTCCCCATGGAATGAGAATTGAATTAATGAAATGGTAGGTACCATGCCTATTTGAAGCAATCTATCTGATCTTGAGAATTCCTGTGCCTGCAGAGTTTTGCTCAATGCAGCAGCTGATGTCTTAGTCCTTGGTTGCTTTATTGGGCTTCCATAAGAGTGATTACATAGTCCAAATGGAGACCAAACGTTTAACCATTGAGCCAACTCTCACAATCTGCAGTGCTTTGAGGTTGCATCTGGAAGGCAGGAAACCAATTTGGACTGTGTTAGTGATGCCTCTGCAGGCACAACCTGCATCAATCATCATCATTACGAATGAAAACATTGATGACTGTGGGAGCAAGTCACCTACAATTTCAGGCTGCCATTGGAATGTGGCCCCCTCAGGATTATTATTTACATAAGAGAATGAAATCGGGTTTCATAGTTTTTCATTGGTGGATGGAGAACCTATACAGGAATATAGTTATCTTTCTGCCTGATAACTTCACCAAGGTGACTTATGTCTAACAGCAAAGCAGAAACAAGTTCTCTGACATTTGTATTCTTGTCTGGGATGTTCTAAAATGGTGTCTGCAACAACAATCCATGTTTTAGTTTGCAATTTCTTAGGCTGCTAATTTATTGGCAGACTCATTGTTCTGCAAAATAAGGAAACTAATACAAATGGAATGGTCTCTTCATCCCTTTGTTTTCACTCACTAGATGCTTGATGGGATTGATCTTTGATGGCCCTATTGTTTATAAGGTGGAATTCAGAAAACCCCAGTCCTGGATCCAAAATGCCTGGACAAACAATGCTCTTTCTATAGATTGGAGTGGCCAAATGTATACACTTCTCCAACTCCTCAAATTCTGAAGGTGATTCAGGAATCAGCAGACTCTGAGTGTCCTCATCCTCACTCAAATGGGAATATTGGACAAACCTCATCAATCTCGGAACAGAATGGCCAGAAATTTGGATGTTCCTTCATGTGAGTTTAGCAAGCATGATCAGGTTCCCACGCTACCGGGAAACTGGGAAAAAGTCGTGAGAAATGATAATCGGGAAATACGCAGAAATTTTCCTCCACAACTTGATGCCTGAAACAATTACACAATTAAGTAGTAACTGAACTGATCGTGAGTTAAATTTATCGAGTTCTAACCAGAATATTAGGAGGTTGCAGTATGGATCATTTGGGTGCTTGCCATAAATATATTTGTTGAGACAATCCAAATGCTCAGTGGATTAGATTCATGTGGTAGACTTTTTGTTTTATAGACAGTTTGATATCCGTATCTTTTTTTATATGGAAGATATGAAAACCAGTCTAGAATCGCAGGAGGCCAACATGGTGGCATGAAAGCATATATAGCCGCTTTACAGATGAGCTAGCAAACTTAAACTTTAAATTGAGTTATACCTGCATGAAATCATTATGAAAATTATTTATTTTCTCAGAAATTGCAAGTATTAAAATCATTATGTCTCTAATCTGCTGAAAGATGATAAAACTAATGCGTTGATGAAATTTGAGCTGGTACTAGCGATTTCAATTGCTAGTCGCACAAGCACACATAATCTCACAGCCGTTATTTTCAAATATTGTAGAAAACAATATTACATTAAAGTCATATACTGGTTGTAATAAAAATGCAAAGATGAAAGAGCACAAAATTCTCTACATTTTTTCCAAGACCGACTTCTGGAGTTTTGTTTATCACGTGACTACTGCGTTGACATGTGCTCTCTCACACAGGAAGCATACGAAGCAGGGAACCAGACTACTCTGCTTGATGAATCAGACTGGCCAAGTTTCTTGTAGTCATTCTTGAAATAAATATGTTGGGAATTATATGTTCTTTTCATTTTTACAAAAGGTATCAGACTTTCATTTAATATAAATGAAGTTTTGTACAACGACATTGAAAAGGAGTTTGTCGTTGATATTACGTGACTATTGGACTTCCGATGTCGTGTGAGAGTTGTGAAGTCATGTGACTATTAACACAAATGGCATGTAACGGGCACTGGCACATGATTCTGGGGTAAACTAATCATGTGTACACTCACCAATTAACATGTTAATTGGTAAGTATACACATGATTAGTTTACCTCGGAATCAAGTGCCTGTCTTACTGGGTCAGGTTTCATCTATGCTGAGTTTCATCTAGTCTGTCAGCAGATTAAAGACATAACGATTATCATACTTGCCATTAGTCCTACAATGTAAGACTTAGCACATGTTGGACTAGCTTGTCATTTTTGAGAAAATAAATTTCCAATCGATTTCATGCAGGTATAAGTTGATATAACCTAGTTTAAATTTGCTAGGCCCACTGGTAAGCTATCTTATGGTGGTGGCAGATTCCAAATTTTTTATGTGTAATTGCTCTGAACCCAGACTTCATCCTAAATGTCCAAATGTGAAAAATGGGGTTGGAATATTTGGAGGAAACATGGATTAGAAAATTTCGAACCTCGGAGCTGAACTTTGATGCAAAACTATTACACAGTGACATGTAGCTTGAAGTATTGGTTTCAGATCTTAAATAGAACACAGGAGAAATAGAAAATTGTTTTCCCTTTTATTATATATTAAGAAACAATAACAGCCCATGTATCAGTATAGGTTTTGGGACTGGTTTATTGAACTACAAGAAGACAAGTTGACTTTACAGAAAATTCAGTCCTTGTTTATACAGCAGTATATAATTTTGAAGGTCTTTTGTCAAAATTTAAATCAACCCTTTTGTAAATGTCTTTAAATTATGGATTGTTTAAAACCAAATCATCTTAAGGAGTTTAGATTGGTTGCAAAATCTTGTTTGAGATTTTATTGGCACACAAACTCAGGGTTAAACTTTTTTCGTTACAAGATAAGATCCTAATACTTTGCATTTATTGGTTTTTTCATACTGTGACAGGAAATGTTTACTTTGTATAACATGCACATATACTGCTCTAGAATTCTTTAGAATTAAAGGTTTGAAAGGAAACAAAATAATTTATGCTGATTAATATTGTTTCCACATAGCAGCATAGTGCTGGTAAGCAAAGTAAAGTTAGTATTTGTATTCTATACATTGAAATGGCTTTAAATGCCAATTTATAGGAATATAGTCAGATTTGTTTCATGTGACTCATTTTGTGGTTTTGTACATGATCATCTTTTCTGACATATATGTTATGGAGAGTCTTGAAAGAGAAACACCTTCAGATTTGGAAAATGCATGTTTTATGATCCAAAATGTTCTTTAATTCCATTCAGTAATGGTTATATGTTAACCTTGAAAAAATTAATTTCATCCTGGAAAAAACCTGGAAATTTATATTTAGAAAAGCGTGGGAACCATGCATGATTGCATGTGTTTCACCCAAAGTACTTCAGGATCCTATTAATTATGCCCTTGAGAATGAACAGTTCTCACAATAAGTGGTGGAGAATCCGTCAAGTGAGATGGCCTTCCCTCAGATGCATACAAAGGCAATGGAATATAATTTCAGTAGAGCCCTTTATACCAATGTAGGCATCCATACCTCAAAAGCTAACTTTCTATGACTCTTTGAGGAGAAACAGTTAGCACCGGTGAAAAGTAAATCTACCATTCCATGATCATTGACACACTGTGCTATCATGGAAGAGAGGATATCAGACAAACCAAAGACCTGTCTGATCTTCTATTCATTTGGAATTAATCTGGCCAATGACATTAAACCTTTTTCCAATGGAATTTATGATGAGTATTAGCCTGGTGGAACAAGATGCCATTTTAACTACTCTCTGGAGATTAATTAATTCACCTAGCATACAAGTCCTACCTCCTTCCTGCTTGGGCAATTGGCAGGCAAAATCAGCAATACACTTCCTGTTCACCCAACTAGATGCAGTCCTGACAAGGTATATTAGTTTTGCTCATGAAATCCCTTTCACTGACATGAACAGATTTCCATTTATGGTAAATCAGATATTAGTAATAATTCCTGTATATTCTGAATACTTCATCACATGGTCATCTAAAGGACCCAGGGTGATCTCTGAAGTTGTATTTCAGTAACATCAAGCAATTACATCAAGGGAGATTTTGCTTTATTTTAGCTTCAAAGAAGGGAAGGATGACATATCAACATAGATATTTTCATCCTGAATAAAGTGGGCTGTCTGTTCTGCACATCGGACTAAACCCACACCAATGGATTTGCTTCTAATATTGGTGCACAAAATTAGGACAGTCAGCACAGATATTGCATATGAGCGACACTGTTTTAACTAATGATCCATGCAATAGGATGGAGATTCTAGTACACTTCTTCAGGTTTTATCAGAAATCTTTCATCCTAAAAGGCCCCCATCAATCTGGAGGAACCTTTACCAACTGTGCATAAGGTTACCCTTCCAGGTCATTCAACAGCTTCATAAAGATGCAGCTTCATGACTTCCAGTGAATTTGTTGGAGGGAAAATGTTTACCTTTTGGAACCGCTCCAGAACAAATGGAATCTATATATTCCAGTTGGGTTATCTAGAAGCTGTCTCACATACCTTAGGGGTCCTGAGATGATCTTTCGATGGTAAGGGGATGTATCTCCCTCCACCGCTTAGCTTTTCTCCTAAGGTATTTTGATTGGGTATGGTATTTGAAGAAGAAACTAATTGTTTCTAGTAAAATATGTTCCTTCGATAATACATTCCCAATAACAATACACGGACACCCTCACAGCTTTCCCACAGTTACATCCATATAGAGAGCATGCCTTCCACTCCAGTAGCAACAGATTATTTCACAGGATTTGGTGCCAATCCCAGTATGAAGTGGAGAGCACTCTATCTGTCTGCCACCTAGATAACTTTTAGCTTTTTAGCTAAACATTTTTTAATGTGGTATTATGATTGGGTAAGTATTAATGAAGGAACATTTCATTAAAAGCAATTGGTTTCTTGCATTTCCTTTCAGCAGTCAGTATGTCTAGAGGTTTTGGCAAATGGATAATGGATCATGTATCAGTCAACTAGTTATGATCACCAGTAAGGATGTCAAAATTTCGAAAACTTCTACCGGTTACTCATCTATTCTAAAAATCGGTTACTCGGTTACCTGATCAAATAAAATGTGTACAAAACTGAAGTTAAGTCAACATTTTTGTTTTAAATCCACAGTATCCTATAAATATAACTACCTAATGTCATCTGATACAAAGTCCAAGAATTCATCCTCATTATCTGATAAAGTGTTGAAATCTTTCATTATCATAGTCTAATCATCATAAATATCATCACCCTTCCTTGGCCATGCTGTCATATGTGGCTGCTTATTTAGAGACAGCTTGAGCTTTGAAAGTTAACACTTTAATCATAGAATTTGTGAAATCTATTCAAGGTTGCAACTGAACACATGTCAGTTGTGCGGCAAGATCAAATAACCAGCCTCTGTCACATGTCACTGTACCATGCTGGCGGGTCAATCAAAAAGTTGTCACGTGGGAAAACATGGGTTCAAGCCAATTATTTGCTGCAAGAGGCAGACCTCTGCTTGGCACTTAAAAGTACATGTATTCACAGCTGAGTTAAAAGGATGAAAAGGCAGTGTGGCTTTTACAAGTACTGGCAGAAAACTTGTATATGGTAAATGGGTACCCTATGGCTTATGTTATTACCCAACTTGTTATAACAGGCAGGTACCTGATACCCGGATACCCGTTGGAATCTTTAATCATCACCTACTGGCCACCGATCATGGGATAAGGACTTTAATTATGATCACCAGGTGTCTGTCAATGCATATGCATTCCCAGAAGACCCATTTGCATCTGGCCTTTCTCCCTTGGGGTGTCCATCTTCATCCCACCCTACAGGTCTGGTGGTGATGGTGGAGGAACACATTTTGGATCTTTGTAGAGGCACTAAACATCATTTACACTCTTACAGTTATTACAGTCTCCCATGAAGCTCTTTTTGCAGCGGCTTCTTTCACTTCCTTATTGGATGAAAGAATATCTATGGCCACTTTGCAATAGTGGCTATTGTCAAGACACTGCATGACATTCTCAGATGAGCTTCTCCACTTCAGTTTAGATGCCACCTCGGTGGCATGCAAAATTTTGTTGCAGAACAGCAAAGGCCTCTTGAGTACTGTCCCACTTGCTGAGTCCTTATTGGAGGGATATTTTTAAAGTAGCCTGCCTTGCAAAGACCTGAATGATCAGCAACACCAGTCCATAGTTATGGTACTGGGTCCAGCTAAACTGGCCTAGAAGCACCCTCATCTTGAAGAATTGATAGCTTCCCCTCCTATAAACAGGAGCAGAGCTGTCAAATCCAGTTTTAATCTCCTTTCAGTCCATGTGTCTCAAATGAAGTTGTTGGAGGTGCCAGTGGAGGCAGTCTACTGACCTATCCCCGTGCCTCAGAATGGAGACAGCAGACCCTATGGAGTCACATACTCTCCAATCAGGTCTTCTTATTTTTGACATTATGGTAAGTTCAAAACCTGCCCATTTGCAGGGGCATGTTACAATCTCACAGACAATGTATGGGTCCTTCCACAATAAAGAATGGTTCCTGGTTTCTTTTCTGGAACTTGTCCACCTTTTTCAGAGACCTTATATGGCTTCAGCAGTTGTACCTGTTATTCTTATTGGTTAAGGGCATTTATGCATTAAGAATAATTATGTTAGCACAACAGATTGCCAATCCATCCTTTTCTCTTCTTTAGTCCACCTTATTGACAGCTGTGGTAAGTTAACTTTAATAGTTTGTTAGGAAATCATCATCACCATGGACTGACAAATGTGGCAACACTTTAATAGATACTGTATTGCTGCTAAGAAAATGTAGGTCTTTTTTAGGACTACAACTGATTTTATTTATGCTATACGTACCTATTACCTCTTACTTATTATTATTACCCAACTCCTTCCTCCCAGCTTGTTCTGAAATAATTTCAGTCTCGCTCCAACATAAAGAATGCATGAAAAGTGGAACCTGTTTGACTTGAGAAATACATTACAGCTTAAAGTATAAATTCACTAACCTTCCATTTTGTTGTCTCACTACATTTGTATTGTATTTGTGTCTGTGATTTGGATTTTTAACGTAGCTTAAAATTTTTTCAATCACATCACTGTGATGTCTGCAGTGTGGCAGTTTATAGTGATGTCTAGCACTGGGGCATCATGCCACAGTATGTAGCATTACGTCCCACCCAGTCACATTATCCTAACACCAGGCCAACCAGTCCTAACATTAACCTTTTAATGCTGGGCATCAAGTGAGGCTGCTGTTAGTACCATTTTGTAAATCTTTGGTATGACTCAGCCAGGGATCGAATCCATGACCTTCTGCATCTGAGGTGGATGCTCTAACCATTAGGCCACTGGGGTAGTCATTTGAACTGTATATTGTACACAATGTACCTAGCTGGAGCATGTTCATTCAAATTTTTAGTTTAGTATGTCAGTATATAAATATAGCTTATCATCACTGCTTTGTGTGTGTGTGTAAGTGTGTGTATAACTATGTACGAGTACTTTGATTGTAAATTTGCATATAATGAAGGGTCACAAGGAGGATAAGTTTGATGTAACTAATTGTGTCATCTCTCATTATTATTGTTATAGCAAGTAAGTGTTAGGGAAAGGAAAAATGCACTAGTTTGTTATTATAATTTAGACAACCAAAAGTTAAAGTAGGATCTCATTGCATGATGAATTTAAAATGGATAGATGCACTTTGTAGCTTGTGAATATTTTTACATTTACCCCTGATAGTTTAGCTGGTTGACTAGTCCACACATTATAACCACCAGGTATCGTGGAATCAGAGTAGGAAGAAAAGGTGACCACATGTGGCAGTGAAGGTAGATCAAGTCATTTCTTGCATATATTAGAACAGTTGGTAAAACATGAGATGATTTTGAATAGTAAGATGTCAATAAGAAAATGGTATTGTTATTTTTATTTAACTTTTAATAGGATACCATATTTAATAGGAGAATTTATATATGACTTCTGTTATAATTAAGAATGAAAAATAACAAAGTTATGTTGATTTTTGTAGCTTTCCATCAAGTTAACCAAAATGAAGAGGTGAAAAGGAATGTATACATGACACCGAAAAACAACTGCAGGGTTCCAGATGAAATTGGATTCTTTCAAGGCTGTCTGTGTGATACTCCAGAATGTGTTGATATCATAAATGATAAACTTTTATCAAATTTGTTAATAAGCATTGTTGATCACTCGATGGTAATGCAGTCAAAAGACACGATGATTCTTACCTTATTTAATATGTTGCAATGCTACCATCTGGATAATGAATCTGTATTTGAAGTTGTTTTGGAACAAAGATTGTTTGGAAAATGGAAAACATGGAGAAATGGTAAGTAACTTGTAAATGACAACATAGCCCCATATTTTTAGTGAATGGTCATAGTCATTAGATTCAGGTGATTTTAATGCTGTTTTAGGATAGAAATGTTGTAGGATTCATTATATGCAGTGGTGTTATATTGGAAGAATCCACCCTATAGCTCCTGCAGAAACTGGAGTCAGACATGCTCCAGATTGTGATCTCAATTGAGGAATATTCCCGTTTTATGCTGATCTTTCAGACAAAAGGTTATGTATTTCAAGTTTCTCACCCTGTAAAAGATAGCAGAAGAAATCACATTTTACCATGATAAAATGAACATTCAAGAAATATTAATCTCTATAATGACATGAAAGTGCCATACAATCCTGGGATATTTCTTAATTGAGATAGGAGGCCATTGTATAATTACAGATAAGAATAAAACGTATGTAAGGTGAATTATAAACAAATAACAGTTTCATCAGAATGATACTCAAATCTTGCAGTGGATTTTGTACATGTATCTTGGTGAGTGCTCTCAGTGGGAATAGTCTCATCCTTTCGCGCCTGAATCAGTTATCTAGTGTACAGTCTTTAGATTGGATTGTGTCATAGCTATAATCACATCACTGTAAAATTTTGAACCACGAATCATGTAGAATATTTAGTTATTGTGTTCTGTAATGACATAATATAAGGATGGGAAAGGTGACCCACTAGGACTTATTAACTAGTAAATATTTATGACCTTGTTTGCTCTAATAATATTTTACACCTTGCATCTACCTAAAAGTTCTATATTCACAAATAAAAATACTGTTCTGAATAAAGCATGATCAAACTGGTTTAGAGGAAAATCCAAGGTTGACCTAAACCAAAACTAACCCAAAAGTATTTCATCAGTGTTATCGTATCATTGATGTATTAAACCCAATGAAATTTGTAATTGTTATGATGTTATGAGATAAAGATGCATTGTGAATTGTTCTTTTTTTATTTTTTTTTATTTTATAGTTTCATTGATTAATTTAGCAAATAATATCAAAATAACTAATTAAAAACAAATTTTCCAGGTAGTCCTGGGGCCAACAGGAATAGTGCATCCCAGACTACTTTAATAAACCACAGCACTGATGTTACAGGTAAATGTATGTGTTTATGAGTTGGATAGAGATTTAGTTAGAAACTGAAACAATAAATATGTATTTTGCCTTATGTTCTGCATTATTACTTGAACTTTTTATATGACAAGTGCTTTAATACATTTTATTATTCCTTTTATTGAACACCCATTTTTCTGACATCATAAATGTTTTTCTTGAAATGCTGATATGAAGAAGTTGTAATTAGGGATCGTAATTGTTTGCTATCACATTAATGGTAGAACAGATCTCCAAGCATAAAGCTGCCTAGGCATCAACAGAATAATAAAGATTTGTTTATTCTCATCATTCTGTCATGCAGTTCTTGAACAGATCACAGACTTTAAAACATCCTAAACAGGACAAGTTTATGAAATACACCATTCTCTAGATAACTCTTGCTCTGATAATTTGCAAAGAAGCTTATAATGTGGTGTCCTGCATCAATCACATTATTTATCAAGAAAACAGACAAAATTTGTCCCCTGCATGTTGAATATAAAGAAAATTGTGATCAGTATTGGTAAATGAAACTTGTAATATCATTGACAGTGGCAGTTACTGCCCAAAAAGTTATAACTCATATATTTTGTTAGATTTTATTGGTAAAATATTTTAAATTCTCAGTACACTTTAAATAATAATGTGTGGCAAAATAGTGATCAATACAAAATTCTGGTAGATGCTAACAGGTGGCAGCAGTGAAAGAAATAAACACCAATTAAATATTTCTTTCCAGGTCAGATTCATGTTTTAATCTTTTCTGTTTCAGTGTAAAACTGTTACATATAATCACGCAATGTTCTCTTCTATTAAGACATGAAAAGAATCAATTGACCACGACATTGATGGCCGCCAGAGAACCTAATTAAGTGCTGGTTATGTTTAGATCTGCAACTTGGGGAAGTGTTTGTTGCATTACAAAAATCAATTAAAAAGAGACCTGTGTTGTTTCAACATTAAAAGTACATCTTTTTTTATCAAATCAGGTGAGATACAATAAAATAGCACAAAAGGCATGCAAATCCTGCCAGCATATGCTTTTGTGGTCACTATCATGTCTCAAAATCAATCCATTGAATTTGACCAATCGATCATGGTTCAGATGTTGCGTATTTAGCATCATTAAAGCATATGTACTAAACAGTAATATATCATTTGATGTGCTCATAGAAGTTAACAAACCAAGAGAAGATCGTATTATGTCAGTGAAAGTTATGTATCATAGATATGGTTTATAATGGGGAAATGAGATGAAAAGTTTATAGTGAACTCAAAATTGCTGAGTATGTTGGCTCACTGAGGAGCAGAAATTTGGGAATAACTTGGATGATGTTGATTCTGATAATATATTCAACAAACATGGTCACAAATTGCAAAACAGTATACGAATTAGATGATGCTGTGTACATCTAGTTCACACAGCAATGTGAACATGGTGTTCCTGTCTCTGTAACAGTTCTCAAACCCAGGCAGAGATAATGGCAACAAGTATGGATAATGATCTTGATTTCATGGCAAGCCATGGATGACTTAAGTTATTCCACTGCCAATGGACTAAACAAAATTCATTTTTGGGAGAGATCTGCTGGGCAAATCAGGCAGTGAAATGCTGAGTAATATTTGTCAAGTGTGTCACAAAATGCATAGATTATGGTTCCCATTTCATGTTTTTTTAAAACTAATCTTTTTATTAAAAAATCCATTAAACTCATGTTTGGAAGTCATAAACGTTTAGAATTTAACGTTTTTAAAATTCTACTGTAACTATGCATCTATTTGTCTTTATAGTGACTGAAGAATCAAAATATGTAGACAATACAAATTTTGAGCTTGTTTCTCAAATTGAAATGAATATCAGTCTTTCTGAAAATGAAATCTCGTTTAATTGTGAACGAAAAAAAAACTGGAATGTATTGACTTCAACACAAAAAGCAATAATGCAATGCACAATGTGTTTTAGTTAAGTGTATGGAATTCATATGGAATGTTTCTAATGATGTCTTCAGTAATATTTATCTTCAAATTAATGGTAAATTTTAAAGCAAAACAAACTACACCATTATAAAGAGATATCTACAGTGTTCCCATGCTACCTAGAAATCGGGAAAGAATTGGGAATTTTTCTCCACAACTTGATGCCTGAAACAATTACGTAATTGAGTCATAACTGAACTGATCGTGAGTTAAATTTATCGAGTTCTAACCAGAATATTAGGAGGTTGCAGTATGGATCATTTGGGTGCTTGCCATAAATATATTTGTTGAGACAATCCAAATGCTCAGTGGATTGGATTCATCTAGTAGACTTTTTGTTTCACAGCTCGATATCCGTAATGTTTTTATTTTTATGGAAGGTATGAAAAAAAGTCATGCATAACATGGTGATGTTAAAGCATAGCCGCTTAGCAAATGGCTAGCAAACTTAAATATTGTTAAATTGATTTACACCTGGATGAAATAGATATGAAAATTATTTATTTTCTCAGAAATTTCGAGTATTAAAATCGTTACGTCTTTAATCTGCTGAATGACGGTAAAACTAATGCATTGATGAAATTTGAGCTGGTAGTAGCAATTTCGATTGCTAGTTGTATGAGAACACACAATCTCACAACCTTCATTTTCAAATATTGTAGAAAACAAATGAAAGTCGTTGAAATAATTTAAAAAAACAGACGCAAGGGCACAAAATTCTATATGTTTATTATGAGACCAACTTTCGGAGTTTTGTTGTATCACGTGACTGCCATGTTGACATGTACTCTCTCATGCAGGGAGCATACAAAGCAGGGAACCAGACTACTCTGCTTGATGAATCAGACTGGCCAAGTTTCTTGTAGTTCTTGAAATAAGAATGTTGAGTTCTTTCTTGTTTTTACAAAAGGTATCAGACTTTAATTTAATATAATTGAAATTTTGTACAACAACATTGAAAGGAGTTTGTCATTGAAATCACATGACTCTTGGACTTCTAATGTTGCTGTTTGAGATTTGTGAATTCATGTGACTATTAATGCAAATAGCGAGTACCGGGTCAGGTTTCATCTATGCTGAGTTTCGTCTGGTTTGTCAGTGGATTAAAGACATAATGGTTATAATACTTGCCAGTTTTGAAAAAATAAATAAATTTCCTATTGATTTCAAGCAGGTATAAGTCGATATAACATTGTTTAAATTTGTTAGGCCCACTAGTAAGCTATCTTACGGTGGTGGCAGATTCCAAATTTTTTATATGTAATTGCTCTGAACCCATACTCCATTCTTAATGTCCAACTGTGAAAATTTGTTTGGAATATTCGGAGGAAACCTGGATTAGAAAAATGTCAAATCTCTGAGCTGATCTTAGGTGTGAAATTATTGCGCAGTAACTTGTAGCTTGAAGCATTGGTTTCAAATCTTAAATGGGCCACAGGAGAAATGGGAAATTGTCATCCCTTTTATTATATATTAAGAATTGATTTGAGTCCATATAGCAATACAGGCGTGGGGACTGGTTTATTGAACTACAGGAAGAGAAGTTGATTTTACAGAAAATGCAGCCCTTGTTTATACAACAAAATATAATTCTGAAGGCCTTTTGTCGAAATTTAAAACAACCCTTTTTGTAAATGTCTCAAAATGATGGAATTTTTAACCAAATCATTGTAAGGAGTTTAGGTTGGTTGAAAAATCTTGTCTGAGATTTTATTGGCACACAAATTCAAGGTAAAACTTTTCTCAACAACCACTCAACTGAATTGTACTTAATTTGACAAAGATCAGCGGGGCTTGAAGGTTTTTCAAGTTGTTTTTCCCAGTCCACCATCAGGTATGACCACATTACTAAAATTAGAAACAATTTAAAGAACATCTTGTAAAAGATGACTTTACAGAATTTTACTGCATTTGACAGAATGCAACCTATCATGATAGTCTTACATATTTGTTGATGTTCATGCACCATCAGATGTGATCACCATTGCTAAGTAAACAGCATTTAAAAAATTCTTTTCAAAATCTGCTCAGATGAATTTGATTAATTTTGATGAAGAGCATCCTGATAGAATACCTCAGAATTTTGTATAATTAATGCAGATCTACTGTCACATGTGACCACAGATGGGGTGAAACAATTCATTGATATATTGATGCATGGATACTTTTGCTGAAACAATACACATATCAGTACAAGAGGTGGAAATTATAATCCATCTGAAACAGCATTTGCAGTCACAGACACTCATGTTCAATAGTAAAAAATGAAAAAGATTATTTGAAAAAAGCTCCTCGCTATCTGCAAGGTAACACAGAGTGATGTGGCTCATAATTTGGTACCCCCCATTTCGTGCTAATTATTTTAACCCAGAAGTATGTTAAGTATATACTATTCATTCCAAATGTGTTCCACAATTTTAATGAAATATTTTACTCATTATTTAATAACCAGTTTCTACTTTGTATTTTATCTTGACTCCTTTGGTCGATTTGAAGGCTATGGTTCCTGTGTGTTGCTCATTGAAATATGTTATATTGAATTCTCATTTGTGGTTATTGCTTGTTCTGCTCCATAACCACCAATCAGAAATCAGTGTAGCTTATTCTCTGAGTGATAAACAGGAAGTATTGGCAGAGCAACTGAGAAACCTTGCGGGAAGGTCATTAGATATGTCAAGTACTTAAGTTCGCTGTTAGGGTGTGCTATTGCGTGACTGATATTAATTGTGCAAAATTTGTATGATTTCACACACATGGAGACCAATGAAATGCAAAAACTCCCACAAATTCGTTGAAAGTTCCACATGTACAAATGTGCTTGGGACAGTATGCAATTTTTATTTAACTCTTCTTGTTGAGACATCTGTTTTTAAGATAGCAACTATTCCACATATGGATTCTTCAGGCAAAAGATAAATGATTTTCAAACTGAATTATATTAGAACAACATGCCCAGGAATAAAAATTATGGTGTAGTTTGAACTATTCATGAAGAAAGTTTTACACATGCCTGTTTAAAATACGGACAACCTAGAACACCCAAAATGTCTGATTCCTGGCAAGGTTCACTATGATTTGGTTCGACAAATACTTGCTGATGATAGTGATGATGACAATAATCAGTGTTATAAAGTATTTCAGAATATTGGAGCTGGGAAAGTGTTAATGGAGACACCTGTGATTTTGAGCCAGAAATAGTGTTATAATCAGATGTACATGCGGGATAGAAAATAAATAGAAGGCATGACCCTTTCAATGGTATTTTATAATTAAATGTAAAAGAGCAGAATACTGAACCTAACTAAAATACAGACAATTTAAAAGTTTAATGCAATTTTCATTTTTTTAATTAATTAAATTCGCCCAGCGGATCATGTTCTACAAAACCACATACATGTATCCATATCAGAGTTAAGATAAATTGAATAAAATAAGGGTAAAAATATTCAATTAAGAAGTAAAGATATTTATTTTAATACTTCTATAACTGTTGCTAATATTTGCGATGTCTAGTTTTACAATTTAAACGTATTGAAAATATTAGCTGAAGGAGTTCATGTATAAATATGTTCAAACTGATACAAGTCTATGATTTATGGAATTATTGAGATTAGCAATCATAGTAAACTGTATCACATATGTTGCTTGAAAACAGACTCACCCATATAAATATGGCAACTGTGTTACTAAAGAAACTTTCATTTGATTTTAAATTCCAAGAAGTCGACAGTGTTGGTGCCTTTTTGTTTATAAAATCGGCATGGGCTACAAACAAATGGGACTATTTACAAATACTATAGTTAGAGTTTATTCTAACCTTTCCCATCCCATTTTAGATATTTCAATGTTTATGTTGGAATGTAAGGTCAGAATGCATTGCTTATCAAGAAGTTGGAATTTGCTGACACCACACATTTTGTAGAGGTTGTGTGATACCAACAAGATGTTTTCTGCTTGGTGAGTCTGGTTTGCTCCAATCTGTTGTTACATCGTCATACTTCCGGTAGTTTGTTCTTGGAATGAATCTGTGAGAAAATTACATTTCCTTTTTATTGTTTTATACATACTACATGACATTAATTTAATATCTTTTGAAATTTTCACATTCCCAGCATTGGAAAGGAGGTTTTGTTGGTATCACGTGACTGATATTATGGGCATGTCTGTTGCAAGATTTGGTTATTTACTTGACTAGCAATGCAGATTGTGAGTACCAAGTCATACTTTCATCAATGCTGAAGTCTCATTTTGTCGGTCAGCAGGTTAAATACCTAATGAATATTATTCTTGCAATTTCTGAGATAACTAATCTTTCACCTATGGATTTACCACACAGTCTCATCAAGTTTTAGGCAGGCAATCCATCCTGATCCCATACCCCAATATAAATGTCAAAACATCTAAAATGTGGTGGGAAATGTCAGAAGTGACTCTGATTATGGAGGTTTAAACAAATTTGTTATCACAGGGGAGTAATCAAAGACTATATACTGCACTATACATCCTGAAAATTCAGGAAATCAAGCTGCCATATGAATATCTTGACATACATTTGTGCTATGTTGAATCTCCTCAAATGAATTTCATGCATGGTTGTGATTGAATATGTGTGTGTGTGTGTGTGTGTGTGTGTGTGTGTGTGTGTGATGCCTGGTGGATGAAAATCTTTTGAGCCCCTCGCTCTACCATTATTTCACAACATAACTTGAACAATTCTAGAAGAAAGCACCCTGGCACAGAGGCTTTTTAATATTTGGTAAAGGATTTTGATGTGTCATTGATAAAGATATGAAAGCTAAAGAAACCTTGAAACAATTGTTTTCAAGAACATTTGCAGTTTGGAAAATGGAATTCAATTTCTTTACAGTTAGGTCTGCGATACCATACCCATGTTGGTCTCCTCATTGTATACTAATTTATTACTCCAGTTGCTTATTTGTTTTGAGAAATAATAATAATATTTTTAGATATTTACTTAACAGTAACACTTTTCAAAATATCAAGATCAAGATCTGTTTGATCTTTTGACAGTAGACCATATATCAAATTATTTTCATTCATTTACATAGAAAGTTGTAACATTGTTATAAATGACATTTCAACAGACATGTTTGATCATTTCCATTTTCACAAACAGCACATTTGTCACTCTGTCTACAGTTGCTCATAGGGAAGAATATAAAAAAACACATTGATATTACTAAATTTTGTAGGATATTACATCTAAAATTTGTATATTCAGTCTGATTTTAAATTTTGAACAGAACAGAATATATAAAGTGATCAAAAAGACAGTATTTATTTTATTCTAATCTTTTACATTATCTAGAAAGTATGATCAATCACTTTAGCACAAATGTTAGTTTTCTTGAAAGATATGGACATTATGATGCCATTTACTCATTTTAAAAGAACAGAGATTAAGGTTGGTAAAGGGCTTGTCATCCATATCTCAGAGTTGCATTGACTAATAAAGTACTTTGCCATTAAATCAATGGGATAACTGTTGTTTGCTGGAGTTGTCTTCTGCTCATAAGCAACCAAATAAATAACCCAGATAAGATGTCCTATCATCAATCCTCAGAGTCTGAAGGTCGATAACATATTTCCTTTCTACTTTCGCTTCTAAGCTCAGTTCTAATTTATATGATATAGCATACTTCAGCAGTTTGCATTAAAACAAGCACTATACATATTATGATGATCCATCCAAACCATAATGATATTAGTCTGATGACTCCAGCACTTAGATGGGTCACGCCAGTGTTAATTTTACTTCAGATCATGGAGTAAAAGCAATTTACATTAACTTTTTCAGGAACTGCTATGGTCATTGCAAGTGATGATGAAAGGACAAATTTATGTTGCTTCTCTTGGTTAGTGATGGATGTGGGTAAACTTACCCTTCAGTCTTATTTTGCAAAACAGAATTCAACTGAAGGTGACCTACAACTATTTTTGAAATCTAAAGAAAGACAAGTGAACAGGCTCTACAGCAAAGGTATTATTAAGCAGTGGCAAATAAAAATTCTAAAGTCTACTACAGGACATGTACCTGAACTAAAAGATTTTGATATATACACACTTTGCATACTTTTGATACATCTGTGCCAAATTGAAAAACCACTGAATGGATGGATGAAACTACCTAGTGAAGGTGACCAGTCAGTGGGGGCAGATATTCTTCGGCTTTTGTTTGCTGCAGAAGATCTTGTGTCCTGTTGGAATGCAGGTGGTATGAATGCTTGCACATTTAATGAGAATTGGAACAATATTCTTGGAGCCATTTCAAGACTTTCAGGCCACCTTGTACAAGAGGACATAGATGATATTAAAAGAAGACTTGCCTTCATCAGAATGGAGAAGATAGATCGTGAAAAGGAGAGGCAGATAACAACAGATGTCTTCAAATCCATGTTTTCCACACCTGGAAAAAGTCAGGACTTGAAACTTAGTGAAATCATAATGATGGATGTCAATGAAGCCTGCTCAGGTAAATGTTGCCTAATTTATACCATTTGTCTCTATATGCAGTGCAGTAACTTTTGTCTCTATATGTAGTGCAGAAACTTTTGTCTCTATATGTAGTGCAGTAACTTTTGTCTCTATATGTAGTGCAGTAACTTTTGTTTCTATATGCAGTGCAGTAACTTTCGTCTGTATATGTAGTGCAGAAACTTTTGTCTCTATATGTAGTGCAGTAACTTTTGTCTCCATATGTAGTGATGAAACTTTTGTCTCTATATGTAGTGCAGTAACTTTTGTCTCCATATGTAGTGATGAAACTTTTGTCTCTATATGTAGTGCAGTAACTTTTGTCTCCTTATGTAGTGCAGAAACATTTGTCTCTGTATGCAGTGCAGTAACTTTTTGTCTCTATATATAGTGCAGAAACTTTTTTCTCTATATGTAGTGCAGTAACTTTTGTCTCTATATATAGTAAAATTTTGTGTCTATATGTAGTGCAGTAACTTTTGTCTCTATATGTAGTGCAGAAACTTTTGTCTCTATATGTAGTGCATTAACTTTTGTCTCTATATGTAGTGCAGAAACTTTTGTCTCTATATGTAGTGCAGTAACTTTTGTCTCTATATGTAGTGCAGAAACTTTTGTCTCTAAATGCAGCGCAGTAACTTTTGTCTCTATATGCAGTGCGGTAACTTTTATCTTTCTATCCATTTAGTCAACAGTGTCTTAATAGGAAATTGACATGGGAGAGATACACAGGAGTGAGGTCTAAATGCTGAAGATAAAAATTGATCAGATGTTATAGTAATAGCTTTGCTACCACATAAAATCAGCAGATCATTCAAGATTCAGATTGGGTGAAAAAACAGCATGCAAATGGTACTTATTTGGGTAATTAAAATGTTAAATTTATTTTGAAATAAGTTGATTTTGAATATCTGGCTGCACCAAATAAAAAAAACTTTTAGGGTCTGCTTAGATTGTTGAAGGGATATTCTCTTTAGTCATCTTTGTGGCATGACATTATTTGAGGGACCAAGAACTCTGGTTCCTGGCAGCGGCTTCTTTTCCATTGAAACAGAGAAGCAAGCATGCTTTCCCTCATGGCCCTTTAGTCCCTTCTCCACTTTTTTCATGCAGGTGCAATCCAACAGTATCACAAGAAGTCACAAAACTCCCTTTCCCATAGATGAGGCACTTAAAAATACCCTTTCCTCAAGGAGGAAGGACGTCAGCCCTATGAAGTTTTAACCTATGCTGCAGTGACTGACAGTTACCAATGCCCTGAGAGAGATCATCTAGCCTTCTTTGCACAAGTTTGGTCAGGCATCACAGATGATATTTGGGTCCATTCCACTGTCTGCCAGCTTGTTTGCAGGAAAATCCTCCACAATCGTATCACCCCATGTCTCTCACTAGTAGAAATTGATTCTTTTAAGGGTAGAGGTACACACCCTTCTGCAGAAGGGAGCAGTTGAAAAAGGATGGAAAAGTAATGGTATTCAGGATTATATTCCAGGATCTTTTCTGGTCTCAAAATATAAAACATTCTGCTCGTAATTGACCTTTCCATCTTAAACAGTTTTCTTAGGGAAAAGTGATCCAGGATGGAGACTGATGCCTTGGTCAGGAGTACCATGACATCTGACAACTGGTTAATCTTAACGATTTCCTCCATATTCCAGTCTTCCCTCCAAACAGAAAATTTCTCTGGTTTTGTCTCCACCCGGTGTCATTTCAATTTTGAGCTCTTCCATTAGGCTTTTCCTCTGATCAAGGAGCCTTTACCAGATAGATGGGGTCTGTAGCAGGCAACTTGAAGCCTTAGGAATACCTCCATGCATTGTTATGTTGACTAACCTGTAGCAGATGACGTAGTTATTTAGGGATCTTGATCTCAGGAGAAATTACCCTAGATATACCACTCCCACCAGGAGAGCTCACAAATCCATTTAATTAATGTGTAGTCAGGTATGCAGCCCATATTTTTTCCTCAAAAATACCACAGCAGTGACCCAGATTATTTTATCATTATAATTGGTGGCTTGTACTTGGAAATTTTAATTATCATCATGAAAGTATCAGCTTTTCATAAGAAGTCAAATATTTTCTTAAATTTTCTTTCCAGACATTATCCTCATTACACTGTAAATAACAATATTCAATGAAATTTTGATCAGTGAAAATGTCACTATTGTCTGCTGGTGGCAACACTTTAATTAATAAATACCAAGTGTCAAGTGAAATTCGTGTTTAAGTTCTATCTTTAAATTCTTTTCAGTGTAATCATAATAAACACAATATGCCCTCTTGTATCCAGAAGTGAAAAATGTCATTCTGCCTTCAGATAAGCTGTGTCTGCAAGGGTTTCTGTGAGAACCCAATTAAGTGCTGACCATCTTCTGATCTCCAACTTGTGAAAGTATTTGTTGTATTGTTACACATTTAAAAGTGGACCAACTTTATGCTATAATGTTAATTATATATTTTGTATCAAATCAAATATAGAATGGAATAAAAGAAAAGTTGAAAGGCATGCAAGTCTTACCTGCTTATAAGCTAGTTATCATGGTCATGTTCAAGGTCAGTTTGTTTCATTTGATCAATTGAGCACTGTTATAAACATTACTATGTACGTAATATAATTAAACTATCCTTAGATTAGCCTACATGCTCACAAATATGATCAAGGATAGCAAGGAAACCAAGCAAAATTAATACTTGGCACATGTTCTCCTTTTCTTGGGCGTCGAGGAAGTACATATGCTCAGAGCCGAAATTGGGAACATATTTCCAGTCAGCAGTATCGTAGGAGATCACATATTTTGAGCAAAAGGAATATCCTAGCAGAGTGGCAAACAGTCTGTCCATGGTTGGCTGTGCAGTCCACTCATAATGGGCTCTACACCAGTCAGTTGTACAGTTGTTTTTCCAGCAGTAGGTGAAACCCTTGGTGGACATATTCACTACAAGACTGAACAAGTTCCTGCGTTATGTCCTTTCAGTCCAGACAAAGGGTCTATGCAGTTGATGCTTTCAGGTTAAAGTGAGATTGCCTGTTTGCATATACCCTCTCATCTTTCAGATTGAGCCTGCTGGTGTTTGACCAAGTCAGCATCAGAACTGCTCTCCTGTTAGCCACCACCACTTCATGCCACCCTACACCATGATCATGGTTGTAGAAAACTGCCTAATTCACTTTTTGGTTGATTAGCCCATCATGCTCGACTCATCTCAAGCAATCAATTACTCAGATCTTGCGCAGTTTTAGATCAGAGTTTCCATCACACCCAGGCTAGGGGGCAATCCACTTCCATGGTCTGTGATGGAAAGTGGAGAATCTTCTGTGATTGGTGCAGAAGGAAATGCATTGATTCTAGCTGTCCTCATTTGAGTTCAGTTGTGGTTTTTATTCTCTTTCTTTATGAAGAGAGAATATTTGTTGCTAATCATTTTGGGCAGCATGACTGCCATTTCTAACACTTTAGTTTACCAGGGGTTCTGCCTTATTGTCTGGCTCCATATTTCTAATGATATCTAGTATTATGAACTTCAGAGACTGATATGTCACTCTCAAATGCCAAAATGGAATTTTGTATGTGTTCTTTGGGCATTGCTGAAACCACCATAAGAACCACCAAAAACATTTCCCATAAGATTGCTTGCCTGTTGCCTCAATGAGGAGAAGGAGGGTAGCCTCAGTGAAGGGAACAAGGGTAGCCTCAGTGAGGAGAAGGAGTGGACTTCATTTGTTGGTAGAACGGATTGTTTGCCATTCAGAAGAAGGTAGGATTGGGCGTCTCTTCTTTGTCAACCTGAGTTTCTTACTAAGGACCAGTTACCTTCATTGGCTCTGCACCTAAAGAGGTTTACAGTCACATTCATATCTGCATATTTGATGATCAAGATAGGTTCCTTTGCCCAGTTAAGTATTTTTGGTTCTGTTTGACTTCTACTAAAGGGAGAAGGATACATTGACATTCACTATTTCTAGATGGGTTGTCCTCACTATCAAAGAGCTCATCAGTCCCACACTGGAATGGGCATTTCTTTCATGAGAATTAAAACCCTAAACATTAAAGCAATTGCAAAATATCTGGTCTTTTTGAATCACTCATGATTAGATGATCAGAATCAACTTCTGGCAGACTCACGTGACCTTATTTTGTTAACTTTGTTTTTGGTGCATTGGAGCAAATGCATTGTGTTTTGTTTGGCCATATATATTAATGTATGACCAGATCGATTTTCACAAGGCAGTTCGTTTATATAAATGTCTACATGGAACTGCACCAGTGGATCTTCAGGACTTATTCAGGCCTTTTTCAACACAGTACCAATTGAGATCAGTATCATGTAGATCAGCAGAGGGGGCGAACAGACCACTTGTCTGAAACATCATTTGCTGAAAATTACAAAATAAAAAAAATAAGGTCACTGACACTATAAATCAAAGCGTCTAACTTGACAGAGAGTTTCTCTAATTGAATTACTTTATTTTTGTCGAAATTTGTGTTTACCCACCAGAGGTCCCACCCCCTCTGCTGCTATTAATTTATCCAAAAATTTTATCAAGTCCAATAAGATATCTTATTCTAGGATCATGTAAATTTATTGTTATAAACCTGTGCTGGGTTTTTGTGCTTGTGAAAAGAAATTTCTGCATTTAATTATATCCATGTCACCGCTACACCAAATTTGATGAATATTTTGCAAGGTATGCGTATCAACTCCATTAAACATAACTAAATTATTACAGTTATCTCTGATCACTTTTGGTATTTGTGTGTATTGCTGAGTAACATAGATCACATCAGTGTTTTTATGTCTGCCACATGAAAAAATTCTAGCAGGATTTGATTGTTTGTCCAACATCACATCATTGTATACAACTAAATTATTAATAAATCCATTTAAACATCATCATTCGGCGCTTCATCAGTATCAGTTATAAACTCGATAACATCGTTATCTTCATCCACTAATCTTGCATTTTCATTAAAATCTTTAAGAACATCATAACATCTTTGATAATCAACTGATTGTGCTACTAAATACAACTTATCCCACTTTAACCATCTCATTATCAGATTAAGTAATAATTGCGTCTTATCCGATCCAGATGGACCTATTATTATCATTCTGATCGAATTTGGCAAAGCAGGATGGTGTTTAACTGGCTTTTGTTTTCGTGTCACTGAGAAATCAATTATATCCATGTTATAAATAATATGAATCTATATTGTTTGCGTTGTAGAGCTAAAACTCCAACTAATGATCTATCTACTGTTACAACAAAAAATAAAAGTATAGCATGTGGTGGAAGATGTGCAGTATTTTTTACCCAGAAAAGACGGTGTTGATATTGCTACATTAATGTCAAAGTTCCCAGGAACGCCATGGGCTAAATACCCTGAAGAAAAACATCTACCAAGATATAATTATTGTGGTCTTGGTACTCAACTTGATATCAGGCTTGACAATCAGGATCAACCAAAACCAGGTGAGTATCCCACAAATGATATTGATAAAGCGTGTCACGTTCATGATGTGGCTTATAAAAATAAAGATCTACAACATAGGCATATTGCAGATGTGAAGTTGATTCAGTCGCTAGATTCCATAAAAAATAAAAATGTCAGAGAATCATTAGCTGATTGGTTAGTAAAATCTGCAATGAAAGGTAAACTCATATTAGGAGCTGGTAATTAAATATAAATGGAATCAATTTATTATAGTTATAGTCCAAGGGGATACTGGAGGGGTAGAGCAGCAATTAGTAAACTCGCTGATGCAGCAGCAGTTAAACATTCTACTGTTAAAGCGTGGTTATCCAAACAAGCAATATGGCAAATTTACCTACCATCACCGAAACAAATTCAGTACGCACATTTCGATGTTAGTGTTCCTAATGAAGTTCATCAAGCAGATATTCTGTTTTTACCTCATGATACGATTAAAGTACATAGACGTCAAATAACATACAAATACATGTTAACTGTCATTGATGTTGCAAGTAGATATAAAGAAGCAGAACCATTATCAACGAAAACATCATCTGAAGTAGCCGATGCGTTTGAACGAATTTATCAATGAGGACCATTACGATGGCCACAACTATTACAGGTTGATCCTGGCAAAGAATTTCTTGGTCCAGTATCATCGTTAATGAAGCAACATAATGTCAAAATCAGATGAGGACACACTGCAATTCATCGTGATCAGGCAGTTGTTGAATGATTTAATTGAACAGTTGCTGAGCGGTTATTTGGATATCAGTATGCGAAGGATTCATTCAAGATAAAAGATCTTGCGAATGGGTTGCAAGATTACCAAGTGTGATAACTGCGTTAAATAATGAAATAACTCGAACAACCAACATGAAACCTATTAACGCAATTACCAAAAAAATATACCCGTACAACGACGTGATTTTTCAGCGCAGCCAGTACTGGGTAATATTACTGTAAGATATTTATATGAACCGGGTGAATTTGAAGGTGGTAAAAAATGAGCTACTGATCCTATTTGGAGTATTACGACACACAAGATATCTAACATAGTAAGATCTACTGGTAGACCCGCAATCTACAGACTGGATTCAACTGCTCCTCAACGT
Organism: Sinohyriopsis cumingii; assembly: GCA_028554795.2. Classification (NCBI taxonomy): domain Eukaryota; kingdom Metazoa; phylum Mollusca; class Bivalvia; order Unionida; family Unionidae; genus Sinohyriopsis; species Sinohyriopsis cumingii. The sequence goes on from CM068832.1 coordinate 84,931,399, forward strand.
GGTTTTACATGTGAACAATTGCAGGTGATTCCTGAAGACACACAATTACCACCGCAATCACTTAACTAGCACCCCTAGCACTCAAGACAGGTCAACATCATGTTTTCGCTTGTATGGCCAAGACGATTATCTTTTCTATCTGCGGTAAATTGTCTTGGATCATTTTTCAGATACCGCCATAACATTATACAATTACAACTTGCACAGTGATTATTCTGCTGTTGTTTCAGCGCACTGATGAAATCAGTGTCAAGATCAAAGTTGCGTTTATTTTTTTATCACACTATTTATAACCAGCTAATTTTTTTCTTATATCGCTGCCAATATCATCATCATTGATCACTGACTCGTTCATGATAATCCTTCGTAGTTGAGATATTCTTCTGATTTGAGACACTACGAGATAAACCAATTTTGACCACTCGATATGATCATCGACGATCCAAGCAACTGTATCAGTAATAGTTAATCCTTGAGATGAATGAATCGTCATTGCGTATCCTAGCATCCACGGGGATTTGTTTTTAGCACATCTTCAACAACATTGACATCAACTGTGACAATATCATTTAATACTAAATTCTGTTTCTTGATCTGTCCTGGTATATCAACATCAATATTCTGCCGCCGTGTATCAGCTGGTCGATAACATAATGGAACTGGCAATGTTGGAAACTTTACTTTATTTAACTGAAACAACCGCTGCTGAAGTGTGTCTCTGACCATCTTTCTACTTGCAACTATCAGATCATTTGGTCTCCACGTTTTCAAGAAGTCTTTCATGGGTGTTTTTGAAATTATTCCACGCATTACTTCACATTGAATTTTATTTGGCTGTAGTCTGATTAATTTTTTAAACTCACTTAATTCTGGATCAGGTGCTCTATGATCATCAGTTATCTCCGAGTAATAATAAACAAAATCTTTCAGCCAGTCGTGGAGATGGTCCAACAAAAGGTGGTGGTTGACCGTGATTGCCACACATTATCACAGCAGTATTTTTTGTTAATAGCTAATCAAGAAATGTTTTTAATGTTTCTAACAGTACTGTACATATTTCATCCCAAACGATAATCCTTGGAATATATTTCTCTCCCAACCTTGAAGAAGTCCATGCATCACCCTTCCATCGGAAGAAGCTGTGATAGGTACACGACTGCACTCCTCGTTGTTTCATCTCTCGTGCGAGTCTCTGTGTAGGTGTTAAAACAATCATATCTGAACTCTCAAATAATTTGATTGCTCGACTCGTCTTACCAGAACCCCCGGTCCGTTCAGATGAACCATTTTATTTCTGGTTATTGGATCGTACACCGATGGTGCAGATGATAATTTTGATATCACATTATTTATCAGGTAAATATCTTTAATCGTAACATCAGCAGATTCGGAATAATCGAGTATGTTTTCTTTTTTTATTCTCCATGAACCCCACTGTGCACAATTATCGATATGTAGTTGTTCTAGCAATCCTGAATATTTTTTATTGATATTAAACGAATCCGTAGCAACTCTGACAGCAAATTTAGAAACCTTATTTATCATCGATAATAGATTTATCAAAACATATACGAGCATTGAAGATCTTAAATGAGTAAACTGCAGTAACTCACTGTCCATATAGCTCACAATTTATAAATGTATTTCTTTTCGTTATATCAGCGATTATAAAATCTAACTCCGCATCGTCCATAATCAATCTTGTGCAATGTCGTTCATGATCGTATGATCCTCCTTGAGTGAACTTGCCAATTATTTTTCTGCCAAGATCTTTCGTAATTTTATTCTCGTAATCTGTTTTATCCGGGTTTTCATCTTCAGAATACTGTTTTTGTTGTAACCAAACTTCGGTTTGTTTCCGATATGAATTAATTGCTTCGTTTACAATCAACAATATTAACATCACACAATCAAGCATATATCCTAACAGTACTATTGATACCCACATTTTTTCTGAAAAATGTTTTCCAAACCAAACATAACAAATTGGATGAAGTCCTTTAGCAAACTCGAATGACTCGATACAAGTGAATCCAGTCAGGTCAAAATCCGGTAATGGTCCATTTATCGACACTCGCATCATTTCGTGCATCAGATGACCAAATCTTTTAAGGTATACAGAACAATCTCCCATCCCGAGAAAACTTCCTGGATAACAAGCAACCATATCAACTGAAATAACATCTCTGTGATCGTATTTAGTATTCCATAATCCACCGTGTCCATATTCGACACAACTGGATATTATGTCATTGAGAAAATAAATCTAGTTGGTTTCCACAAATTTTTCTTACTAGCAAAATGAGCCGCAACTGACGGAACAGTAAAACAGTTGCTCAATAGTTCGTCAGTATCATCAGTATATTGCAGTGCAAGATTTTTCATTTTCTCGTGGAGATCTTTTCGATAAATAACGCCATTAGGTCATACAAACTGATCAAATTTACTTTTTTCTTCCACACATGATTCGTCGTTAGAACTCTGAATTAACCATACTGACACAGGACCGTTTTTACTCATTTCATTGATAAAATCAAACATGTCTCCACGATAGTATTTAACAGTTCGATTTCTTGGAAACACTGTCACTGCGCTGGTCCATGCATACACGTTATGATCAATAATTTTAATCAAAGCTTCTTTTGATTTATATTTTGATTCGTATAATATTTCTCCAGTTATCGTCGCTACAGTTATTGGGAACTTTAGTTATTTTCCTAACTCAGCCACATCTTTGATTGATGCCCCGGTATCTTTAACTATTTCTCCCCACATGTTTATTATTTTACGTCTTTTATCCGTTAGACCGTTTCCACGAGTTGAAACGGTAAAATGTTCTGTTACTCATTGAACCACAGAGTTTATTTTTGAAAATTTCATCAGTTTCAGATTATCAACACTGGGTTTTTCATTTATCACATATATTCCATAAATAACCGCGGTCACTGGATACGCTCGCTTATAATATGGTTTGTCAATACCAGTCAATAGACGTGGTTTGGAATTTCTACTTAGTACGACAGTTTTGCACCCTTGTGTACAGGATCACATTTGTCACGGATAATCCAATTACCTGTTTCTGTTAGCATGACAAATTTTATTCTGAAAAGATATTTGCAATTATCAGTGTAGTTAATGATAGTTGCTGCTCGTTCGTCATTCATCGTAGCATCGATGACACCATTGCGTATAATCTTGAACGTTGACCATACATGAGATGCACCATCTGTGTGAAATTCTTTCTTGGCGCCGTGAATTTTATTAAACAAACTTTAATTTTTCTGATCAACCAGATCTCGCATTGGTAGGTCAGGAGATATTCTGTCAAGATTAAATTTATCTGTTTTCCAGGGCTTGATTCTGGATAATCTATCGAATTTGTTCATATTATATTTCAAACAAGCATTTAAATCAAAAATATTATGTATTATGTCTCGATGCAAATGGTTAATGATCGGTTCATTGACTCCTTGTAATAAATCCTGTAAAAACGAATTCTGCAGACAACACTTGCAGTGCATTCACCATGGAAGCTTGGGACCAATACCGTGCCTGCGATGTGGTGTTGGAGTACGAGGAAAAACACAATTATGCGCAAAGTGTGGTGGAAAAAATATAGCAAGCTTAAAGATAGTATGATTTAATAAAATAATGACAGTGACAGATCTATAAAATTCGTAGAGGACTGTCTAAATAAGTTTTCAGGCAAATTATGATTTAAACAAATACTATTATTATATAAATGGAGCAAAATATGAACGAGTTTATAAAGCATCCTACAATAACAAACTACGAATCAAATCATGATGGCGTGATCAGAAATTGCAGGTTGAAAAAACCAGTTGGTGTTGTTAGTAATACTGGTTATCTCAGATTTACTGTTGGGAAGAAAAGATATTGTCATAAATTTATTTTCGAATGTTTTTTTGGGATGATTAAAGTTGGTTTTGTGATCGATCATATTGATGGAAATAAACTTAATAATAATTTATCCAATCTGAGAATTGTCACCCAAAGTCAGAATTGTAGACTTGGAAACACCGGTTGTAATGAAAAGAATGCCAAAGCAGTCTTATCTATAAATTTAGAGATGGTTAAAGAGAGATTATTTAAATCGATGCATGCAGCTGGCAAATATTTTGATATTGAAAGGTTTTCAATACATTCTGTTGCGGAAAATATAACCAAATCTGCTTTCTTTAAAAAATATGAGCAAAGAATCATCTTCCAACATCAATAATGGAGATAAATTGTCAAGCCAGTAAGTAATTACCTCGAACTATATTTATTAACTATTTATTTAATATATACTTTTTTGGGTCTGAATTGTACTCACATACTACTTATTTTTCTGACTTGAGTGAAGGGAGATAATTCTGTAAACATCTTTCTCCGTAGATGTTTGATTTTTACGGTCATAATTAGTCAATTAACCATCTACGTCGTAATTAATACCATTAATGTAACAAGTAGAAGGATATTTATAGTTTCTAACTTATAAAATAGAAGAATAAATGTATTTTACATCGTATAATGTAGCGAGTTAGTTTTAGATCTGTTACGAGAAATCGAGGCAGCAGAACACGCTGTTTTTTAGTGCAGATATTTTTACAATCTACGCAGAAACCGCTGTTTCAAAGCAGAAATATTTGTGGATAATTATAAACGGCGCCGTGGTAGGAGATGTACAAATATATTATCAAGGCAGAACATGCTGTTTGAGTGCAGAGTTCTGTAGGTTGTTGTTGTTGTTGTTGTTGTGGGGTTTAACGCCATTTTTCAGCACACGATAGGCTATATATGGCGGCCAGTATTAATGGTGGAGGAAGAACCCGGGAAAACCCCAGAAAGAACCACCGACCCACGAGAAGCTACTGGCATGCTTTCTCAGAGTTCTGTAGGTAACTATAACGCAGTGGTTAGAGTTCTGGTGAAAATAACTCGATTTTTAGGATACGAAAAAAGACTCGATTTTTTTCAAGGCAGAATGCAGAAGTATATACAATTTACAGTGTGTTCAGAAATCGATCTGTAAGGTAACTATATCATAACTTTTGAAGCATGTGCAAGCAGATTAGAAACATGGCGCAAGTGGTAGTGCAACTGATCTCATTCTGGGGGTCAGCGGTTCGAATCTCGTAACAGGCATATTGTCGACGGTACCGATGTAGGGTTTTTCCTATATAAAGTGGGGGAGGCAGCAGCCCGTGTACGATTTTGAGTACCATTTACCCCGTCAAAGTTAACAAACTGATTGATTTACACGATTTTGAGTACCATTTACCCCATCAATTTCTGAATAAATAAAATATTTCTGAATAAAATGTTTCAGAATAAAATAATTATTTCAGACTAAAATATTTCACATGATAATAATTATTGCAAAACTGATTGATTTGAACAATTTTAAGTACCATTTACCACATCAAAATCAACAATCTGATTGATTTACACGATTTTGAATAGCATTTACCCCATCAAAATCAGCAATAAATTGATTTGCACAATTTTAAGTACCAAAAATCCCATCAAAGCAAAAAATCTGATTGATTTACATGATTTTGAATATCATTTACCCCGTCAATTTCTGAATCATAATAAAATATTTCTGAATAAAATATTTCTGACAAATCTACGATTTCACATACAGATTTACAATTAATTCCTCTCCCTGCAGGTCAATTAAGCGTCTGAGGTGGTCTGTGAACTTTAAATTTATTCATGTTAACATATTATTATGACACCGCAGATATACAGAATTGGTTGATACTTGCACAATCAAATGCCCAGGGGAAACTTGTGGTGTGAACATGTATAAAATGTATCTTTGTTGAGCCTGATTTGATTTTCCAAGATCTATTTGATAGCTACCATCGATCACATCCCAAACGAGATTAACCGCGCTTGTCGATGTTATGTTGACGATTCCTGGTGAAATATGTCTGCCGCTGCCATATTGATCGTTATCATGTCTTAAAATAACCGGAAGTGGAGTCATTTTTCTCCATGATTCGATGATTTTAGGAAAGTTCTCATTGATAATATCGTTGAGTGATTTTACTAGTTTGTCGCAATTAATCCCTGGTATTACAAATGTTGGTAATTGTTGTTCATTTATTTTGTAATGATTGAGAAACAACCATTTGGGGGTCATTGTTGTACATAGTTTTGTATAATGATCAAAGAAATCATCACCATATGACAGTTTTATTGACGTATCTATATCTGATATCGCATTTATGATATATTTTAATCATTTCTGTAAACTCAAAATTGAAGATGATTCCATCATTAAGACTCACTGATAACAACGAAGATAACTTTGAGTATGCTACCGTCGCTGTATGTAATTTAATCTTATAATCGGATAATTTTTTATTCGTGCAGGTACTTCTTGTTTTGCGACGATATTAAGAACACCTGCAATTAATGTTTTAGCTGAAATACAGATTGTTACGGCTACTGGTGCTATCATTGTTATCGTTGATAATACTACGCCGGTGGACACAACAAAAGCGGATGCTGAATAAATGATTACGTCGATGATAACTGGTCGTCGTCGATATTTCTTTATTTTTACCGTGTATTGTTCGACTCGATCTTTTAAGCTTGTTTGCCATTCATGTGCTCGATTGTATCTGTAATGTTGCGATACTGAGGTACTCATTATATTTTATACAGTAACCAATTGAGGTATTTCAGCTACAAATTCTAGTTACCACCAGTAAGATATTGCAGTTAATTTCTTATCAGCTGCTTTCAGAATAAATATTTCTTTGCTTCCTTTATTTAATATGATAGACACAACTCCAGAAAACTTGTTGGTGGAATGACGCCATGGATACGTTGTGAAAATCTCAAATTTTGCAGCAGTAAACACAGACAGCCTGTTCATGCCAGTGACTGTTGCGGTATATTTAATAATTTTATTTTGCTGCGACCATGTTGCGAATCCAGATGATACTGTGCATACGATATTAGTAATATGCCCGGGAGTTATTCTGGCTGGAATTTTAATCAGACTAATTTTGTTAACGATATCAGGAATTCCACTTACAACATCTTCGAGTCTTTTTTTAGTTGCGTCTAGGTTAGTTTTGTTATCAGAAAGTTTTATGTCAATAGCTTGCGGAGTGCCTAAGAATTTATCTATGGATTCATTGGTTTTTTGAAAATTTCTTCGAAATCTTCCAAAAGTGCCTACGTGCACATCATACTCGGCCCGCAACATGGATAATTTTCCGTCAATGGTGCCATAGTTAACGTCTGCATATTTTTTCATCGCGGCATCTTCGTCGTATGTTGGATCTCTTAACACTGTTAACTTGTTTCCGTTCATGCTGAGTTCACCTGTCATTATGTGACTGGTATTTTTTAAGTGATTAGTAACACTAATTGCGATTTCATCTCTGATGGTTGTAAACACAGGAATGTTATCTGTGACCGCACCGAGTACTCGTCGAACTATATCATTCCATTTGATATTGCTAGTTTTTGGTTTTCCGTATCAGTCCTGGAAAACAACAACTTTATCTCAGTCAACTCCAGCCAGGTTCATAATATCAGTTCATCTTTAGTCGTGTACTTTGAAAAATCAGTGTCATCTTTTTTCTTACTGGTAGAAGATCTTCCAATAATATCAACCATTATAATTTAAGATCTGTTTAAAATGAAGTGGTTACTTGTATAATCATGCACGACTTTATAAGGTGCCATGGAGGACTTTGATATAGCGTCGAGTACATTAATTACTTCACTGTCGCATATTGGCTGATCCATCATTGTTTGTGTTGGTAGTGTTGAATACCAAACCGCTGAGTGAAGTGGCGCGACATGCTTGATAAACTCACGAGGTGGAGCTAACCCATAGGAATTGAAATAAACGATTCCACATGGATCAATTGTGTATGATACCCAACAAGTACTGGGTCCTGAATTATCATCGAGATTAATGCTACCTGTTTCAGCGCTGTTTGGTCTGTACAGCAAATGATCTCGCATAAAAACACCTCTGAAGATTTTTATTTTTAGTTGTTTAGCAGCATAGAGTCAATCAAAATTTGATGCTGGAATAATTAACAAAGTGATCCTGGAAGCCTCAGACCTCTTCCCCAACGAGATCCCAGTAATCTCAATCCGGTCCCTCACCCTGTTGCTTTTTTTAATGCCATTCCAGCAGCGGTTCCAACAGCACCTAATGCGGCTGCTTTTGCTACGGCAGGTGCGGCTGCAGCAATTAATGCTGGAATAGCCGCGAGAAGTGGAAAAATACCACCTGTTTTAACTGAATCTTTAATCGCACCCGCAGAGAAATTAAGTTTGATGCCTGTCTTTGATTGTTTAGCGCCGTTGAAATGTTTAAGTTGACGTTCTAATAATGATAATTTATTTTGACCAGACGTGATCTGATCTCACTTTAGTGGTATTTTCATTCCACACTTTTTTGCTGAATTTGATTGAAGATTTTTAATCTGATCAGGAGACAGACTAACACTAACGTGATGATATGGCATTTTATGATAAATACTTGCCATTTTCCAAATGGTGATTAAAGATTTTCCACTGGTGCATCAACGATTCTCATTCGACCACTACCACCTTCAAGTAACATTGCCGTATCACTGAGTATAACCACGATTGCTCTGTAGGCGGCACCACCACTTGGCAGGTCATTAACATGAGCTCGAAAGTGTATATCAATGACAGTATGCTTGGATAAATCAAGATGCTCCAGCGAAAAGTAATAAATTAGATACAGATTTATAAAATCTAACTGTGATATTTGCAGCCCAGTATCCACATTTTGATCATGTCCCATAAATGACATCAGACGATATGCACGCGCTATGTGATTTTGATCAAAATTTAACAATATATCTTCAGCTGGTTCTTGATGTCCATTTATCAGCAAGGAAGCTTCATCAACTCCAAGTTTGTCAAATATCATATGTGAACGTTCTTGGCTATTCGTCCGATCATTATTTTGCAGCGCAATAAAAATATGTCGTGGCGCAGAAACACCTTGCTATGATGCTATATGCCAAGTAAATACATCTCGAACATTACTTTGAACAGCATCTGTGGTTACTGTTAACCATGATAGCAATGATTTACCGCCTTGATCCGTAAAAGAGAGTAATTTTTGTTCTTCAGGAATGGATGGAATCATTACAGGCATCCACAGTGAAAGTTTCGTTATATTCACTTTATCAGCAGCAACACCAGCACCTTGCCAGGCTGCATCATTATCATCACCTTTTCTTATGAGCACAACTGTGTGTTTAGCTCCAAAGATGACCTTTCTAACATTTCTGCAAAATCCAAAGATGTGAGACAGTGGAATTGCACATGAAAAATTTCTATCATCTCCTGACAACGCTGCTCGGCGTGTTGCAAATCCTGAGTTGTAAGTTGTATTAACTTTTCCGATAATATCAAAAGCAGCACCTGGTCTAGCTTCATGTTCAAAATCAACTGGTTGTGGATTGGCTGCAGTACCCTGTACTGACCATATTTTAGTATATTCAACATGATCAGTATGGTTACTAATATCCTTAGCAAACATCATTGTTGGACCAGCTGATCTTGTGTAATCAGCAGAATATCTCGTTGTAGCAATATCGACATCCTTCTGAACTGATTCAATATTTTTTCCATCAATCATGTATGTGGCGCTATCAAACAGTGCCATAATCCCATTGTTGACAAAACCAACTCGCAAATTGGCATCATATGGCGTATCAGCTGCAACATTCGTTACAAGTTTGCCTTCTACTTCAGTAAATGCCTCAGCGGGTAAGAAATATCTACTTGTATCCTGAACCTGTAATTCGATTCTCCCCCGCTAATTTGGTTGTCTTGCATCATAGGAATAAAATTGATAATCATGTACTGATTCATCTTTGAGGACCGGTGCATCTATGTCAAATGCTGGGTTGGATATACGCTTGAACATTTTATTATAATTACTCATTTATCCAAATGGTGATCGAAATTGTCGTTGTCTGACGTGAAGACCACTTCCTGCCATTAAATTTGCAGTTATATTTCTTTCTGCTTCTTCAGATAATTCCGCTAGCTTTTGATCTGCAACTTGATTTATTATTTTACTGACATTTGCGGGCATAACTTCAGTGCTGGCCAGTTTCATTGGTTGCTGCTGTTTTCTTCGTACTAATCTAGCTAGTCTGTCCTTGACTGTCGAGAACGCTTTACTGGCAAGATTACCAATAGCACCAGGAATTTTATCACGAACAGCCTCAGTAACCTTCATCTCTAATTGTTTTGCAATTGGTATTGCTTTTGGAGCCATCCTTCTAAATAGACCCTGAACAACATCACCAAGTCCATCTCCGTAAATTGTTTTGTAATTTGGCAGTCTTGAGTTTACTACCCTGACCATGATCGGTCCACGTTGAGCAGTGTGTATAATCATTTTTATATACTGATTAATTAATTGTTTAGTCACTGTGATAATCATCAGCAATTTCATCAATAAAGGAACGATAAATGCTGCGATCCATAATACCACTTTGATATAATCTTCGACAAATATCCGATATTTCATTAACAATTTCGGTAGAATTATTTCCTGCACATTATCCTCCAATTAGTATTTCTAGTTGTTCCACGTCAGAAAGAATATTGTTAGGACAGGCAATAAGACCACTTCCCATACCACTTCCAGAAGCACCTGGTGCATCATTGTCAGGATCTTCTTTTTTAGAATCATTATTTACTTGATAAAAGAGACAGTTTCTTTTTCCGCTCAGTCTCTCTCTCACTAAATTTTTCTTTTTTTGTCTTGCTCTTTCTTTTTCTTGTTTCATTTCTGCAGCACCCATTCCCTTTCTTTTTTAAATAGCTCCTCAGACTTTTTAAGTTCCGACGTCAACCTTTGTTGCGGTGAAGAAGACTGTTGTTGTTCTATCTGTTGCAGAGGTTGAGGAAGCTGATAGGAAGGCTCTTGCTGGGGGAATTGCGGTGGAGAAGATTGTTGTTGTTCTGCTTGTTTCACTCTCTCTCTATAAAGTGTTTGTACTCCTTCAAAAAGACCTATATATTCCAAATCATCATCTCTGGCTTGGTTTTTGTTTTTATATATGAGATATATCCACTTAATAAGATCATCATTTTTTACTTTTTCATGACCGGGTTTTAAAATACTGGATTTATCAAACATACCAATTACTATTTTTTCAGGTAAATCATCTTCTTCAGTATTTCTAATTTGTTTGATAAATTTTTTCATTAAATTTTTTTATTATTTCAATGTTTTCTGTTATTGGTTTAGACGTGAGTTCTTTTTTCACGTCGGCGATTTCAGTACGAACTTTACCAATACCCTCAAGTATTTCTTCATCGTTCGGTAGCGATTGAGCTGCAACTGTGCCAGTTGGAAGATCTCGTAAAATCTTTTTTGTTTTCTTGGTTCTTTCTGCTATTTTTTTAGTCTGTGCAGCGGTTTGTTTTAATACTTGAAGAATACCCTTCTTCTTTTTCTTCTCCTCATCCTTGTCATCCTCATCGTCCTTAATATCTCCCCATACAGCTTTTTCAGTAATTGTTGTAATGGGTTTAAACCTTCTACCACCAAAACCAAGAACAGGGCAATTTAAAAAGAGTTTCCAATATGCTAGTACAGCTCTGTGGAATAAGCTTCCACCACATGTAAAATCTGCTGGAAATATTAGAGTATTTAAGAAGAGATATCATGAGCATGTATGTGTTTCTAATAATGAAATTTAGTATTTTAATACTACACGTTAAAATAGAAAGTAATTATTGCTATCTTCATATAATGTGCATTGTTATACTCTCCTTAAGAGGGCCTTAAAGAACAAAAGTCCATGACTAATGAGTCGCCCTCTATAAATAAAGCATTATTATTATTTTTTTTGTAGGTTTTCATCATATTCCTATTGCTAATATTCTCACTCATCTTATTCCTTTAACCAAAACCTCTCCACTGGGCAATTTTGTTGTTCGTCTGAAAGTAGATTTCAAGGTTTCCTCAAGACCTCCGCTTTTCATGAGACTTCTAATTTGTCCTATTAATGGCATAAGCATGTGCTTTCCCGTTGGATGTGCGGTCAGATAAAATCAGACCCTTTTATGTTTAAGATCACTTGGTCTAAATGCATTTCAGCAACAAGATAGAAATGGGTTTGATTTTGTGCTTGCAGATATTGTTCAGCAAACTATAACATGGTTTGCAAGAGTGTTTCTGTATGGGATGTTATTGCATAAATTAATGGTCTAAAAATAAAAAATTTGGGCCCTGATTTTTCTATTTTATCTATCTTTCATGAAGTCTGCCAGTTTTCGAAATTCAGAATCTTGTTCAACTGCAGAAACAGCAGTTTTCTCAATTTGTGTATGGTTCCTCACATAATTGAACCCCATGATAATATTTTTTTCCAGAGGAGCTGGATACTTATGACCCTGATAATGGACAAATTCAACAGGCAACATTTCACTGAATATTATTCCTGATGATGCTTATTTTCTGGGTCTTGGTGCTTTGAAATTCTGGTGCACAGACTGTCTGTCCTAGCTTGCAGTGTGAATTCTATTGCTGTTGCATGAATTTCTCTTATCCTGTCTGAGGTACATGTATAACTAAGTCATAATTGTCACACCATTTTGTCCACTGTTCATATTAAAACCCCTTACAGTTAAGTTTTACTCTCCATCAAAATCAGCAGCTGGATTTCTAAACTTTGTCACATCATCACTGGAAACATTGCCCATAATCATGCAATATATCTGTAGCTTCACTTGATTTATGCTTGTGGCACATTTAGATTGCTGCTTTTGAGTTAATGTACCCTTGCATTGACTGGGAATATGAAGAGAGGCTCTTACGGCTCTCCATTTATAAACACGTTTAATTATGAATCCGAATAATGGCGTCTTGTTCACTTTACTATAATTCTAATATTAAAATAATCAAGATCATAATCTTTTAACTTCAGACTTTATGAATTTGAGATTCAGTGGTACAAAATGTCAGAAACGCAGTATACTTGAACATCCTTTATTTCATCTATCAGATTATTACCCTAGTAATTGGCATGGTTCATAGCTGTTGATGTGGCCTTATCTCTTGCAGCATTACACATTTGCTACTTTATTGCAGATATCATGTGACTCAATGGAAGACTGTATGATGATGTATTCAGGATTTTACTCCGTGGTTTCAGTCACACTTTGAAAAGCATAATTTTTAAAATTTAACTTTTCTAGACCTGAATACAAAGTTGTTACTGCTTTTACATTTCAGTAAGCAACAAATTTTGTATTAAAGTCTTTGTGGTATTCTGCATCAGCAGCATTGAGATCTGAGGATACTTCAGTGACTCGGATATGATTTTCCTATACTTCTATCACAAATATCAAGGTTTGTTTCTTTGAATGTGGATCGTTATTAGGTACTATTTTGCACTGAAGTAATGGATGCTATCTTTTGAAGTTGTAGAATCAGTTTATACATATTCATCACCACTCAACAATGTTTCTTAAATTTAAATTGATAAGTTTCAGCTCTCTATTTTGAAAACAAAATAAAGAAAAGTGTGTGTATGATATTTAAAAGATATCGACCAAATGCTCAGCTCTTTTGCATGAAACAAACATGCATGTTTATGTTCCATTACAATTTGGCTCATTAGCCCAGAATTGCTCTAAGATATCATGGTATCATCATTCTGATTCTTAATGCTGGGTGTATTCAAACCATACAAAATATAACAAATAAACCTTAGATATGCCTCAATGCAAGGCTGAGCCTGAATTCTTGAACTTTCATTATAAGCAACAGTTTTATAAAATCAGATGAGATACATGCTGTAGTTCTTTAGATGTACAGAACAATATCACGTCTTTTATGTCTGCTATTGAAATATATTCAGATATAAGCAGCTCTTAAATGTATGATTTTTTCACTTGATTTATGCATTTTACTAAATAATTTTTTCACTAGATCAAGACAATCAAAGTTCTTTTGGAACTCTTCTTAGTTGGATGAAAAATGCAGCAAGGACAGTGGTGAATGGTTTTGCCCAACGATTCCAAAGCAAATTGATCATGGTGGAGGAGGGCTCAATTATTCTTAAACTTCGTGCTTTGAAGGATTTAAAACTTGAGTTATTGAATAAAAATTTCGTAGGAAAAAGTATAAGGAGCCTAATCAGAAAAGGATGCTTTGAATCCAGAGTCACATTGAGGGGACCAGTTCTTGTAACAGTGTACATTTTGTCACCTGAAGGTGAAGGTAAGATTATCAGCTATATAGCTTCACTGATAAAGATTTTTGTGGTGACATTTTGAATTCTAGGTAAACTTATAGTAAGTTATCAAATTCTGTATTGTATTTTGTATTAGAAAGGGCTTTTTCACTTTAATAAATGTGAAAGGTGTAATTTGAATGGTGAATTGAATTGTCAGCAGAGCACGACCTCGTATCCTTTAGATCTCCATTTTGTCAGATGCTGAGTTTAATTAGATATGCATGGCTAATTAGATTTACAAAGCTTTATGAAAAACAATAGAAAGCTTTCATACTGCCATATTAGTGTTAGGAAAGATGTTCAAAGTTTAGGAAGCAAATAGAAGTTATGACATGTCTAATCAAACACTACGAAATATCTTTTATTGAGACTAAAGCAAACCACTTACTCTCAATCTCTTATTCAGAGAATGTTTCAAAGTTACACTTCTTGGTATAGTAGTTCTGTTATTTATAAACTACATTCATCCCAAGATAAAAGGCATGTAAAATCCATTAATACAGCTGTGTAACATGACCATATCATAATATGTACTATATATAAATCCACTAAAATAAAAATATGTAAATAAAAATATAAAGAAAAAGAAATTACACTAAATGGTTACTTACATTGTTTTACTTGTAATGGATTTTGTGGTAACAACATAGTAAATGTATTTTTATGTATACGTATCTATTTTAATAAAGAGATGGATCTGTTGTTCATATTTAACCGCATTAGAAAAATATTAAATAATTTTAAAAACTTACCTGAACAATATCAAAGCATATCAGTTTTAGTTGATAAGATTCACAAAATCTAACAAACCGCTCCGGTGGCCTAGTGGTTAGAGCGTCCACCTCGGATGTGGTAGGTCGTGGGTTCGATCCCCGGCTGAGTCATACCAAAGACTTACAAAAATGGTACTAACAGCTGCCTCGCTTGGCGCTCAGCATTAAGACGTTAGTTTTAGGACTGGTCGGCCTGGTGTCAGGATGATGTGACTGGGCGGGACATCATGGCACATGTCTGCAGCATGGTGCCCCAGTGCTAGACATCACTATAAACTGCCACACTGCAGACATCGTAGAGATATGACTGAAAAATTGTTAAAGCTACGTTAAAAATCCAAATCACACACACACACACAATGTAACAAAAATGCATAATTGTTTTCAGGCCAGAAGGAAGAGATCCACTTCCACCTTGATTTAGAAGCAACTAAACATGATGCACAGCAACCGAGAGGCAAGTGTTAATTGTTCATTTTCATCTATAAACGTTCATATATATCTAATTTTTGACACATTTACTTTAGGGTTGCAGATGTTTATTTTTGAAATTATTAAGTAGTACTTCAAGTCATTTATCATTTTGAAAAGAAATCACTTGAAAAAATTTGAAAATGTTAGGTTCTTCATATTTAGTTAAAGTTTTTATGTATATAGTACACAGATCTCTGTAGATTTTATGTTAAGGTAATAAATTATATTAAGTTCAACAATATTTTTTTCTCTTTCACTCTGTAGGAGCTCATGAAGTTCATTTGAAAAGTCAAGACAAAAAATTACTGGTTGAGGAAATGGATCCCATTGAGTTGCAACGTTGGATTTTTGATCAGCTTCAAATAGATATAGACAAGCAGAAAAGGATGAATGCAATTGTTTCATGGCAAACCTTGTCCAGATCTGACCGGATGGAAATTCTTCTTGATAGCCTAAAAGTGGTTGATAATGGGTAAGATTTATACTTTCTCCCATTGCCATGTGGATCATAGATTCAGTTCTTAAAGACATTTGGTAATATCACTCTTTTCATCATTTGAGTCTTGTGTAAGATCACATAACTTTCCATTTTGATTGATGGACTTAGAAACAAGCAGAAACTTCCTGGTTTTCATCAAAGCTGGATCAATTGTTTTAAAATGAGCTCAAGATAAACATAAGCTATATAATATTTACGTATCTCGATCAGCATTTCTTGAAGCCTCTCTCGCTCAGATCTGAATTTGTATCAGACATACCTGTTATGACTCTAGGTCATAATATAAGTAGCAGAAAGAAAGTGAAACCAGCAGTTGAAGTAAAATTGACAAATTTTTTTATTTGTCTTAGTTACAAATTGTAAATTTACGAAACAATGTTATGACTTAAATTCCAAATAATCCTAAATGTCCTATCTTGTGTCCAAACTTATAGAATATTGTTAATGAATCTGAGAAGTTTTGAATGTCCTGATATAACACAACATTGTAATCCAGACTGTCTTTGAATGATTTCGCAATAATCCCAAAATAATGTGTTAATCTAGTCACTGAACACTTTAGTAATTCCAGTGAATGATTTAAATAATTCCTCTTGAATTATATATATATATATATATATATATATATATATATATATATATATATATATATATATATATATATATATATAACTTAATTGACATAAGATGGGATAAACTGTTATGGAATTCCCTTGATATTAGTCTTTTATAATTGGACAAATCCATCAAATTATAAACAGTTTCATTTCCAGAACATTATAAACTCATAAACAAGCTATGTATAATTTATGATCATGGACAAAAGTTAGCTATTTAGATATATTGTTAACAAATTATGATGATCTTAAAGTACTGAGTCTACAAGTTAAGCACACACAATATAGAATTGTTGTACATAACACACCAACACATTTATGCGTAGGCTTTATAGTTACATAATTAATCAAAAGGAAACCACATTTACCTGATTGAAAGATTTAATAAGGGCTGGTTCCCTAGCTAGTTTGTGGAGTGGATGGAATCAAAAATAGAAAGTATTGACAATGCACATGTCTGTCTTTATCAGATTGATTCATCTGAGTAGAAAATAGCAACATGGATAATATCATACTATTTCAGATTTGACTATCATAGACTTACATCCATGAAGACAAGCGGCCCTCCCCAACTGTACCACAGTATATACACCCTTATAAGATGAATCGATGAGTCAACTGCACCACCTTTTTGGGGCAGCAAAAAGCTAGTTTCTCTTTCACCTAATTTGGAGTATACTTTGCAAGTTAAATCTCTGTAAGATGTAACTTGTCATCAGTTAGTCCAAGTTTCATCTAACTTTTCCCTTTTTTTTGTTGATATTTTTACATGTTTGTTGGGGTGTCAGCAGATTAAGGACATAACAGATGTTATGCTGGCAATTTCTGAGAACAGGTTTGTCTTAATATAAGATTGCTCAAGTTTCCTAGGCCTGGAAGTGAGAAACTGCACAATGCAGCCACTCACAGAGTTGGCAAATTCCAATTTAGACTAGTCTTTATTGAGTTTGAGTACTCTATGGAAAAATAAAGAAGTCAAAATAGATGGATAGATAGATAGGAAAATAAAGTTAAAACCAGTGTAAAATACAAACATTTATGTTATTATGTGGAATGAGTCACAAATAAATTGATAAACCAGCATTTTGTTCATGTTTATGAGATACAGTCCATTGAAATCAACAATTTCTGATATGTGATAAATTTACGAATTGTAATGATCACATACCAGTATAAAATAGTCCAGAATGATTTGCAGTATCCCATAATGTTAATTCCACATGTCTTACAAATAAACATGAAAATAAAGTCAATACTTTTCTGGTTTATTGTTTCATATAAATGGCACTGCCTAATGTTCCAGGTTCAGAGCCAGAACATTCATCAATGTTGTTGTCATAAACCTCATCTGACTCTGATTCTTTGTCTTTCTTGTCATCTGTGGGTGCTTATATGGAGACTGAACATGAACTTTGTAAGTGACACGTTGATCATACAGTTTGTGAAATCTCATAAAACATTATGCCACGACTGAACAGATGTGAATTGTGTCGCATGATCACAAAGAGTTCAGTAAGTACCCATGTTTACTGAATATGGGACTCAGCTTGGTTATAAATATATATCTAATTTATGGCTTAATCAAAGGATTGTCAGCTGGGAAAGGCCAAGCAGATACTGCATTTACAAACAAAGGAAGTAGGTTTAGATGGACACAGGGAGGTATAGAACTCTACTTGGCACTGACCAAGTATCAAATTTGTGGCTTGATGAAAAGATTGTCAACTGGGAAAAAAAAAGTTTTTGCTACTTTTACAAGGTAAGTGTTTATCAGCCCATGAACACTGGCAGATAATAAATGAAATATTACTTGGGAATCAGATATGGTTTTTGATATAGGGAAATACAACTCAATTTTTTTTATTGCATCAAACAGTGTTTAGACTGTAAAACACAAAATAGAATACAAATATAAAAATTGAAGCAACCTGTCAGGGCCTGAATATAAATTTTGATCTCAGACAAAGGATTTAAAGAGGTTTGTGTGCAGCAGAAGTACTTAAAACTAATGTTCATTTTATTCCTCACATGAAATAAATAAAGTGTATGTGCATGGTTACAAGACGTCCTAACGTGTTTAAGTTGGTTTAAGCTAATCTTTTTTGAATTTTAAATTTCATTGTTAAAAACACTTGTAACAAACTACAACAAACAAACATATGCTCTAATAATGCACAGCTTTACACACCGTGATACAAACTCAAAAGTTGAAACTAGATTCTCTTATAAATAGAAAAAGGTAATATACCAAATGTTTAAATATCAATGTTGTCATGCACAACTAAAGAATTTTATTTTTACTATACTGTGAACGTGTTATTAATACAGATGCATGTGGTTCATGTAACCATATGCACTGACCAGAATTCAAATTTACAGTTCAAGATCTAATTACATAGTTCAAAATTCCTTTGAAATAATTCTTTTGACCCTTTATCTCTTTTCTTGTGATGCCACTGTGTTGCTCTGTTGACAACTGTGTTGCTATGTTGCCCTGTACCAATTATGTTGCTCTTTCTCCAAAAATATTGCCTTGTTGCCATCTATGTTGCATCATTTCCAACAATGTTGCCCAGTTGCCAACTTTGAGGCTATACTGCCATTCATGCTGCCCTTTTAGCCAAATAAGCCTGTTACAAATAAACCAAACTGGCTAGCTTATTATACTGAATGAACATCATTGGTAATAAAATATGTACATCCAATGAATCATACACAACATACAAAAATGCACACCTATGATTATTGCAAAAAGTCATTTAAATACACAATACCTTTCACTTTCTACTTCAATATAACTTAACATTATACTACAACAAACTGAATATTTTTCATATCCAGACATGGTATAATTTACCAGAATTCCAAATTCCAAGATTAAAAGATAAAATGGTATACCCATAGAAGACATTTAAAGTATGGATACAATTGCAAATAGAATTTTATAAAGTAAGCCAGTACTCAACCCTATGATTGTAGGAAACTGTCTGTAAAGTAGACACTATATGACAAGACATTGGGATCACTGCCCGCACATAGCATATGCATCCTTTAAGTACTATAAAATAAACACATGCAAGACCCAAGGGTAAAGTACCCATGCACATCATAAAATGTGGGTTACATCTCACTGTGAATGACCTACAGTGAGATGCACCTACTCAGTTATTATTAGTCATTGTATTCTATATAACATTGTACGCATCAATGAAATCAGGTACATATATCTGTTCTAATGTTATTTTCTTCCCTTATTCTGTGACATTCTTATCCCTAAAAATAAAGAAATTTAAAAGGTGCGGTTTATAAAAGAATGATGATTTTGTTTCTGAAGAAGTTTAATATGAACTCAGATCATCGCAGAAAAAGTCAAACCATATTTAGTGAGTTTCATGTATGGATATCATTCTTCAAATGTTGACAGGAAGGAACATCCAGAGTCTCAGACGCAGAAAGTTGTAAATGAAGAGAATGAATATTACTTACTATTGTAGGTGAAATAAATAGGGACCATGTAAATGAACAAGTAAAGAATGTTAATGTTGGTTGAATTTTGTTGAACTTTTTGGGATTTTGCAATTAGTTAATGAACCCACAAGGATAACATCCAATTCAGTAAACTTGTAGACCATAAATACTGAAGTATGCAAGAAAATGTTGCAAGAATTTCTTTTCCAAAAATTGTTTCAATGATCATTTTGCAATTTTTCTATAAAAAAAAGCATGACAACAATGTTGGAGAAAAGAATGTTCATAAATCCATCACATGCATGTCTTTTCAAAATTTTAATAATAATAATTTCATGAAAGATTTAGAGTAGATCCTCTTGGCTTTTATGAAAATATTTGATGATACTGATTATATTTGAAGCACTTGATCATGCACCTTCAAAGACACATATAGAGTGAAGTTTGATCATCAACCTGGCTGGGTCACCGAGAAATTTTAGATAAGATGAGATCACTTGAAATTGGTGGGTAATGAAGATGAATACAAAATCATGAGACAGAAAGTAAGTAAATCATTAAGCAAGCAGAGTGAAACTACTATCAAAAACATCTTGATGACCCCCCCCCCCCTGCAAAATAATACATCCCAGAGTATCCAGACATTTTCAAACAATTTGGAGTGAGGAAATGCAAACATCAAGGCAGACCTATCATCACTAATTAATTATGTTAACTGTGTTTATAATCCAGATGACATTGCAGATATTATCAATAAAGCTTTGTGAATATTGCCGCTAAAATTGCAGAACTTAAGTTGGACTGTGATCATTCAGAACTTAAATGTTGTTGTTCCACAAATCTTCCAAGAGATACGAAATTTTAAATTCCGGAAATGAGTTCTGAGTTTGTTTTTATTAGCCTAAAAACCATGGATGCATCTAAATATACAGGACTTTACATGAGAGGCCTAAGACTTATGGCATCTGCATCTGCTGTAGCTTTTGCTGATATGTGTCAGATTTCTTTGTAATCATACCGGTAGTTTGAGAACAGGCCAGTTTCCCCACTCATTTAAAACTGACAGAGTAGCACTATTATGTAAAGCCAGATCAAAAGAGGATGTAAACAGCTATAGACCAGTGCCAATTTTCCATCCTTTTCCAAATTGTTTAGAAACGCATGTACAGTTTTTTTATGAACTATCTCAGCAATCACAATCAGTTTCATGAACATCAATCTGGCTCTGGAAAAGAACATCATTATAAAACTATACTTATTTGAGTGTATGACTGGCAAGTGGTTGAAAACATTAGGTGAAGAAAAGTTGAATGAAGATGAATGGACTCCTTTCTTAAAAGAAAAGACTGTGTATTACCACAAGGTTCTGTTTTAGGTCCCTGGTCATTTGTTCTGTTTATAACTGACCTACCCTTGAAAATGGGAGATGCAGTTTGCTGACACTATCTTGTATGTTGCTCAAAGGAATTGAGCTGAAGTTAAGATGAACTTCATACTAATCTCAACAGAATACAAATATGGTGCCTGAAAATGGTATGATCCACAATAAGGACAAATCAAGTTTTGCTGATAACTTCACAGCAGAAAAGAACAAGATTGCAACTGACATATTGCATTTTTTCTAGATAATATTGATCCAAAAATGGCTTGTTTTGATAAAATTCTTTGTATATTTGTAGACAATAACTTACAAGAGTCTCATCATGCAAATTATATTTAAAAGAAAATAAACTGTTATAGTCTTGTTCCAAAGAAAATCAAGGCCTTCATTCCATTACATTAGAGGGTTACTTTTTACAAAAATTACAATTAGCAGCATGTTGTAATATAATTTGGTGGAATAAATCTCCAACGAATATAAGAAAAATGTCAAGACTTAAGGAAACAGCCTGCAAAATAATTCTTGATATTAAGCAAACATCTAAAATACAATGTTTACACTCAAAGAGTTACCATTGAATGAAAGAATATTCTTGAGAAAGGCTGAAGTGACATTGGAGGTGTCTACAAAATCTGCTCCCATTTAGCTGAATACTATTTTCCAGCAAAGAGAATCTACTGTTACCCTAAATGTATGATCATATAACTGTTATAATTTAATTTCAAAGTACCCAAGCCTAAAAGAAAAAGCAGCTTTCAGTTTTCAGGTGCTTTTCTTTAAAATAACATTCTTCGCAATATTAAATCAACTCCAAGTGTCTCTTCCTTCCATAATAAGTGTATTAGATGGATGAAATAATGTAATAAATATAGAGTACTCATTAAAGTTCAAGTTATGCCATTCATCTCCTGTTTCTCAGCTTCATTTATGTAGCAATGTAACATTTATATGAATAATTTTTCCTAACCTACTTAGGGGATTAGCAAGAACCATTACACACACACACACACACACAGACACACATACACACAATCATACCATCAGCAAGTAAAAATGGTGCCACTCTGAGATCCTATATAGCCATCACATCAGCCATCTTGAAAATCTTATCACTATTCCTTTTCATGTAAAGACTTCTTATAAAACCTACTTGAACCAAAACGAAAAGCGTTGTTCCAACGTCTAATATAACCACCATGACAGTCATCTTGAAAATTTTGTTACTGATACTTCTGATGATTGGAAGGTCATATTAACAAGGAGTTTTCATCAGAAGACTTCATACGATGCAGTACTAAAATAGTCTGATAACCCAATGACCAGGGCCACTATCATATCACATCAGACCCCTCCTGTATTCTAACTGAGGTTCCTGTTGGGCTTGTCTGAAACAATTTCTAATTTGCCTGAGAAAAATTGTGTAGCTGTCCAGCGTGAAGTGGAGATCGTATTTGAGTCAGATTGTAACATGGTGTGACATGCTAAAATGTGATTTTGTACTCCCAGTCCCCCTGATATTGTCATGTTTCCAAATACACAATTTTCAGTAATCTTCAAAAACAGAAAGGAAAAAACACCACTTCAGTATGTGCCTATTATATGTAGCGTATATAATTGGTAAACAGTCTAAATTGGAGCTGATGTACAGCTATCCTTTGGGAAGTTTAAATAGTGGCATTTAAAAGACAAGGAGGTGAGATATAAACCACAATTTACATGTTGCTTAACTGGCTGACAATTGCCAGTGAGATGTGTTTGAAGACTACAGTGGGTGATAGGACAAAAAATGTTATTACATACCATTACTTTGAGTGAGAATGTTTAAGTGTTCTTTATTAAAGATTATTGACAATTTTGTGAACAGTGGCAACATTATTTTTATAAATTGGATTTTACTCCATATATGAAATGCAAAGCATGATTATTTCAGTTTATGGAATAGTGTTCAGGTGTGATTCATTATTTAAAGGTGGCCGGCAACATATTGTACAACCATTTGATATTATTATAATCATTAAAAAAAATGCATTTGTTACGTTTAATTAGACTTAAAAATCCACTTTTTAAATGAAAAAATTAATTGGCAATCTCCTTAAAACTGGTAATTTCCACATGCCAAAAATGGATATGACATACATTTATCTCTTCTATTCAACCTAGCCATTCAAGTGATTAATGTCCCTACGTAAATGTTTATGTGATATATCTTACGATCATGCTAATTTGTACTGCAAATATTGTGCACTGTGTTGTATATGGATGTAACCAAAAGAATGATGATGGGACAAAAGGGTTCTTTCTTTTTCCCAAAGACCCTGTACACCAAAAAAAAGTGGATTGAAGCTGTGGAATCAAATAGGGTGAGGGATGGGAAAGTTGTACCATTTATGCCAAATTATAGTCAGTTTGGCCCAAGACAATTCAGTCCAAGACAATAAAGCCCTGCTTGGGCTGAAAGTAAGACAATTCAGCCCAACTTAACAATAGTTTTAACAAGTTCTTTTTTGCAAACAACAAGTAGATGCTATGTAAGATATAAAATTTAAGAATGTTTTTGACAATTTTTATAGTTTGTAAAATAGAATAGGTTTTAGGAAAAAACTGAAAAATTCTTTAAAAGAAAATAATCATACTTCATAACATACATATATATGAGAGAAAACACAAACCTACGTATCTTGCTCATTCTAATTAAAATATTTGTATACATTTATTTTTTATTCTAAAAAATATATGCATCTGCACAATGACATTCTCAATTTCAATAATAATCTTCTGGTCAAATTATCAATATTGATTTATAAAACAATAATGCTAACACATAATATTCAACAGAATACGTGTACATTTTTCTAAGAGTAGCGACACTGTACATGAGTTATCATAACAAATATATTTAATTTTAGGCTTCAGGTTGTAACACTGCTGCATATAATACACACTCGAAGACACATGAGAGAGAGAGAAAGAATAATGCTGAGCATTTTGTCAGTGTTAAGTTGCTGCAATATGATGCTCTTACCAGTTAATTTTATTGTTTTTCTATTTCAAGTTGATGTCTTAGTGTGTGCGCGTAAGTGAAAAGCTTGTCATTACTAGTCAATAATGTCAATCATATTTGCTCTACTATTCCATACAAATAAGAAACAAAATAATTTTGTGTTGAACTTGTGCTTCCCCCCCCCCCACTGCACACTGCATGGTACAGTAAAATAAATGAACAAAACATTTGAAATTAAATGAAAGAATCTAACCTTGCATTGTTATCATTTATTCCTTCTTTTTTCTTCATGCTAAATTTATTAAAGAAAAAGTATTCACAAATGCGTATGCCGGCTGGCATATGCATCCTTACTCTAGTGTGTATAGCTTATGTCAGATAACAAAATCGCAAAAGAGATGAGAATATCACCCGATAGCTTGAAGGCATCTGCCATTCATGCATGATAAGTTATAAGGTGCAAAATGGGCAAGATAGTATCATATTAAGGTTAACTATACAACGGTATCTCGCAAAAAAAAATCATTATTTGAAAATACATTCACTGTGAGTGCAAATGATAATCTTTTGGCTAGTATGGGTTACAAAAGTATTATTAAAGCAAGTTATTGCTATGTATACTATTTTACCGTGCAAACATAAAATATTATTACATTTGACAAACAAATAGAATCCTGGGTGATGAATAAACACAACTGGCAGCAAGCTATAAACTCCTTGTTAAACTTACCGACATGATATCAAATACAAAGGTTATTTTATTACAGAGCAAGCCAACCCAAGAAACTGACTTTGGATTCTTTTATGTTTACCGATTTTTTTTATGAAGTTTGCTGACATGAGGAAGCCAACTTTGGTTTCTTTGGATTCTTTTAAGTGTGTCAATTTTTTTTTTTAAGTTGGCCAACGTAGGGAAGCCATCGTTAATTCCTTTTCTCCTGTATTAATGGGAATTTTGCAAATAAATTGAATCGATGGAACCATTTTGAAAGCAAAAAAATCTAGGGCATTGTGCACGCATATCGATGTAGGGCTGAACAGTAAATAGTTTCCAATAGTTTCGTCAAAATTTTCCCTATCCATAGTTTATATTGTTTTAATTTTTGACAAGAAGAAGCAGGTATTTTGCCTTGTGGGGATAAATGTACGTCATTTCCGTTTGGCATCCTCTGTAGGTGGGAAATCATAGCTAAAGGGAAGTAACAGCTTTGTATACTTCTATTTCAAATAATTAAACTATTATTTCTCCTTTATACTTGATAAATTTTTTAATTCTTTTTGTGTAAGTATAACTACTTTTAATTATGAAATCTGATGTGAAAAGAAAAATGTTGGAGTATGGCTGGTGACCTTTAAAGCAAATTAGGAAGCAATTAGCTATCAGCAAAGCACGCAAAGTCCAGCAAAGTAAATTTCAGAACTCCTGGTATACAGAGTTTTACTTTGTGAATCACGCCAGCAAGAAAAGGGGTGGGGTAATTATTTGCACATACTGCATACAACAAATCAACATGTCATTCCAGTGTGTGTGATGTCTTTGAAATATCACCCCTTGTGTGTAACATATCCGACACACTGAATTGAACATTCAGACTAGTTCTGTCTGTTAATATTCTTTATCTTAATCACGTTAAAATACTATTATTTGACCTTTGCTTTTCACGATTTTAGCCAGAAAATGGATTGATTGAAAGATAATAATAATCATATGCTTGTGCTTTGACAGCTGATTTGTGTTGATAAAGCATTACCACCCATGCTGGACAGAGGCTTTTATTACTGCTGTATTTCCTGTAAATCCCCCATTAGTTTGAAAATGTTATATCCCCCTTCCCCCATTGAAATGTTCAGTCCCAGATGTGATGTATATTCATTTCTCTATAAAGACAAGCATATGTCATGATCGGTCTGCATCAACTACAGTTTTGGCAATGCTAACATTATGGTCATCTAGAACAACTCTGTTCTGACCAGGATTTGCTCAGAGAATCCATCAGAGAAGTTGAACACCAGTACCATCTAGTCTCTAGTGAGTGTAGTGATGAACACTATGACACTTGCATTACCTTCAAACCCTATTTAATTCATATTTGAAGTATAGCAATTGCAACATTGTGTGACAAATGTTAAAAAAGGGGAAATCTTGGCATGTGGATATTGTAGTCAAGGCTAGTGGAATCTGAGTCAGGGTTTGTGACTTTTTTAAAGTCACCAACCCTGGACCTGTGTCTAAAATCATTTTCTATGAGCACTACATCTGATGTCTAATTGGTTCTAAATTAGAAAGGGGACTATTTGCATCAATTGAAAATCTTGCTATTGCTACTCATCCTGAATGGATGGTGATATGAACATTTTTTTGTTTTTTACACAATGACTTGTTACCAAGACATTCATTATGGATGCCAGAGTGGCCATCTGGAAACCTTGTTATGACTACTCCTTTTGAATGGAAAGTCATACAGACATCAGGTTTTCACCAGAAGACCTGTTATGATGACCTCTAGCTGGTCTTAAACGAAATTGGCACCAATCTAGTTTCCAATGTATACAATACAGTTGCCATCTTGAAAATCTTGTTATAGCTGCTTCTCCTGAATGGATAGTCATATTAACATGGGGTTTTCATTACAAACCTTCTTATGATATTTGTATGGTCCTGAAAGAAAAGGAATCTTACTGGTATCACTGCTTGAGTCATTTGGCTTAAACTAAGACTCCCAGTGATCACATGCATGCAAATAAAAATAAAAAATTCACCTCAATAACTTTTTGAATCCCATATTTTTCCAATTTAATAATTTCTTAATTTAATCCAATATTCATTCAGTTACAATAATTATTACATTTTCGTAGGTAATTAATGTTATTATTGTTCTGGGCATTGTTAACAGAAATGATGAATTATCCAAGATATAATCTACAACTGCATTGATGTTAAGAAACTGATGTTGCTTTTGCCTCTCCTTTTGTAACCAGTTAGGTTGCCATTTTATCATTGGACTTCAAATCACTGAAGTGAAATATCTACAGTAAGTTTTGAAATGATAATTCTATAAGCATGTAAAGCTTGGTGAGAGGTGATAGTGTTCAGTTCAGTTTGAGTTATATTTACATACAGTAAAGATTCATGGGGGACTAAGTATTTTTTAACATTATAACTGATTAGCATTATTATTATTATTATATCCAAATTCATTGTTTTTCTGTTGTTGTTTTTTTAAAGTGTTTATGTTCATATTATTGATGTTGTCCTGCATGTAGTAAAGAATTAACACAGGTATGATTACTGTAAGAACTTCTATGTACATGCAATGGTTATACAATTTTTGAACAATATACATTGGTATAAATTCATATAGTCATGACAAAAGAAAAGAAATGATAAACCAGTAAGTTTTACTCTGCGGGAAGTGTCAGTATATATGTAGGGGCCCCGAGTGGCTGAGTGGTCTAAAGTGCTCTCCGTTACGGATCACTGCCATCTCACCTCTGTCTTCATGGTTTCGAGTCTCAGATTCAGCTAATGTGGGTATGTGAGAAAGCTTGCCAGTAGCTTCTCATGGGTTGGTGGTTCTTGCTGGTTTTTTTCTGGGTTCTTCCTCCACCATTAATACTGGCTGCCATTTATCGTGTGCTGAAAAATGGCATTAAACCCAACAACTACTACATCAGTGTACATGTACCAGCTGATGAATCATTACAAGCACTCATGTAAAATTGTCTTTGTTCAACTTGGGGGGGGGGGCCGAGTGGTCTAAAGCACTCACCGTTATGGATCACTGCCATCTCACCTCTGTCTGTGTGAGTTCAAGTCTCAGGCTCGGCTAACTTTAGTACGTGAGAAAGCCTGCCAGTAACTTCCCGTGGGTTGGTGGTTCTTCACAGGGTTTTTCAGGGTTCTTCCTCCACCAATTATACTGGCTGCCATGTATAGCCTATCTTGTGCTGAAAAATGGCTTTAAACCCTACAACAACAACAACAACAACAACAATAACTTGGTTACTTCCAGGCAATCACTAATTGCACAAACAATATCTTCATGTTACAATACACTCACATTTCAGTTGTTGGTATCACAGGTGTGACATTATCACTGTCAAAATTAGCATTATCCAAGAAATGAGCATCCTCGTTACCAGACTAAAGCAGGTGTCCAATTCCATAGCAAAGTCATCATCATCAGTAGTGCTATCACTTGGTAATGACATCTGTTTGCTCACTGAACCCAGCCATGACAAAAATGTTTTTGCAACACAGTCTGTGCCAACATCACACAATGCATGAGATAGCAAATTGATTAATGTTTTAACTCTACATTTATTTATTGGTCAGTTGTTTTTTATGTGGGTCAAGACTCTCTAAATTATGTTTTTATGTTGTTGGACTGTTGAATTTTCAGCCATTTTTACAACAGTCTGAACTCAAGATGAATCCAAGAGATTTTCTTGCCGCTATGCTGATTTTGTCATCATACAGATATAGATGATGACTCAAGAATATAAAAAAATTATTTACTCAAAAAAGTACAAAGGTGAAACATGCATCACTTGTATTGAACCAGCAACTTTAGACACCATAATACTGATTATAAATGAGGAGTGATTATCATGCATTTCTTACCTGGCATCATTGTTAGGTCTTTGTTATTTACTAATTATGAATGATGTATGATAATAACAATAATAATAATAATAATAATGACTTTATTTAAAGAGGGTAACACATTTAGCTGAAGAAATAATCTTCCTTGAGGCCATCATACAAAGGGAATGTATTTATTGTAACTGCATCTCTGAATCCACTGGACATATTGGGTTTGGAAGAAGAAATAGAGTGGGCATTTCTAATCCAGAGCAAAGTTTTAGAGTATTGGAGACATTTTTTAAAAAATTATTCCTTATTTGGTTTAGGAATTTTTATACTGTTTGGTAGACATTTATCGCTGGTGTATAGTATTACCAGGTAGCTTATAATGGAATAGTGATTGTAAATATTTAGGAGCACTATTTTTGGATACCCTGTACATTAATTTGTCTTTCTCAACTGGATTCAGTCTTTAATGGGTAATATTTTTAACTTACCAGCTAAATTTTCATTGCTTTTTTTCTTCTGAATTGATATTAGTCCCAAAGCTTTTTTTTTTGAAGATGTGCAAGCTTTGCTATGTTTTTATCATTTGATTTGTTGTTGTTATTGTTGTTGTGGGGTTTAATGCCACTTTTCAGCACACGATAGGCTATACATGGCAGCCAGTATTAATGGTGGAGGAAGAACCGGAGAAAACCAGGAAAGAACCACTGACCCACGAGAAGCTACTGGCATTTATCATTTGAATTACCCCATACTGTATTACATTAGTCAAAATAGGGTTGTATGTAACTGTTATAAAATAGTTTTCTCTGCCTTTCAGGGAGAAAATGTCTTACCTTACTGAGAAGCCATAAACTTGAATTAAATTTGTTACTGATATGTTTGATATGTTCAGTCTCATGATGGGTTATAATCTGCCAAAACAGAAAGTAGTCGGTCATGACAGACCATTTGTAAATTTGTATCCTTCCATGTCAGACTTGGTCAATCACTATGAAGATCTGTTCTTTTTTGCCGTGTTGATATAAGTAATATTTTAGTTTTACCAGTATTTACCACCATGCTATTGCATGTGCACCAGTTTTCTCATTTGTGTAAGGCATCCTGCAGTAAAATTTCCAGTTCATGCTTTGTGTTTTGGATGTCTGACAATGTTGTGTCATCTGCATAGAGATCTGTCAGATGATATTAAGTCCCTTATTAAAAGTGGTAGGCCATTAATAAACAGTGTAAACAATAATGGACTTAGAATTGAGCCTTGTGCTACTCCATATCTAATTGTTCCAGGTTCAGACAGAACATTATTTATATAAACATGTGTTCTCTCACATAAGTTTGAAGTAACCCATCTAATTGTGCTTTCATCACATTGCAAGATTTTCAGTTACTTCGAAAGGATTTCATGATCCACCATGTCAAAAGCTTTCCTGAAATCTACATATACAGATCCTGTTATTTTATTGTATCCAGAAAGCAAATAAACAATCTTATATATATATATATATATATATATATATATATATATATATATATATATATATATAACACATTGTCCCATTTGGTCAATTTTTGCCAACAGGTACTTAAGCAAGAGACTTGAGGTCAGGATGGGTAAAAAGTTGAAATACACTGCTCCCTCGATAACTCGCGCCCTGATAACTCGCGAACCCGCTTATAACGCGGTGTCCGGCGTGGATCCCGTTTTTTTTAAAAGAAAATATTTTTAAAAAATGAAGAAAATCATGATCAGAACTGATGAATGAAACCTTGATATATCGCCCGTTTTATCGTCGAAAATGGCGGTTAGTGCCCGAAAAGTTAGAATCAACATCGTGAAATTTTCAGGTTTTAATAAGGAATCACATATCTTGTTAGATTTTATCGGAAAAAATATTTTCTCAGTTCACTGTAAATAATAATACTGTATATGTATACGGCGAAACAGCGATCAAAGTATTATAGTAAATGCTAATAGGTGGCAACACTGAATGAAATGAACACTAATTAAATATGTCTTGTCAGGGGAAATTAGTGTTTTAATCTTTTCATTGTGTTGCAGTGTAAGCAGTATAATCGTTGCATGTTCTCTTCTATTCAAACATGAAAAGAGTCAATTGATCGTCACATCGATGCCCGCGAGCACATCTGTGAGAACCTAATTAAGTGCCGGCTGCGTTTTGATTGACGACTTGGGGAAATGTTTGTTGCAATGTAAAAATCAATTAAAATAGACCTGCTTTGTTTTATCACGTTAAGTCGGTCTTTTGTATCAAATCAGGTAAAAGACATACCAAAATACAAAAGTTCAAAGGAATGCAAATCCTACATGCATAAACTCTTGTGGTCAATATCGTGTCTCAACATCAATCAATTTAATTGGACCAATCGAACATGGTTTCAAATAGTATGTACTTATTGTCATTAAAGTATATATTAATCATATGTTTTTACAAACTCAGAATTTTAGTAGAAAGGAGAGCTTCTTTAAAATTTGGCACCTGGTACATCTACGCCTACCTAAAATCAAAATTATACAAAGTTGTACTTTTACCACATACATGTTCACCACAGAATGTTATTGTTTTATTCTTCTAATTTAATTCAGATAAATATCTACTGAATATGAACATGTTTATTACTAATGTTTCCATTCTTTTGTTTTTATTGCAGAAGTTTCTACAAATTGTTATAGCAGTTATTTGTATTTTATTTATACATGTATTTATGTTTGTAGCTTTGAAATGCTTGCACAGTACTGTAAGGAGAATGACCCGTATGTGTACGAGAGAGTGTTTAAAAAGCAAGAGCGACTGTCCAGTCCAGAAGAAAGTGACACTGATCAAAATGCAGAGTTGTCATATCACAAGGGAGGAGGGTTACAAAAGCTGTATTCAGTGAAATTGGATTTGGACAGTGATGAACAGGGTATGGATATTTATGAGTTAATACATATTTTTTCCTGCAATACATTTTTTAAAGATAAATTTACAGAATGATTTTTAATTTGATGTGTCATACCTAAATTTGTAACTGCCCAGTTCTTTTGGGGGGAAAGAAGCGTAAGGCAGACCTGCACTAAAATAATCCTAAAAGTACAAAGTAGAATGGATTTAAAAATGAGGGTTTGTTTAAAAAAAAGCAGAAATATTTTTCATGGAAATGTGAAAAAAATATTCCTTAACTTGATGATGACTAACATGTGCTATTGTGTGTCAGAAAACTTGCATGTACATGATCATTAAATTTAACTTATTTTTTTTTGCAGCAATGAGTGATGAGGATTTGGAAAGTAATTGGGAGTCATGTCTCATGGACGAAGGGGAAGAACGTGAATATGTTGATGACAAAGAGGGCAATACAAGTTATAACAGGATAGATGAGGAAACATTCAGTGGCTTAGGTAATTCATATTTTTTGGTTTTTAAGCTTGAGACATGAAACTACTTTGATCTGCATCATGAAGTAAGTGAGGAGAATTTACAAGGCAGATATATGAATATATGTAGTTCCTCTTGTGAAAAGTATACCGCTTAGTATGGCAACTGAATGCTAGTCACTAAAGACCCAGGTGCATTTATTTCAACAATTAGAAAGTATTAGGCCACTGCAACTGATTAACTGATTGATTTAATTTGATATATTTTATCATTATGATTATTCTGAAGATGGATTCCTCTTGGTTATTTTTGTCTTGATATAATGGGATATTACTATTCATCTTAGTTAATGATGTTAAAGTTTGGAAAATAAAAACTCCAAAGAGAATAATGATGTGATGAAAAATGGTCATAGTGGTAATAAACTTTGTATTAAAAACATGGAAATTATGCTATTGGAATATGAGACTTGAACCAGAATAGTGTGTTTTGATTGTAATGTTAAAATTAAGTTATTGCAAATCAACATGAGATTTACAGATAGTTTGGTTTAGCTTTTATCCTCTGCATCTAGAGACTGTTGTATGCTTAAGTCCATCCATCAGACCTTCCTTCTGTGTGGTATACAATCTTGGTATTGCAACTAGTCCACGTTTTTTATAGATTGCATAAAACTTTGTTAACATTACGGTCATTAGGGGAGGATCTACAGATTGACAAATCACTTTGCTCCTGTCAGTTTTGTTGTAGTTATTGCTCTTTTTTGGATGAGAGCAGATGTATGGCAGAATTATGGTCACTATCTGAAGATGTGCACATCAACAAATCACAGAGCTGTTTGTTAGAGTTACTGCCAATTTTGTCCTGCTGCTGAATTTAATCTGAGACAGAATCCTTTTCCATTGATCACTACAGAAATGGACATTATCTAACAATGTATATATTGTCAAATATTTGCTGTGATATCTGCAAGAGTTATTGTCTTTTATGATATACAGTTGGACGAAATATGGGCATAATATTCTGAATGTAACTATTCATCTAGTAATTAGCTCACATGGCAGTAAGGCACGGTTTGTGATATAGTCTTGTATAAACATATGGTATAGTCTTGTATCTGTTATGTGTTATTCATTGTCAGGCTTTTGTTATGCATCTATTCAGCAATAATTGCATGTCACCACTCTTGAATCTGTATAGTACTGATCCATTTTTAATTGAATTTGGAATATGAGCTAATATTATAAAATCTTGAATAAGTTTAGCAATGAGCAAGACTCATGCATACTAATGAGGTGACCTTAAATCTGATTGGCTAATCTTGCTGTCAATCAGCACTATGTATTTACATCAACAGGATGTCAGATAGATTTGATAATGAGGAAGAGCCATGCATAATAATACAATATATTGCATCAGATTGGAGCTTTTAAACTTCACTGCAGGCAATATTTCTGCTTTGATTTGATAAAACTTGGAATATATGATTATATTGTCAAGATCTCTGAGAGGATCAGTGATGTATCAAATGAACCATTGCTGAAAAGGTCACCTTGCATCTGGTTGACAGAGCTTGTTAATACTCTGAAGGTAATATTTTTGAAGCAGTTTTAGTCATACTTGGAATATATGTTGATATCATCAGGGTCTTGTCCCAAGTTTTGATAATGAATGAGATGCACAGATGTTAATGAGCTGATCTTGCATATGTTTGGCTGAGCTTGTTATCACTCTTGAAATCATATTCACTGATCCAATTTTGATCAGACTTTATATACTGGCTTGTATCATTAAGATCTTGGATGGGTTTGATACTGAATGAGATGCACTATATCAGTGATGCAATTTCACCACTCTGCAAGCCGTGTTTATGCTCTGAGTGACAGTTAAAAATATAAAACTTTGTCTTTATTTATTAAATCTTATCTTTGACTTGAATTAGGGAGTTAAATTGATAGAAACCAGACAGCATGAACAAAAATTTAGGAATGGATGGTAGTCTCTATTTCATATCAGATTTGCTAGTTTTTCTGTTTCTTTTAGAGGGAAAGGATAAGAACATAATAGCTCAATGTGCAAATATGAAATGCCAAATTTGTAATTACAGTGGACATGTATTGTGTCATCCTCCTACTACGTAGATGGTTCACTTGATTAAAAAACTATGAACTGTTCAAAATTGGATGCATATAGATGCCAACAAACAACAGATGGAAAGAAGTAAATGTGTGTTGCTGAGATAAAACAAAATTTTAATGGATTGTTATAAAACTTGGTAAATATTATGATCATCACCTGAAGAAGTACACATCATAACATCACTTAGATCCCAAAAGTTTTATTATATTTAATGCCCACTTTGTATTGCAGTTTAAAATAGTGTATGAGACAATATTGTTTGTTCCAACAGTTCTATAGTTTTTGATGGATTGCCATAAATCTTGGTAAATATTATGGTTATTATGCTGATGTGAACAAATCACTCTGTGCCTTCAATATTGTAACATTTATTGCCCTTTTCTTGCAGCATAATTAGGTACATAATACAAGGATGGGCATTATCTGAAGATCTACATATCAAAAAATCACAATTATCTTGCAAGCTGTGACAGAGTTATTGCCCATTTTGCACTGGTGCTGAATGCATTTTACAACAGAATGTTATGGATATTGGCTTTTATGAATGTGCTGTGACAATTGGTAAAAATGGATGCGCATATTGACAATTTTTTTGATGTATGATTCTTGCAGGAGTTATTGTCCTCTTTTACTTTATTCTGGATGAAATGTATGATGCTTGGTTGTGAATGTAACTATTCCTGCAGCTTTTAGTTGATTGCTGTAAAACTCCATACATGTTATTGTATCATTAAAAGATACGAATCTTCAATAATCATTTTAAGGACACTGTGTTTAAAAGCCTGTTTTAATCGCATGGTTCTTCTCTCCGTACTTGGAAAGGGGTTGGGTATGTATGGACAAAATTGGGTATATTTATATGAGTAAATAGCACACTATTACTATAGTGTACCAGATCTGTACAGATAACAACTGTTTCAGCACTTACACCTATGTATGTCTGTATCTGTCAGTATACTTGTATTTGGCAATGCAAGTTGTTTAAGTTAACCTTGACCTTTTACATTTCAGTTTTATGAAAATAAAATTAAATTTGTGTTTAGCTTTGTAAAAGTTTTGTTTGCTCACAATTTTCAACATCTAATTTATTCAGAGGGTGTTGTCTACTAATTGCATAATGTTCAGTGTGAATCATAACTGTATCAGATATTATTTTTAAATTGCCTTTCAAAGTTTGGGGTGTTCTCATAAAAAAATCTTTTAAAATTGACATAGTTGCAGTATTGTTAGGTCTACAGGACACAGAATTTGAAATTCAGGGATTTTGCATGAGTAAAAGTCCTGGTTAATACTTCTACACATATGTTTGACAAAATCTGCAGTTTAAAATGCCATCAAAACATTACTATACGATTTGGAGTTAGTTAGCAAAGAGTTTGCACATTCTTGAAAAGTGCTTGAGAAAGTGATTACTTTGAAAAGTGTTTGAATCTGATGTCAAGTCCAAAAAGTGCTGGAAAAAGTGCTTAAAAATTTTAAGTAATTCTTGAAAGGTGCTTGAATCTATTGTCACCTCCAAAAAATAATGGAAAGTGCTTGAAAATATTCACTTGTTTTAAAAAGGTAATTTGAATCTACGGTCACCTCCAAAAAGTGCTTGAAAATATTCAGTAATTCTTGAAAGGTGCTTGAATGTGAGTTAGCTCAAAAAAATTACTGGAAAAGTGTTTAGAATATTCAGTTGTTCTTAAAAGGTTATTTGAATTTCAGGCCAGTTCAAAAATTACTTGAAAGTCCTTGAAAATGTTTAGCAGCAACAGTTCTTGAAAATTGATTGAATCTGTGGTCAGCTCCAAAAAAGTAGTGGAAAAGTGCATGCCACAGTCAACATTCTTCCCAAGTTTGTATGCAGTTACTTATAGTGTTTAAAGATAAATTTGTCAACAGTTTGTGAAAAGTGATTGAATTTCCTGATTAAATATCTGTATGATTGTGAAAATCTATAGATATGAAAGGAATAATATTACACTTGAGGTCAAATCATTTGGGATTTTCTTTGA
Organism: Sinohyriopsis cumingii; assembly: GCA_028554795.2. NCBI lineage: Eukaryota > Metazoa > Mollusca > Bivalvia > Unionida > Unionidae > Sinohyriopsis > Sinohyriopsis cumingii. The sequence goes on from CM068832.1 coordinate 84,968,013, forward strand.
AACTTATTTTATTGTTTTAATTTTATTTTTCATCTATCAATCAATTGCAGTATGTGTTTCGGACAGAACGCTTTATACATATTAAGTCTTGTCAGTGTGTTTAAACTTATTTTTTATATTTAAGTATCCAAGACAACTATGATTGGTATACAACTTGGAACCTTGTTATGATTAACCCTTTACCTCATGTAAGCGCCTTTGGACACCTCTACTCCATTCACATGGAAGCGCCTTTTGACGTTTCTACTCAATTTGCATGGAAGCACCTTTTGATGTCTGCTGTAAACATCAGTCATTTTAAGCTGTTTTTCATAGCGCCACCTTTGGGGAAAACCCCCTATTAAATACTACAGTCATTTCTGCAAATGACAATTATGTCAGATCACATATGGTCACTGTTTTTGCTCTGGTCAGTATCTGCTATTTAAAGTAACTGGTTCATAATCTCCAATCTCCAAAATGGAGGTTACAGATTTCATTCAGTACTTAAGAAGTTTTCACGATTAGAATCACAACTATGAAAGCTTCAATAACTTAGGTAAAGGCTCTGATATTGATGTAGGCAGCAATTAGTTTTTAGAACTTATCAAATTCAGATGACAGCGATGTAGACAAGGACAAAAAACTTTTAAATTTTGAGTATGAGAAATGGCAGCTAGTTGGTCACGCGGTCTCACTGACTTGACGGTTAATGAGTTCTCTCAAGATTTTAAAGCACATAAAAAATTCTTCCGTGAAAAATAATTACACAGCTATAACAATCGGACTTTACTCTTAACTTTTTCCACACATAATAGATGTGTACCAAAAATGTAAAATGGTTAAAATTGCTGTTAAATGTAGCATACACTACATTGCTTAACAGGTAACAGGCAGGCCTATGCATATGGAATCGAATATGTAACAGGTGTTCTATTTATAGCGCGCTGCACTTTGTAACTATGCTTTATGATGTAAAGGGTTAAAACCTTGAACTGTATTGTGATGTTTCAAAATGTTACAATGCAATTATTAGGGACAAATCTATTTCCTCTATATGTGTGTCTCTAAACCATCAACAGGATCAGATTTTGTTAATAGGGTTCACCTGTGAAAGTTGTGAAAAAGAGGAAGTTGAACTGAAAGAATTGGTCAAGGAAAGTAAAGATAGCCACCAAGGGAGAGAAATGAAGGAATTTGAAAATAAAGAGGCCAAAGAGAAAACTGATTGGGATAAAGAGGAAAATACAGGTACAGTGTAACCTTGCAATAGCACGCTCCATTATAACTTGTATTTGGATATAACAAATGTGGTGTGGCTCCCAAAGTGTTATATACATGTATCTTTCTCGTACATGAAAAAAAATTCTTTCTTAAAAGAATGAAAAATAACATGTAAAAAGAGTATTAACCAAATATTTTCCTCTTACATAAAAATGTTTTTTCATAAAGATAAGACAAATAATGTGTAAAAAGTTTATTCAAGAATCTCACTGGGCTTCATCAGTGTTGCAAATGGTGATGTTTATTTTCTTATTGGTGACAAAATATGCCATTTGGTGATTTTTTTTGCGACATTGATGGCTGTTTAGACTTGTATATAAATCCTGGGTTTAGAGTGGAGAACTTCAGAGACACCGTGAAAGGAAGGCTCACACTTGATATAAAATACACTAATTTAATTATTGTTATATAAACAAATTTTTTGTTCAGATTGACAGACTATCTTAACATTGCATTGTTTTATCCTAATCTACTTATTCTGGTCTGAGTCCTGTATGCTGTGATATCTCCGCTTCTTTTTTGACGTATCTGTTAGCGAAATCTACCGGATGGGGCATTATCTCAGCTGGATCTTTTAGAATAAATTGTGTTGGTCTAGCAGCCGTTTGCTAGTAAATAATACATTTATTTAAACTGACATTTCTATGTAGATGGTAAGTAAATTCCTCTTCTTACATATAGCATTTAATCCTTTAGGACACTCACATTTTCTGTAGTACTCACATCACTTGTTGACCTGTTGTTTTAAATTTCTGACACATGTTGAAGGAAGCATCACTCCACTACCAGAAATGGTTTAAAAAGAGTAGTGGAGACACACTTGTTGGTCTGTCCAATAGTCATACTGCTAGAACGAGCTACAATCAACCAATCTACTTTTACTGAAACTTCAAAGAAAACTGATTACCTTTGAAGCACCATTCATTCTGTATCAACACTAAGCAAATAAAAAATTATGTTGCAATCAATGTTCTACATTTATTTGATGTTGCTGCCACAATAAGAAATGGGCATTTGTTTGTTCCTCCAAAAATGTCCTTTAGTAGTAACTTGAATAACACATGGTCACTTCATCAAAGAAAGCCAACTACAATCTTCAGTATAAGCAAAGAACATTTCATCAAAGAAACTCAGCATCAAACTTAAATAAAGGCAATGGAATCTGATGGATTGACTGGAACACGTTTATTGTGCCATGAAAGTTCCACTTTTGCAGGAAAAATGTTTGTGCTTACAATCGCTACTAAGGGTGGCATAAAACACAAATTAAATTTCCAAACTTTTGAAACCATAGATATCTGTCCTTCAAGTTAATTAAAGATGGGGTCTCTTGGATAAATGTTTTTAAACTGTTTAATTTGCTCATGTTTTCATTTCCCTATGAATAACCTCATCGCCAGGGTAGCCTTATAGCTGTCTCCAGCTGACCAGAATCTAGGCTAATTTAAGGATGTGTAAATTTTAACATGTAAACAACTATAGCCATGTGCTATTGGCAACAATATTGTGGTGAATTGTTTAGTGATAATGGTATGTAGATCAAACGAGGACTACCAATTTTTTATATGTGTTATTTTTGTCGTTTAATAATGTTTGACTTGTACATGAATTTTATAATGTGATCTATGCTTGAATTTATGGATTTATTATATACAAGACAGCTCACATGTATTTTTGGAACCCCACACGTCATGGTGGGGGACTTGATCCCTCCACTTTGGTTCAACAACAGAGCCTAGGATGTCACGCTGATGGCATCTTCAATGTTGAGTGGAGCGGCTGATCTGCATTATTGATTGACATTCAAACAGCCACTCAGTGAAGACCACCCATGGAAAGACCAACACATCATGAGTGATTAACAATCAAATACCATTTTGCCTGAGTCAGTGATCATTATTTTGATCATATATATGGACAATAGAAATTAATTTAAAAAGTCTTGTATAACTTGTAAATTTAGAAAATTTATGTGCAGACTTGATGAGAGATCAACCTTGTTGAGCTTCTCTTGAACAGTGTAAATTTATCCTACCATTTAAATATGAAAAGTAATCTTCTGAGGTATAGACAATTAAATTCCAGATAACAGCAGATTCTGTATAAAAACACAAACAATAAACAAGAAAACACTGAATTTACACTTAAATGCGAACCACGTGTTTAGACCTTAAGCAGTAACTTCCATGGCCCTGTTATGGTATTGAATATACATGTACACAACTACCAACTAGTTCAATTCTGAATACATGTGTACTGTATGGGACTAGCCATTTGAATTTTATAGGGCTAAATTATTTCCGACTGTAGTATATTTTTTATTACATTATCACAAGATAAGTTTGTTTAGAGTAAAGCAAAGAATGGCAGTGTTCATTTTTATACCACAAATCAGGATAAGACAATAGTTTTCAGGCATTTACCCCCATCCCTTTAGAAACTTAAATGGTCTCCCCCTACTAAAAACTGGCACACAGTTATAAAATGTTAGCATCAGAAGATGTCAATTTCACCTTGGGAAAGTTGCATTTCTAACAGGTATGACTTGGCAGGTTGCATATAATACATGTAGCTCAAATTATGGTTCAGTCAATAACAACACAAGTTTTACTGATTGATATTTGGATAGTTGATGGCTGATGACCATCCATGGAAAGACCGAAAGGTCACAGATGATTTACAAGCAGACCAATTGCAAGAATCATGTGATCTTAATTTCTATACAAAACAAATAAAAGAAAAATGTCTATTCTGTACATTTAGAGAAGGTTGATCAACCTATATTGCAATATGTTTACACTTTTACTTCTTTCAAAGAAATCTGAACCAACTTACACACCAACTTGACAAGAGTCACACTGTATTGATCGTCTCTTGAATAATGTAAATTTATCATGCTGTTTATGAAAAATAATCCTCTTAGTTTTAGACAATTAAATTCCAGTTGACAGTCACTTTTGTCTACAAAAACAAACAAAATGGGCAAATTCTGAATTTACAAATCACATAATGACCTAGTCAAGAGACTAAGTTAAAATATACATACGTGTTCAATTTTAACATTTATACTGCAAGGGACTGGCCATTTTATTTATGGGGTTGGTTGCTCTTTCCAACTGGGTTATCTTTTTGTTATTACATTCATCACAAGATAAATTTATTTAAAATAAGAAAAGGAATGGCATGGTTCCTTTTTATAATACAAATATCAAATTTGAATCACACTTTTATAATCCTGTGATTGGATGTCGGAAGAAATAGTACAAGATATTACTGAGAACTCATCAGGGCCAGATCAGGGTCCATACCCCTCCACCACAAAAAAGAAACAAAAACATACACACACATACAGTCACATGTCACTTGAAATTTGAATATTGTTTTATTTTTGCATATGTTTATTGAGCATTATGCATACTTTGAGTAAATACACATATACTTTTGCTGGTGCCCTTTTGAGGAAAGTTTGGGCCCTTTTGAAATTTTGGAAACCCCCCTCAGGAAACACTTGACAGATCTGGTCGTGCTCATGTATAGGGTAACTATTGGAACTTGTGCAATATTGATTCACATCAGTAACATATGAAATTGAATTTGATGTAAATTGTTTGACGACTATCATTCGTTATCATTCTTTTCACTGCAGAGTGAAATAATACTGAAACTCTCTTGATACTTAACAAAGCATATTGCGCGAACTGCAACAGAAATAAGGAAATGAATGCATCTGTACATTCCAAAAACTTAATATTGAGAGATTTAAACAAAAATACCATTCCTTGCACCAAATGTACTCAAAGTAGGTCCATTAGGTGTTTCTGAAGTTTTTGTTGCATGTGAAGTAGATGATTCTGTAATAAGCAGTAGAAAGCACTAAAACCAATTTGAGATACATGTAGAGACAAAACTTGGTATTACTGCTATTGATAGATCTTTTATTGGCAAAAATCCATGTTACAGAAATCTAAATTTGACATCTATCATTGTATCGAGAGAGAGAGAGATATGATGAGTCAAATCCATGTCTTCCACTGAATCCATATTAGCAGCAAAACAGTATACCAATTACAGAAATCACAAAATACTTATGAAAGAAATTGGTTTTGCCTGTTTCCTTTTCTTTTGTCTCAATAGCCATAGGCTTCAGTACTCACAAACATGAAACTGCATTGAAATAATTAAATGTCTTAGATCTATATTACAGTTATCTATTGACACATCATTTCCATATGACTGGTTATTTTTTTCTATCTTTGATAAAAATTTTGTGTCTATATTTTTCTTACTAGAACAATCAAGTAATAGGACACATAGAAAAAACCACTCATAATGCCTTAAATTTGTTGAACATGTAAGATTTGAAAATTTTCCACATTATTATTTATTTCAACAATACGCTGAGGTCAGATTAATTGGAAACAGTTACCAAATTTAAGCTGTTAATGACAGAACCATAATTTAAGCTGTAAACTACAACACACTCAGATGGCATTGTGTTAGACATGTGCCTTTCCCATGCTGAAATTGATATCATCTTCTGATGCTAGTTTATAACAGAGTTAAAATAATCACTGTCTTTATTTCTGTTGAACATTGGCTCAAGGCAATTCTTTATTAGGGAGAGACCATTTAAGTTTCCAAATGAACATTATTTAAAACAATGTTATTTTGTGATGAATGAGAGAATTGAAAGAATACCCCAGTTGTAAAGAACCATAAATAAAATGTTTGTCACATACAGTATAAATGCAGTCAGAATTTAACTAAAGTTTGTAGCTGTGTACATGTCTATTCAGCCTTGTGACTGGGTCATTATTTTTCAAGGACTAAACACATGGTTCACAATGAATTGTAAATTCATTGTTTTCTGGGTGATTTTTGTTTTTTTACAGAAGCAGCTGTCATTGAAAAATGTATAATAAAAAAAATAATAATAAAAATAATAATAATGACTTTTTTTAAAGAGAGTAACACAATTAGCAGATAACTAATCTACCTTGAGGCCTCATACAAAGGAATTTATTTATATTTTGCTGCACCTCTGAACCACTGAATATATTGGGTTTGAAAGAAGGAAATAGAATGGGCATTTCTAATCTTAACTGGAATACTAATCAAGAGCAAAGTTCCAGAGTATTAGAACTTTTTAAAAATAATTCCATATTTGGTTTGGGAATTTTTATACTGTTTGGTAGACATGGATTGCAGGTGGGGAATATTACCAGGTAGCCTATACGGGAATAGTGATTGTAAATATACAGGAGCACTATAATTGGATATCCTGAACATTAATTTGGCTTTTCTCAAACAGATTCGGTCTTTAATAGGTAATATTTTAAACTTACCAGCTAAATTTTCCTTGCTTTCTTTCTGGATTGATATTACCCCAAATGCTCTTTTTTGAATATGTGCTAGCTTTGCTATGTTTTTATAATTTGAATTACCCTATACTATATTACAGTAGTCTAAATAGGGTTGTATGTAACTGTTATAAAATAGTTTTCTGTGCCTTTCAGGGAGAAAATGTCTTATCCTACTGAAGCCATAAACTTGAATTGACTTTTTCACTGATATGTTTGATATGTTCATCATGACGGACCATTTACAAATTTTTATCCTTCCATGTCAGACATAGTTCATCACTATCAAGATTTTTCAACTTTTTTGGCATGATGAGATAAGTAATATTTTAGTTTTACCAGTATTTACCACCATGCCATTGCATGTGCACCAGTTGTCCATTTTGTTTAGGGCATTCTGTAAAGAAATTTCAAGTTCATGCTTTGTGTTTTGGATGTCTGACAATGTTGTCTCATCTGCATAGAGATCTGTAGATGATGTTGAGTCCCTTAGTAAAAGTGGTAGGTCATTAATAATAAAATAAATAGTAATTGACCTAGAATTGAGCCTTGTGGTACTCCATATCTGATTGTTCCAGGTTTGGACAGAACAGTATAGAAGTATGTTGTGTTCTTTCACTTAAGTATGAAGTAAACCATCTAACTGTGCTTTCATTACATTGGTAGATTTTCAGTTTTTGCAAAAGGGTTTTATGATCCACCATGTCAGAAGCTTTCTGAAATCTACAAATACAGATCCTATTATTCTACCTTGGTCAAGTGCTTGAAGCCATTTATAAGTTACGGAGATCAAGGTAGTCTCATATGAATGTTTCTGTTGAAAGCCTGATTGATTAGGGTGTAACAGCAAGTGTTTGGTTATATATGACATGAATGAGTCATGGACATCTTTTTCAATTAATTTTGACAAGTTTGGTAGCATTGAGATTGGTCGGTAGTTATCAGTATCATCCTTAGAACCAGATTTGTGAATAGGAGTTACTTTTGCCATTTTCCATATTTTGGGGACAGATGAGGTTGCAATACTTAAATTGATTATGAATGTTATGCTATCTACAATAGCAGAGGCAGAAGATTTAATGAGTAATGGACCAATCTGATCCAGTCCTGTAGCTTTCTTGGTATCTAGTTCACTGAGACATTTTTTAACAAAGTTTTTTGATACTGCTGGAATAAAGAAACATACTTCCATAGAGATTCAGTTGCTGTTGAACTTTTTCAGTTCATTAAAGTTGTTTTCTGTCGTTGGTTCTTTTAATTTTGTGGTAATGTTGGTGAAAAAAAATCATTGAAAACATTTACAATGTCATTGTCATCAGTGACTATGGTGTCATTTACCAGAAGTGAGAACTGCTCCGGTGATGTAGTTGTTAGAGCATCTGCCTCAGATGTCAGAAGTCATGGGTTCAATCCCTGGCTGAGTCATACCAAAGACTTACAAAAATGGTACTACAACCTTGCTTGGCGTTCAGCATTAAGAGGTTAGTGTTAGGACTGGTCGGCCTGTTGTCAGGATAATGTGACTGGGTGGGACATCATGCCACATGTATGCATCATGATGTTCCAGTGCTAGACAACACTACAAACTGCCACACTACAGACATCATAGCAGTATGACTGAAAAATTGTTAAAACTACGTTAAAAATCTAAGTCACCGACACACACACACCAGAAGTGAATGAATGTGAGTGAATTTTATTTGTCTGATCTTTGTGTGTTCCTCCAGTGGGTTAATTGAAGACTTTCCAAATGGAGATTGTGTTGCTGTTTTTGTTTTCAGGCAGTGATTGATAATAAGTTATTTTAGCTTTTTTAATCTTACTTGTTATTTTATTTCTCCATACTTTATATTGTACATGGTTTTCCATACCCTTGAATTGGACTCGTGTTTTCATAGCACATAGGATTTCAGTAGTAAGCCAGTTAGGTTGAATTTCAGTCTTTACTCAATGTACTTTCAGTGGTGCATGCTTAGAGACTACATCCATAAATAAGTCAGTCCACACCCTCAGAGCTTTGTCTATGTCATCCAGATTTTGGATCATATTCCATGGAACTTTGTATAGGTCATTGAGAAGTTGTTCTTCAGTAAAAATGTTGAACGGTCTATAAGTGATCATTTTCCGTATATTTTTCTTATTTCTCTTGCATTTAACCTTTCTTGTCAAGAAAGTAGGATAGTGGTCACTAAGACCAGCATTCGGTACATTAACACAAGGCACATTGTCTGGTAGTTTGGTATAAATGTGATCAATAAGAGTGCTTGAATTTTCTGTTACCCTTGTGGGCTCATTTACCTGCTGGACTAGACCTAATGATTCAGTAAACTCCAGCCAGTTGTTCCTTATTTGAGTATCAAGAAGGTCCTTATTTATATTGCCAAGTATATGTGTTTCATTCTCCTGTGCAAGAACATTTTCCATTTGTTTCAAAAAGTTATCATTCCAAAGTGGCATATACATGAAACCAAGTAGGAATGATTTTGCAATATTTTGAGAAATTTCCACCCAGATACTCTCAATTTCATGGGATTCCATGTCAGGTCACCTTTCTGCATTTACATCTTCCTTAATGTATACAACAAGTCCTCCCCCCACTGGCTTTCTGTCCCTGTGTAATAGTTTATTGTAGCCTTGGCAGTGAAATAGATTATCAGTGTGGTTAACATTTAATTTGGTTTCAGTGAGTCCTAAAACATGTATATTATTTTCCTTGGAAGCCAACATTAACTTAATCTGGTATATTTTTCCCACTATACCTTATACATTTAAGTGACCTATGTTAAAACCTTTTGTATATAATTTCATATCAATTCTACGTATATCATCATGCAGTGGGGTACTCATTGAGATTGTCTCCATACTTCTTGTATCATTCTGACATCCTATTTCCATATTTAAAAGTTCATATATATTAGCATCTTCAAAGTCACAAACAAACCCTGAAAATCCATTAACTTTTGCATCTACAGTAGTGTCCATTGAATAATTAAAGTCAAGAGTCTCACTAGGTACATTTGGATTTTTTATAAATGAAGCACTGACATTTTCCTCTTTGTCAGTTTCCTAGTATATAGAATACATTGATTCACAGAGTCTTTGTTTGTGTCCAAATTTATGGCATCTGAAGCGCTCAGTCTGTTTGCCATGATGGCATCCTGTGTCACATGCCCAGTTTCTCCACAGTAGAGACAGTACTCTTCATTATAGTGCCTGAAAATGGGGGCATATATATTCATATTTCTCAGTAGTTAAGAGGTTCCTTTTCTTCTTAGATGAATTTTGTCATTGTGGTAGAGGCTTAGGTTGACATTCTGGTTCTGACAAACGAAAGATGTGTATTGTGTAATGTACTGTAGGTTCAAGTCTTCATACAGGTCAATTATCAGATCATTGATTTCTTTCACCCTGGTGTCCACACAAGGAGGTAGTCCTGATATCATTATTTTACATATATCTGGGCTGCAATACCTAGCAGCATACAGTAAACTTTCAAAATCTGTTCTGATTTGATTTAGTGACCATCCATCACTGGCATCATTTCCACCTACTAAAATACTAATTTGGTTGTATTTGGTTAGGTCAGCATTCATTATTCTGCCCATGATGTCGATTTTTGCAACTCTTAGAGTATGTACATCTGTTTTAAAAAGTCTCCTTGGTATTATTGTTTTCAATATTGAGGAGCCAATTATTAGAGTCCTATCTTTTCTGGCTTGTGATTTCATGTGTTGGACTCTGGTGGTTTGTATTTCAGACACATCTCTTGGGGGAATTGGTGTCTCAGTTGTTTGAGCTAATTGAGGTAGTCGACACATTTGTCTGAGCACAGAGAAATGCAGTTGTTGGTGTAGGCAACAGACTCGTCTGAGCTGAGGGCCATGGGTGTACACTTATTGCTGTTGCAGGTGTGATACATGACTGAGAGGGGGGCACTGTTGTTTGCAGTGCAGGATTACTTTGGGTATCAATTGTTACTTGCATGGTCATTTACATTTTCTTTTGGCTGACATTGGGATTGTCTGTGTCTGAGCATTTGACATTGTTTCAGTTTGAGAGTCTGTCTGAATTACTGTTTCACTTGCTCATTAATCCATCCCTGTGCTGACTTAATAGCATGTAACTGTACTTTTAATTCTTCAGTTTCTTCCAAGTTCCTAATTGTTTTTTTATGTACACACATAGAGAAATCATTATGGTTTAAGCGGTCACTGTAATGGTCATGATTTTTGGAGCATGTATTTGCCTGACACTCTGGAGGGGTGTTAATTTTATTTCCTGGGTCAACTAGGTCAAAGGCTTTAGGAGCTGTTTCATGTTTGGTACTACATCTAGTTACTGGTGTAGATGTCAGCATATAACTGCCTATAGCATGGGTATTCTCATCCTGTCTACATGATCTAGCCATGTGAAACAGTTCAGCCCCTGTCTGTGCAGGACACATGTTGTTTTATACAATGTTGCTGTAACAGTGTTTTTCTCTTGTGCTCTGTAGATAGTACCATTTTGAACACTTGAACTGCATGAAGTCATGCAAGGTTCTGAATATCTATTTTACAAACTTTTGTGGCTCTTTAAACACAGTGGCACTGTATTTATTATGTTTGACCCTCAGAAATTCTGGATAAATGTCAGCCATATTGGATAACTCCAAATCCAATACACTATGTACATGACTTTCCTGCATGGGATTATCTGTGTGACTCTGATCTTCAGGTATATCAGACATACTAAAGCCAGAGAATGATGCAGAAAAGGTTGAGCCTAAGTGTGCTGAGTAAGGATATACCTGTAACAAGGCTGGTATTTAAATATGTTTCCATGATTCAGATATTTTCAGCTTGTTTATTCCAGTGATAGAAAGTATAATATGAAATCCTTATATATAGCTAGCACATAGGGTAGGCAGATTTGGTATGGGTTACTTTGGGTAACAGTTGTTACTTGCATGGTCATTTTGCATTTTCTTTTGGCTGACATTGGGATTGACTGTGTCTGAGCATTTGACATTGTTTCAGTTTGAGAGTCTGTCTGAATGTCTGTTTCACTTGCTCATTAATCCATCCCTGTGCTGACTTAATAGCATGTAACTGTACTTTTAATTCTTCAGTTTGGGACTTCAAGTTCCTAATTGTTTTTTTATGTACACACATAGAGAAATCATTATGGTTTAAGTGGTCACTGTAATGGTCATGATTTTTGGAGCATGTATTTGCCTGACACTCTGGAGGGGTGTTAATTTTATTTCCTGGGTCAACTAGGTCAAAGACTTTAGGAGCTGTTTCATGTTTGGTACTACATCTAGTTACTGGTGTAGATGTCAGCATATAACTGCCTTTAGCATGGTATTCTCATCCTGTCGACATTTGCAGATAATATGATCTAACCATGTGAAACAGTTCAGCCCCTGTATATGTAAGACAGATGTTGTTTTATACAATGTAGCTGTCAGTCTTTTTCTCTTGTGTTCTGTAGATAGTACCATTTTGAACACTTGAACTGCATTAGGTCATGCAAGTTTCTGAATCCAATATCTGTTTTACAAACTCAAACTTTTGTGGATCTATATGCACAGTGATACTGTATTTATTATGTTTGACCCTGTGGAATTCTGGATAAATGTCAGCCATATTGGATAACTCCAAATCATCGTCTGTACCATTGTTTTCGTTTTCACTCTAAACATGACTTTCCTGCATGGGATTATCTGTGTGGCTCAGATCTTCAGGTATATCAGACATACTAAAGCCAGAGAATGATGCAGAAAAGGTTGAGCTAAGTGTGCTGAGTAAGGAACCTACAAAGCTGGTATTTAAATATTATCCATGATTCTGATATTTTCAGCTTGTTCATAACAGTGATGAAAGTATAAGAAATCCTTATATATGACTAGCACATATCCATAAACTTTTGAATGAAACTTGCATAATGTGTTTGAGTTGGTATCAGCTGAAGTTCAGATATGGTAGATGTAGTTCAGTTTCAAATTAATCTACTTCGGTAGCTATAGCCATCTAGGATAACATGAAATTGTTTGTTTTGAACAGGTTTCCAAATTCACTTGAATAAATGAAAGCGTGCACATTAAACTTCACTTACACTAACTTAATATTGTCATGAATCTACAGTATAAATTATGGCAATAGGTATTAGCATATTTAACACAAGTTTTTACATCAATTTCATTGAATATTGAGTGGAGCTGTGTTAGAACCATCCATACATGACAGCCATCTTGTATGTATATACCTCAGAGGATTACTTTTCACATTTGAACAGTAGCATAACTTTGCACTGTTCATGAGAAGATCAACAAGGTCTCACCAAGTCTGTGCATAAGTTTAAGATTTTCTTTGACTCATTAAGTCTGTGCATATTAAGTTTGTTAAGATTTCTTGAATAAAGTAAAAGCATAAACTAATTGTTACAAAAGGTGTTAATCAGCCTTTTGTAAATGAAAAAATTGCAGTAGGATTAGTACAGTTTTAAAGGCATTGCAACTATATCAATATTTACTAAAATTTGATTTGGCATCCTGTCTATTACATAGTCTTCAGTAGAACCAGGAAATGTGTATAAACATCTGATAACAATATAGATAAATTAGCTTATCTCTCTCTCTCTCTCTCAACCTTTAAAAAGAGCATGCTTGCAGGAGTCATACGGAATAAGTTATGCCCATCTGATAGAGACCATGACCACTCTGAAGTGGTAATCATCAATGACTCCATGAGAAAGTGCAGTGTGCAGAGCAATTCTCTGCAAGCCACCACAGCAATTCCGTCAGGATGCATGGAGAGATGCTGGACGGTTTTCTTAATCCTCTTCACTCTCTCTACTGCCATGATGTTGTGTGGGTTCTGAAAATACACATGAACTGTACTGTACAGTTCTTAATGGAATATGGATTGTACTACACAAATGGAAGTTCTCAATATACAAGAGTTTTTCAGACTAGTTTACCTGCACTTAAAATTACGTATTTTTGTGCCTGCTTTTACCCTCTTGCCACCAATATTATAACACATGTTGGTCTATAATACCCAAATCTCCATGCTATAGTGGGGTCACACTGAATTTCAAATACAAATATTAAGACATGTGTTGAAAGTCTACATTACTGATCCTGTAAATAAAATGGAAATAAAGTTTAATTCTTCATGAGTAATATTGAAACATTACTTCAGGCATAGATCTTGGTATATAGATCAAAAAAGTCCCTGGTTTATGAACATGGAATTCATCACTTTCTACACTGTTTTCAGTTACCACATTTGTCTTTCCAATCACTGAAATGCCTGCCATTTACGAAAACTGCAAAGTGACTAAAATTGTTGATTAAAATTAATAATTTAATTTCACTTTAATTTTTGCCATGTACAACATAGAAAAATGAATAATTTATCTAAATACATGATATCTAACAATGTTAATGTAAATCAGTTTAGCCTCATCAGTCATCAAGAAATGGGCTCGCAAACTAATTATGGGCTGGCATTGAAAAACATCTATCAGAACTTAACATCCAGCAATTATGTAATTGACTGGTGTGATAATTTAAAAGAACTGAACATAGAATTCTGTATATAACATGAAAAAACATGCATGATTTGTATAAATTGTGCCTAGAATTGTATTTTTGCACCATTGTTCACACAATAATACTACAGTTTTGCTGTATATTTTCACATTTATTTGATGCCTTACATCAATCACTGGTGTATAGTGCCATCCCTTTCAGGGGACCCTTGTTGCATTAAAGTTAGTTGTGACAGCAACATTACCCAACATCTGGAACAAAAAATGGTTTATATTATGTATTAGTTGTTTCCTTTTGTTTGTCAGACCACCTTGTAGGGAACTCAGTATAGCAATGTCACTGATTTCCATGTGTCCACAACCCTGGATTAAGTTTACATTAAAACGTGCATATATTTGGCAACAGTATTGTCATGCAAAGTCAACATATGACCAGGAACTAGTCCATTATTTAATTTATTTGTATCAACTGAAACCCACTAAATTATGGCACCAGGGGTCATTATAGGTCAATATTCTTTTTGTAATGTGCATTATTGGTGTTCATGCACAGTAGTCATATTTGTATCTTGATTCTGGATCAGGCTTTTTATATACCTATGGCCTAAGCAACTCCTTGTGACATGTATGGGGGTTCATGAATTGGCTCCCATAGTATGTAGTGCCAAGTAACCAATAGTAAATTAAGTAAAAGTGGTGTATTATACATAGGCTGGAAATGGTGGAGGCAATTGACTTTAATAGGATACATTGTAAGTTTAACATTGAAAGTATGACTAAGTACCAGAGAGAACCCATTACAGGTGTAATGGAGGGAAAGGATATACTTCTATTTTCTGGCAGTGCAAAATTGCTTATTTATGAGTCCATTCCAGTTATGTGCTCTCCTTGTCTCGATTATTTAGGAACAGTGTTCAAATTTGAACAACTTTATTTTGATTGGATGCCGTGGTTTTGCCACCACATCCAATGAAATTCACAGACTCAAAGCACTGAAATATCTGTTTGATCTGCCAAAGTGTAGATAGGGTTTACATATTGGAACCTTGGCTAGTGAAGATGGGGTAAAACGTCTTTGGGCTTGGCTTGGACAGCATTTACATTGTTCATGGTATAGAGGACAAACTATTCATTGCAGGTGGTACTCCAACTTTAGTTGTGTTCTTTACATTGATCACTTGTGAACTGATGTCATTAACCCACAGTCATACCCATTTAATCTTACACCACTGATGTGGTATTCAAAACAGTGTTCAATACATACTTCTGGATTACACGGTAATACCCAGAATGGAACTATTTTAGTATCTTTTGGACTTCTACATATTGACATTTTACAACACAGTAAAGCAAACTTTTATAAATCCCAGTTTTATTCTAATTTCATTCATGCCTTGAAGCTGAAAATATGCTAAAAGCATAAATTAAGGAATGCATAATAAATGCAAGACTGCATTCATGTCTTGTTCTGAGTTGGGAATAGAACTTGTTCGGTATAGTTGATGATTATGTCTTGAAGATTTTACACCTTATCAAACATTCTATTTCTGCTGATGAAGCATAACATGCAAGTAGGATTGTTTTGTGTGTGTGTGTGTGTGTGTATGTGTATGTGCATGTATACATAATATATTCAAGAATTTGACACACATTAATGTACATAAAGTGTTCATTCAAAAAGTACAAAAGTGGAGTTTAATGGGCCCTACCAAGTAAAAAAGTTGTCATTTTGGTAAAATGGTGTTGCAGTTACTCTGAACTGCATCTTCTTGCTTCAAGAAAGTCATACACGTCATTATCACATGTAGTCTGATTCTGGATTTATTAATTTCTGCAATAAATGCATTATATGCTTTAAATTAGATACAATTTCTTTTCTGTTAAAAATAACCATGACCACTTTGAAGGTCACAGATATTTCAGGGATTGACCATTTAATTTTTAGATGAGATGGAAGGGGACAGCCGGTGCTGGGATGTTATTTCCACCCACAATATTTTATTTTCTTTTTCCTCAACATATTAGGTTTTTATATAAATCAGGGCAAAATAATATATATTTTTAAGCTATTTGATGGCGTGAATTTAACAAAAGGATGTCCTAGGTGCCACCTCTTCCCTCCCCCACATAAATTCAATGATCATTGTTTTGGTTGACAAGAAAATTGTAGTAAACCATAATCTGGTGTGACTCGGCGGTCTCTGTAATGCATGTGATCATTATCAACCTTTCCATTGAAGAGCTTTGGATACTGGGACTTGAATCCTCATGCTCAAGTAACCATTCCCATCAATCCTGATTATATTTTGAACTTTTGAGTCTGTATTTGTAATCCCTGGAAATGGGAATAAATTCTGCAGTGTTTTTACTGAAGATTTTGTCTCTTTTTCGTTTCATTTTCAATCGGTAATCATAGAGGATGTGATTAAGCTAATCAAATTCAGTAAGACATTTCTGTAAGCCAATGAAATTGGTAGCCATATGTTTCTTTAGTTATGATCACACTTTCTATTCAGTAAGCATGGGATTCAGTTCAGTATAAAATCAGTTTATCTATTTTCTCAAGCACATTTAATGCAACCTACAGTGTCATGCAGGGAGAACATCCATTCACCAAAATGAATTAGGGTCAAACTGTCATTGGTATAAGGATGCATTATAGAACATTGCATACCTGTACATTGAATAATTAAGGCTCAATGTAAATTTAGTGAATTTTCAAAATGTAGTTCAAATATTAGAAGAGAAAAGAATTCACTTATTATTACAAACAAATGGAAATAATTTTCTTATCATTTAGTCTTATCATTTTAGACTGTAATTAAATCTTGAACCATTTAGTTTTTTCTGTCTGTACAAGTTATTTCAGTTAATGTAGCAGTCCTAACACTATGGTCAACATCAAATGGAAGGGAGCGCTGGGATGTTATTTCCATCTGCGATATTTTTCCCGATTATATTTTGAACATTTTGAGCTATATTTTTAATCCCTGTAAATAAAATGGGAATAAATTATGCAGTGTTTTTACTGAAAATTTCGTCCTTTTTTTCTTGTTTCATTTTCAATTGGTAATCATAGAGCATGTGATTACACTAATCAAATTCAGTAAGACATTTCTGTAAGCCAATGAAATTGGTAGCCATATGTTTCTTTGGTTATGATCGCACTCTCTATTCAGTAAGAATGGAAGTCAGTCCAGTATAAAATCAGTTTATCTATTTTCTCAGGCACTTTTAATGCAACCTACAGTGTCATGCAGGGAGAACATCCATTCACCAAAATGAAGAATTAGGGTCAGACTGTCATTGGTATAAGGATGCAGTCTAGAATGAACATTTCATACCTGTACATTATATTTAAAGGTCACCAGCCATACTCCAACATTTTCCTACTTATATCATATTTGTGATACATGATTAAAAATAGTTATACTCGCACAAAAAGAACAAAAAAATTATCAAGTGTAAAGAAGAAATAATAATTTAATTACTCGAAATAGAAGTATACAATGCTGTTACTTCCCCTTAGTTACGATTTTCCACCTATAGAGGATGCAACCGGAAATGATGTATATTTATCCCTACAAGACGAAGTACATGCTTCTTGTTGTCAAAAAATAAAATTATAAAACTATGGATTTGGAATATTTAGATGAAACTAATGAAAACTAATTTACTTTTCAGCCTTATATCGGTATGCGTGCACAAAGCACTAGATTTTGACGCTTTCAAAACTGTTCCATTGTTTCAATTTATTTTCAAAATTCCCGTTAATACAGGTAAAAAGAATCAATGCTGGCTTCCCTGCATTGGCAGACTTTATATAAAAAAAGATGAAAGAAATCGGCACATTTAAAGAATCCAAAGGAACCAAACTAGATTTCCTTTTGTCGGCCGACTTCAGAAGAAAATATTGGCACACTAAAAAGATACTCAAGTCAAGATTCCAGGGTTGATTTGCATTGTAATAAAATAACCTCTGTATTTGATATCCTGTCGGTAAGTTTAAACAATGAGTTTATTGCTCCCTGCTAGTTATGGTTAATTATATCACCCGGGCTTCTATTTGTTTGCCACATGTAATCATAATTGATGTTTGCATGCAGGGCAAATAGTATACACAATAATAACTTCCTTTAATAATAATTTTGCGAGATACCGACTTATAGTTAACCTGGATACAATACAATCTGGGTCAGTTTGCAATAAGTAACTTATAATGCATAAATACTTTCGTCTCATTTGTGATTTTGTTATTTGACATAAGTGATACACACTACACTAAAGATGCATACTCAAGCCGGCATCCGCTACGTAGTCGAAGTTCCTGATATATATATATATATATATATTTTTTTTTTAAAATAATTTTCGCATGATGAAAAAAAAAAGGAATATATGATAACAGTGCAAGTTTAATTTCTTTCATTTTATTTTCAAACAAGTGTATGTTTATCAATTTATTTTGTGCCGTGAGTGGGAGGGGGAGGAGGGGGCACACATTATACACAGACTTATTTCCTTTCTAATTTGTACGGAATAATGGAGCAAATATGATTGACGATATTGACTAGTAATGACAAGCTTTCAATTTACGCACGCAAACACTAAGACAACTTGAAAAATAAAAACAAACAATAAAATTAACTGGTAAGTGCTTCATTTTGCAGCAACTAAATACTGACAAAATGCTCATAATTATTCTCTCTCTCTCTCTTGTGTAATCTAGTATGTATTATATGCAGCTGTGTTACAACATGAAGCCTAAAATTAAGTATATTTGTTATAATATCTCATGTACACTACCTTAGCAAAATATGTACATATTATGCAGAATAATATCTGTTGCGTATTTTTGTTTTATAAATGATTATGGATAATTTGACTGGAAGACTTAAACTGAGAATGCCGTTGTGCAGATGCATATATATTTTAGCATAAAAATGTATGTAAATATTTTAATTAGAACAAGCAAGATATGTCAGTTTGTGTTTTATCTCATAAATATGTACATTGCGAAGTATGTTTAGTTTCTTTCAAAGAAAATCAAAATAGCTTGTTTAAATTTATTTTGTTCCCCCTAAAACCTATCTTACATAGCATCTACTGTTTTGTTGGAGAAAAAGAACGTACAAACTATTGTTAAGTTTGGCCGAATTGTATTTCGAGTTGGGCCGAATTGTCTTTGGGCCAAATTCACTATAATCTGGCATAAATGATACAACTTTCCCATCTCTCCCGTATTCGTTCCCACAGATTAAATACACTTTTTTCTGGTAAACATGGTTTTTCGAAAAAAGAAAGAACGCTTTTTTCCATCATCACTCTTTTGGTTACATCCGAATGCAACACAGTGCACCATATTTTCTGTACAAAAGCATGATCGTATGCTATATCACATAGACATTTACGTGGGGAAATTAAGTGCTTGAATGGCTAGTTTGAATAGAAGGGATAAATGTATGTCATATCCGGTTTTGGCACGCGGAAACTACCGATTGTTTACGGAGATTGCCGAAAAGTTTTTTCATTTTATAAAGTGGAGTTTTAAGTCTAATTAAACATTTTTATGGTGTGCATGCATAACCAATGCGTTTTGTTTATAACTATAATAATATCACACGTTTGTACAATATAGGTGGCAGGTGACCTTTAACAATTAAGGCTAAATGCAAATTTAGAGAATTTTCAACATGTAGATCCAAAATTAGAAATGAAAAAAATTCACTTATTATTACAGATAGAATGACTTCATTTTCTTATTATTTAGTCTTATGTTTTGAGACTGATTAAATCTTTAACCATTTAGTTTTTTCTGTCTGTACAAATTATTTCAGTTAATGTAGCAGTCCTAATATTATGGTCAACAACAAATGTGCTTCTTTGCATTTATCAGCTGTGCATTGATATTACAAATGTACAGAAAGTATTTAACCTTAAGTTGAAACCTGTCTTGAAGGAAAAACCCTTCTCCCAATCAAGAGTGGTCTCTCAGGATGTGTGGTCTTTCATTATTGGTCATAAAAATAGATGATACAACTGATCTTTGCATAGAAAATCAGGTGTTTCATAACAGGTGGTCTTCCAAAACAATGTTATTTCAAGACAGATTTTATTTACAATAGATTTAAGAATGATGACAAAATTTTCTGTATATTTCCTGAATAATTATAACTCCATGTAAGTTCAATAAATTTTCAAAATCTTTTTCAGAAATAAATGTGAAGCTTTATTTTTTTCTGATTATTAAATCTCTTGCTCCTGGTTCTTTTAAATCATCCATCTGTCTCACTTATATCCTTTGATACATGTAGTAATGACTGGTATTTGATTTTTAACAATTGCCAGACAGTTCTCCACAGTCCATATTAACAGTGATTAATACAGTTGGATTCTAGTTGGGTATACAGTTTTTATTGTATATTCATTTATTATATTAGCTTGTCTTGTACTTATCCACTTCTGGACAAATTTACAACATTTTTCTTTATTTCCATGCTTTATTGTAAGAATATGTTCATACCCTCTGTCTGTCCATTCATCCATCTGTCCACCAACAACACTCTCCTAAATTACTTGGAGGAAATTAATTATGGTACACAGCTTATTCCTTGCGTGATAAGGGATATAAAATACATTTAAGTTTACTTTTGATGGTCCCTGGGAGATAGTCAAAGATCATAATGTGAAAAATGATGAAATTTTTTGAATGCTACTTGTCAAAATTGTACATGCATATCTTGGAGAAAGATACTTCCTACAGTGAAATCTTTGTAAGTGAGTCTCCTAGGGCATGAGCTAGCTATAATATAGAGATGACCAGTTTATGGATGTTAATTTTATACGAAATGTATTTGGTATTGTAAAATGTGGTTTCCATATAAAAGTGGCTGTTTTAAAGAGGTGACTGTCAAAGCAGGATTCACTCAGTGTAAACGTACTTTGGACTACAACCATCATGTCACAGTTTGGAATTAGCGACTAGGATTGTAAGAGATAATATGTCATTAAAATTGTGAAGATTTGACATGGTGGGCAATAGAAGTAGCCCAAGGTTTTGGGTAGTTTTTAGCTCAAATGGACATAGACCAGAAGAACTTGTATAAATTAGTGCATTGTATGACCAGTGTCCAGTTTTCCATTCATCCATTAGCACAAGTTTGTTAACCCTACCCAGCCTGAACTATTTAAAGGGTTGCTATGAAGCTGTACATGCATTCATCCCATGGTCTAGATGGTCCTGAATGAAAATAGTGCCACTCAGACATCCAATATGGCTATGGCAGTGACTGTCTTGAAAATCTTGTCACTTATTACTCTTCCTGTTTTCATGTTCCGATCAGGGTTTTCTCCAAAAGACTTCATTTGATGTCTAGTTGGTCCTTGATAAAAATGGGGCTGATCTGATCTTATAACTGCGTCTGAATGGTAAGCCAGATTGACATGGGTTTATTTTTACCAGAAGACTTCTTATGGTGTCTGGTTGGTCATAAATGAAAATGGTGCTGAACTTACACCCTATGTGGCCATCATGAAAATCCGATTATCACTGCTTCTCCTGAATGGCAGGCGATATGATGGTTTTCACTGAAAAATTTCTAATGATTCCTTGTTGGTCTTAAATGAAAAAAATGCCAGTCTGATGTTCACTATGGCTGTTTGAGTGGCCATCTTGAAAATGTTGTTAATGCTAATTTTCCTGATTGAAAAGTTATATTACCATCAGGTCATTACTGCAAATACTTACGATGGCCAGGTGGTCATATATGAAAGGGTGCTGATCTGTTACTCGATAAGTCTGCCACATCCTTCTGACTTGATGACTGTCAATGTGGAGGATTTACCTAAGAATTTCTTATGATGTTTACTTGGTCATAAGGTGTCATTCAGACATTCATTATTCTTGATAATCTTGTTCTCGATATTTATCCTGAATGAATGCTTTTATCTGCATGGGAGTTTCACTGAAGGACCTCTGATTATGTCTCTTTGGTTGTAAGTGAACAGTTTGCCAATCTGACTTTTAATATGGCTGCCACAATGGGCATCCTGAAATCTTATCTCTACTTCTCCTAGATGACTGGTAATATGAATATTATTCTTTCACCAAAAACTTTATATGATGTCTTCTTGGCCAATCTGATGCTGAATATAGCCACATCTCATCAGTCTCGAATATCTTGTTACCATGGCTCTTTCTAAACATAAAGTCATTGATATGAGGATTGCACTAGAAGTTTTTTTTATTATAATGATTATTGATCTTAAAATGGTGCCTTCATAGCAGCTAATTTGAAAGTCTTCTTATTGCTGAACAATATTAAAGGTGGTTTCAATGCTCTGTAGTTAAAAGAATGAAAAGTCTTTTGTTGAATACCTAGAAGTTCTTTTCAGCAAGTATAGTGTCAGTCTCATCATGATACTCTTGTTGTTTCTGTAAGGAAGGCTGTAATACATTCTTTTATATCTTTTGATTGAATCTTGCATTTCTACTAGGTGAGAAAGAGGACATGCTTTATACAAATAAAATGCTGGGATACATTCCAACAACACAGGCTTATTTGGAACAAATGTATGACGTGTGTGATCTGCAGGCTCAGGAGAGAGTCTCACTGACAATGAAGGATCTTCCAGGTATAGTATGTAGCTATCAGGTATCATTGGAAGCTGTTAAGGAAGCAGTGAAACATTTAAAAGATACTGACAATTGGGATCCGAAGTGTGATGCTGCATCTGAGGCATTACAGTCAGCTTATTTAAACCAAAAGTATGATGTGTGTAGTCTATTAGTTCAGGAGGAAGTCTCACTGACAATGAAGAATCTTCCAGGTATGGTAAATGGATTTACATTGGAAGCTGTTAAGAAAGCAGTGCAACATTTGAAAGATACTGACAATTGGGATCCCAGAAGTAATTATGCATCTGGAGCATTGGAATCAGCTTTTAGGAGAAACAAGAATAATGTGTGTGATCTGCTGGTTCAGGAGGGAGTCTCACTGACAATGAAGAATCTTCCAGTTATAGTAGATAGCTATCAGGTATCATTGGAAACTGTTAAGGAAGCAGTGAAACATTTGAAAGATACTGACAGTTGGGATCCAGAGTGTGATGATGCATCTGAAGCATTACAGTCAGCTTATTTGCAACAAAAGTATGATGTGTGTGATCTATTAGTTCAGGAGGGAGTCTCACTGACCATGAGGAATCTTTATGGTATGGTAAATGGATTTAATGTATCATTGGAAGCTGTTAAGAAATCAGTGCAACATTTGAAAGATACTGACAATTGGGATCCCAGAAGTAATTTTGCATCTAGAGCTTTGCAATCAGCTTTTAAGGGACACAGGTATAATATGTGTGGTCTGCTGATTCAGGAAGGAGTCTCAGGAGTCTCATTGACAATGAAGAATCTTCCTCATATGATATTGGCATCACTGGATTATATGAAAGTATTAGTGAAACAGTTGCAGGATACTAACAGTTGGGATCCTAAATGTGATGATGCATCTGAAGCATTACAGTCAGCTTATTTGATCCAAAAGTATGATGTGTGTGATCTGTTAGTTCAGGAGGGAGTCTCACTGACAATGAAGAATCTTCCAGTTCTAGTAGATAGCTATCGGGTATCATTGGAAACTGTTATGAAAGCAGTGCAACATTTGAAAGATACTGACAATTGGGATCCCAGAAGTAATTATGCATCTGGAGTATTGCAATCAGCTTTTATGAGAAACAAGAATAATGTGTTCGATCTGCTGGTTCAGGAGGGAGTCTCACTGACAATGAAGAATCTTCCAGTTCTAGTAGATAGATATTGGGTATCATTGGAAACTGTTAAGAAAGCAGTGAAACATTTAAAAGATACTGACAAATGGGATCCGAAGTGTGACGCTGCATCTGAGGCATTACATTCAGCTTATTTGAACCAAAAGTATGATCTGTGTGGTCTATTAGTTCAGGAGGGAGTCTCACTGACAATGAAGAATCTTCCAGGTATGGTAAATGGATTTAAATTGGAAGCTGTTAAGAAAGCAGTGCAACATTTGAAAGATACTGACAATTGGGATCCCAAAAGTAAATATGCATCTGGAGTATTGCAATCAGCTTTTATGAGAAACAAGAATAATGTGTGTGATCTGCTGGTTCAGGAGGGAGTCTCACTGACAATGAAGAATCTTCCAGTTATAGTAGATAGCTATCAGGTATCATTGGAAACTGTTAAGAAAGCAGTGAAACAGTTGCAGGATACTAACAGTTGGGATCCTAAATGTGATGATGCATCTGAAGCATTACAGTCAGCTTATTTGAACCAAAAGTATGATGTGTGTGATCTGCTGGTTCAGGAGGGAGTCTCACTGACAATGAAGAATCTTCCAGTTCTAGTAGATAGCTATCAGGTATCACTGGAAGCTGTTAAGAAAGCAGTGCAACATTTGAAAGATACTGACAATTGGAATCACAGAAGTAATTATGCATCTGGAGCATTGCAATCAGCTTTTAGGGGAAACAAGAATAATGTGAGTGATCTGCTAGTTCAGGAGGGAGTCTCACTGACAATGAAGAATCTTCCAGTTCTAGTAGATAGCTATCAGGTATCACTGGAAGCTGTTAAGAAAGCAGTGCAACATTTGAAAGATACTGGCAATTGGGATCCCAGAAGTAATTATGCATCTGGAGCATTGCAGTCAGCTTTTAGGGGAAACAAGAATAATGTGTGTAATCTGCTGGTTCAGGAGGGAGTCTCACTGACAATGAAGACTCTTCCAGTTATTGTAGATAGCCATCAGGTATCATTGGAAACTGTTAAGAAAGCAGTGCAACATTTGAAAGATACTGACAATTGGGATCCAAAGAGTGATGATGCATCTGAGGCATTACAATCAGCTTTTAGGGGAAACAACAATGTGTGTGATCTGCTGGTTCAGGAGGGAGTCCCACTGACAATAAGGAATCTTCCAGTTCTAGTAGATAGCTATCAGGTATCATTGGAAACTGTTAAAAAAGCAGTGAAACATTTGAAAGATACTGACAGTTGGGATCCGAAGTGTGATGATGCATCTGAGGCATTACAGTCAGCTTACTTAAAACACAAGTATGATGTATGGAGTCTGCTGATTCAGGAGGGAGTCTCAGGAGTCTCATTGACTATGAAGAATCTTCCTGATATGATATTGGCATCACTGGATTATATGAAAGTATTTGTGAAACTTTTGCAGGATACTAACAGTTGGGATCCTAAATGTGATGATGCATCTGAAGCATTACAGTCAGCTTATTTGAACCAAAAGTATGATGTGTGTGATCTGTTAGTTCAGGAGGGAGTCTCACTGACCATGAGGAATCTTCCAGGTATGGTAAATGGATTTAATGTATCATTGGAATCTGTTATGAAAGCAGTGCAACATTTGAAAGATACTAACAATTGGGATCCCAGAAGTAATTATGCATCTAGAGCATTGCAGTCAGCTTTTAAGGGACACAGTTATAATATGTGTGGTCTGCTGATTCAGGAAGGAGTCTCATTGACAATGAAGAATCTTCCTCATATGATATTGGCATCACTGGATTATATGAAAGTATTAGTGAAACAGTTGCAGGATACTAACAGTTGGGATCCTAAATGTGATGATGCATCTGAAGCATTACAGTCAGCTTATTTGAACCAAAAGTATGATGTGTGTGATCTGCTGGTTCAGGAGGGAGTCTCACTGACAATGAAGAATCTTCCAGTTCTAGTAGATAGCTATCAGGTATCACTGGAAGCTGTTAAGAAAGCAGTGCAACATTTGAAAGATACTGACAATTGGAATCACAGAAGTAATTATGCATCTGGAGCATTGCAATCAGCTTTTAGGGGAAACAAGAATAATGTGAGTGATCTGCTAGTTCAGGAGGGAGTCTCACTGACAATGAAGAATCTTCCAGTTCTAGTAGATAGCTATCAGGTATCACTGGAAGCTGTTAAGAAAGCAGTGCAACATTTGAAAGATACTGACAATTGGGATCCCAGAAGTAATTATGCATCTGGAGCATTGCAGTCAGCTTTTAGGGGAAACAAGAATAATGTGTGTTATCTGCTGGTTCAGGAGGGAGTTTCACTGACAATGAAGAATCTTCCAGTTCTAGTAGATAACGATCAGGTATCATTAGAAGCTGTTAAAAAAGCAGTGAAACATTTGAAAGATACTGACAATTGGGATCCGAAGAGTGATGATGCATCTGAGGCATTACAATCAGCTTATTTGACCCAAAAGTATGATGTGTGTGAGCTTCTGTTTCAGGAGGGAGTCCCACTGACAATAAAGCATATTGCACAGGTGAACTTGGCATCCCTGGCTGATGTGAGAGAAACAGTGAAACAGTTGGAAGATACTAACAGTTGGGATCATAAGTGTGATGATGCATATAAAGGATTAGAATCAGCTTGTTTGAAACAAAAGTATGATGTGTTTTGAGATCTGTTGGTTCAGGAGGGAGTCCATAGCTCACTGTCTCTAGAGAGTTGCACCCCTCCCACATGGGAGGAGCTGCATTCTTTTAGAATATGTAGCCCTGAGGTGACTGGCAGATTGAGCCTCGTTTGTAGGGGAGATCTATGATTGAACTCAGTTATGTGCATCTATATTGTGTGCTGATCTTTTAACCAAAATATTATAGGTTGTAGTTTAATGATCATTTTTAAACTGTGTAATGCCATATCTGACTTACAAGATTTTTGGGTACTCCTGTCTGGCTTTTTATTAGAAAGAATAATACAAGGCCATATAGAATAAACATTGAAAGCATTTATTTGTAATTTGTCTCAAGTACAAGAACAGATGAACATTATTATAAAATTTCAATACAATTTATAGACATAAACATTTAAGATTCAACACAAGACTTATATAATACCAGATTATCATGGGAGAGAAAGGCCGGTAATCGACTCCCATGGAGGAAGATGCAATGGAGCTTCAAAGATAATTGCACCTTCTCCACCTCTCTCTGAGTTGATGAAATATTATATTTGAAATGATTTTTATAATTTATAGTTTAAAGTTATCAAAGTACAAGGTACTATATCTTTTGTATAATGTTTACATAATTGTAACAGTTGACCTTTTATATTGTACTACATATTTGTTTATTTGAAAGGAAATATTTTCCAACAAATTTTTTGGGCAGTAAAGCCATGTGGGTTTTTGGTATGACCCTCCATCTGTAAAATATTATTTGTTGTACATTATGATTACCATACCAGAATACAATCAAACCTGGAATATATAATTTTATTACACACCTATAATTTTTTACTCAAGAAAGAACCAGAATTTTCTAGTCGTAACCTTTAAGTAGGAAAATGATGCTCTCATTTCTTGATTCCACATCACCATCCTCGCAAATGTTGAGAAAGCTATTTTTTCCCAGTTACACTGAATAACCATGGACAGCTATGTCATATCCTCGCTTACCATGCAAAATGAAATGAGAAACATTCTCTACAATAACTCTATCTCATCAAGTTACATTAATTTATCCAGTCCCATTGTAGATGTCAAATAATGCTGTTGTTCCCAAAACCACGTCAGCATTGGAGCTTCTCAAAATAGTTTTCTAGAAAATTAGCCTGGCCTCAGAGATCAACTTCACTAAATAATATATATGGATCTGCTGCCCTCATGTATCTAATAATTGGTGTTACTGATAGTGCTTTTGTGACAATGCATGTTTCACATACTTCAGTCATAAACTTGTATATTTGTACACATATCAACTAATCAGTGTATAATTCACTTCATGATTTAGGATGAAGTTTGTATTTAAAGGTTTAATAATTAAGCCATTTCTCTTGTTTTCCAGTTTGCTATAGTAATTTTATTAAATTATCAGAAAATTGACTGATCTTTTAGTGACCCAGGTTTTCTGATGCTGACAACTCAAGATGATTAAGGAATCAAAGTTGCATAACTATGATATTTAACCAATCTAGGGTGTGTATTTACAATCTGAGTTTTATCACACTTGGAACATATGCTTATATGATGAAGGTCTTGCAAAGGTTCAGTAAGGAGCAAAATCCATGCATATTAATGAGGTTATCCTGGATTTGATTGGCTGAGCTTGTTACTACTCTGGAGGCCATATTTCTGATATGATTTTGATCAAACTTGAAATATTGGCTTATATTATCAAGATCTCAGATGCAATTGATAATTATGTGAGATCCGTGAATGCTAATGATGCAGTTTTATTTTGGATTGCCTGAGCTTATCCACACTCTGAAAGCTTTGTTTTGTATCAAACAAGGAATATGTTATTATCACAAAGATCTTTGTCTCAGTAGTGAGTGTGACCCATGCATAATTTTGAGGTACTCTTGAATGTGATTGAACTTATTACCACACAGGAAGTCATAATTGTGATCTGATTTTGATCAAAATTGGATTCTTGTCTTCTGCATCACAATCGTGGGCAGTATTAAAGTAAGTATGATGAGTGCATATTAATGTGATGATGAGTGCATATAATGTGGTGATGAGTGCATATAATGTGATGATGAGTGCATATAATGTGGTGATGAGTGCATATAATGTGATGATGAGTGCATATTAATGTGATGATGAGTGTATATTAATGTGATGATGAGTGCATATAATGTGATGATGAGTGCATATTAATGTGATGATGAGTGCATATAATGTAGTGATGAGTGCATATAATGTGATGATGAGTGCATATTAATGTGGTGATGAGTGCATATAAATGTGATGATCTTGCATCTGATAAATGAGATTATTACTACTTTTGATGCCATTTCTTTGATCTTTGATCTGTTAAAATTATTGTCATCGTGGATGAGTTTGATTTAAAGCAAGAGACTATACATATTAGTTATGCATTTGGCGGTGTTCATCAGATATTATGTACATCTGAGAGAGTGACAGGTGTAAACTGAAGTTGTTTGCATTTGCAACATGCACAGTGGAGAGAATGCTGGCATACCTCTCTGTTTCTTTCATGCACTATTGCTAATATTTCTTTGGATATTGTAATTGTGGTAATTTTACATTACATGATATAAGCACATGGCTAACCAAAATGTTTGCTCCCAAGTGCTCGAAAAATCAGCCTGAATTAGTCGAATGTTTACCTTCTTTAGTAGTTATTTAAATAGGGAAAACAAATTTTGCCAGTCTAGACTGGACCAGCTTCTGAAAGTAGAAAGTTAAAAAAAGTTGTCAGCATATATTTAACAATTTACCTCTGAAGTCCAGGAAGTGAAAATAACCAAGCACATCTGAGGTAAGGCCAAGTTGTATCGTCTATAATCCAAATACATGTAACACCTATCAATCATACACCAGATATAAAGGTAATTAAAAGTTCTTTTATCAATACCTAAGATATACAAGGTCTTTTTTAAAATAGCATAGATAACCATTGAAGAAAATTTTAGAAATTCTTTTTATTAAAAATCTAACTCTTTGCTCAATACAAAACTGTACAATGACACCTTAAAAAACAAATGTGCGTATGTGTGCAATTTGTCAAAACTGGAGGTCAATTTAAAATATTTGGTGATCTCTGATGCACAAATGAGGGAAAAGGGAAACACCGATTAACATTAATGTTATGTATGAAAGTAAGCCAATTAGCAGTTTTACGCATGCAGTTACCTTAACTATGTGGTTAGAGTTCTTAGAATACAGGAGTGAAGCTGTGTTCAAGTTAAACTGTTTCATTAAATCAAAGAAGGTACAGTGAAACTTTTTATTTTCATTCATATGTAATTAAATTTTAGGAAAAAATGACACTTTCTTCCATCTCCTAGTGTTAGAAGAATAAGCAAACCTTTTACCCTTTGACCTCTACGAACCTGAACTGTTCCAACCCAGTTCAAACTGTAAAATTTATTAGGGACATCAAAGAAATAATTGTGGCAAGTTTCATGTTGTTATATTGCAGCACAGCATTGTTTTCTACATTGAAAAAATGTGCATTTTTAAAACAGCACTTTTAAGGGGGGATGACCATTGGGGACTTTACTATGAAAGAAAACTATTCTTTGGAGAAAAAGCATGAAAATTATTCAGAATGATTGTTATAATACTTTTGACTTAATGTTTCAGCTATGCAACCAAAATTAAATCATGCAATATGTGGTAATATAGGCAAACTTGTTATGTAGGTGTTTTAACAGTACTACATAATCATGATTCAGCTGCTAAATTATGTAATCCAGATGAGTGATATCAGACCCACTTGAATCTCTTATTTTGACTATTACAAAGACCTATGCATCTGAAAAAGATATTTATTTCTACTCATGGGGGAGATTTTTTCCGCTGATGGGACTGTATTTTTATAAGGATTTTGATAATACTTGGTAAAGCAGGCCTATCTCAAGATTTCAGTTGAATATGAATATCACTGAAATTCATGCATATTGTTTTATATGTCTTTACAGATGTTTGACTGATATTGTCAACATCTAGCAACTTTAGTTCTGATCAAACTAGTCAAATAGTCTTATCAGGGTGGTCCAACATCTTCAGCACCATTGACCACTTGGATTAAAAATGTAAAGTTCATGAGCCATATATATATTATATTATAAGTATGGAACTGACTATTTGTATGAGCACAGGCCACAAATAAATGATCTATGGACCTGTAGTTGGACCAGTCTGGTTTTATATTATCAAGACATTGGATGAGATTTATTAGGAGCAAGAACCACACAGATTAATGAGATAATCTTGTATCTGATTGAATTTTTTTATAACTTTAAAGACTGAATTTCAAAAGTATTGTTATTGTAGGCAGGTTCTGTAATAAATAAGATCAGTTTGTATTATTGGGATACCTTGCATCTGATTGGCTCAGTTTGTTATCTATCTAGATCTAGAGCCCATATTTCTCATTCAAGTTCCATAAAATTCCACATATTAATTATTTGGTTATATTACCTATAATTTAGGTCAACCTGAGCAGCAATTTGTTTTTATAATTGTATGCTGCTTTATTGTATGTAGATTATCTTTATATATATGTGTGTGTATATATATATATATATATATATATATATATATATATATATATATATATATATATATAATGTGCTACCTGGTTGCAAGTTACCAAGAATGACTTTCCCATTTGATATTTCAGTTGAATATTCATGAGTGCCAAGTCCATATTCAAATTAAATATTGGTGTACATACATTGAGTATGCATGCTAGAGAGATATAGATACAAAGGCCCTTTCACTGGTTATAATGAAAGGTGAAATGGACAGATTGAACATGGACACTGCTATTCATGTCACATTATTTGTTATAATGAGCAGTCAAATGGACAGATCATTGAGCATGGACACTGCTATTCATGTCACATTATATGTTATAATGAGCAGTCAGATGAATAGATCATTGAGCATGGACACTGCTATTCATGCCACATTATATGTTATAATGAGCAGTCAGATGAATAGATCATTGAGCATGGACACTGCTATTCATGTCACATTATATGTTATAATGAGCAGTCAGATGAATAGATCATTGAGCATGGACACTGCTATTCATGCCACATTATATGTTATAATGAGCAGTCAGATGAATAGATCATTGAGCATGGACACTGCTATTCATGTCACATTATATGTTATAATGAGCAGTCAAATAGACAGATCATTGAGCATGGACACTGCTATTCATGCCACATTATATGTTATAATTAGCAGTCAGATGAATAGATCATTGAGCATGGTCACTGCTATTCATGTCACATTATATGTTATAATGAGCAGTCAGATGAATAGATCATTGAGCATGGACACTGCTATTCATGTCACATTATATGTTATAATGAGCAGTCAGATGAATAGATCATTGAGCATGGACACTGCTATTCATGCCACATTATATGTTATAATGAGCAGTCAGATGAATAGATCATTGAGCATGGACACTGCTATTCATGCCACATTATATGTTATAATGAGCAGTCAAATGGACAGATCATTCAGCATGGACACTGCTATTCATGCCACATTATATGTTATAATGAGCAGTCAGATGAATAGATCATTGAGCATGGACACTGCTATTCATGTCACATTATATGTTATAATGAGCAGTCAAATAGACAGATCATTGAGCATGGACACTGCTATTCATGCCACATTATATGTTATAATTAGCAGTCAGATGAATAGATCATTCAGCATGGACACTGCTATTCATGTCACATTATATGTTATAATTAGCAGTCAAATGAATAGATCATTCAGAATGGACACTGCTATTCATGTCACATTATATGTTATAATGAGCAGTCAGATGAATAGATCATTCAGCATGGACACTGCTATTCATGCCACATTGTATGTTATAATGAGCAGTCAAATGAATAGATCATTGAGCATGGACACTGCTATTCTTGTCACATTATATGTTATAATGAGCAGTCAGATGAATAGGTCATTGAGCATGGACACTGCTATTCTTGTCACATTATATGTTATAATGAGCAGTCAAATGAATAGATCATTCAGCATGGACACTGCTATTCATGCCACATTATATGTTATAATGAGCAGTCAGATGAATAGGTCATTGAGCATGGACACTGCTATTCATGCCACATTATATGTTATAATGAGCAGTCAAATGGACAGATCATTGAGTATGGACACTGCTATTCATGCCACGTTATATGTTATAATGAACACTCAAATGGACAGATCATTGAGCATGCACACTAGATTCATATAGCTACAATGGTCCCGTTGTTTGTTCTCGTGAAAGGTCAAATGGATGATTATGTTCACTAGATGCAATCAGGTACACTGGTACTATTTGCTACAGTTCAAGGGTCAATCATTCATTGAGAATGCACACTTGACCCTTACAGCTACACAGGTCTTATTATTTGTTATAATGAAAGGTCAGATGAACAGATCATTTTTGTTCAGGTCTGCATGATTGATATAGGGACTTCAGCAGTTGAGTCCATGACTGAATTATTAGTAGGATGATATTTTATAAATTAATACTCATGTACTGTTTAATGTACTCATGTCAAAGACAGATTTATTTAAAAAAATATATTTTTATAAACTTATTTTTATACTTTGATGAAAATTAGAACATGGGCTTGTATCATAACATTTTGGAACGGGCAGTTTTTATATGGTAAGTGTGATCAATATTTTGACTTGTTGAATTACATAATTATCTATTCAATTCAGATTGTTTTGCTTGTGTATATTACAAACAATATATTTTTCATGTTTTTCTATAATCTAATTTTATTTCCATTTTTGTCTTGTAATTATTTGTACTTGCAGAATGGAAAATGTCTGTATTCCAATTTCAGAGCATAGCATATTAAAAAATCTAATTTTTTTTGGTGCTCTGTCAGGAAAAGAAATTGATAGCCAACCTATAGGCCTCTTTTGTATGAAACTGATTGCTTTAAAAATAATCTCCTTTCTACTTTATAAGGGTAATAATGTATTCTTTTGTGAATCTTTCATATACAGATATTTATTTAAAATGTAATAGTCGAATGGGTTAACTGAATTCATCAAATGTTTGCCCAGATCCAGCACTCCTATAGCACCAAGATTCAAGACAGTTTGTGGGAAGCCTTTACTTACATTATGCATTGCTGTTTTATTTGTATTTATGCAGCTTACTGAACCTAATTGTATGATTCTGTATAGACACATATATTTATTTTGTATTTATCAAATCTTTTGAACAATAATTTGTATTTTTGTGCTTTGTATCCATTTTGTGTCATTTTATAACTTGTGTTGAATTCCGTCATTCAAGTTTAAAAAAGACTAATTGGAAGATAAAAACCCATGTTATCTCTATAGTTAAATTACCATACTATTGACTTGTGTGTATTTTATTATAAGTGTTGCACATTTAATTTTAGTCATTTAGTTTGACCTATTTGAATCATTAGTATATGTTGTTTCTAAATTATAGGTTGTCTGATTTGGGTATTCACCAAGACTATCAAGAGTATGAACATTTTTCTCTTTAAATTTTCAAAATCAGATTCACAAAATACAGTGTATTGACATCCTATTGATTGACTCAGTATTACAAATGAAACAAATATTAAAATTTTATTTTATTTTAAATTTGGCACGATAATCTTGGGAACTTCTTATATAATAGCCTGTTCTGTCCCAAAGAATCAGTGGATGAGAAATGTTGATCATTTATATTTTTTCAGCTGTGTGAAAGTCACATATATATTAGGTTATAGCACCAATGTAAAATTTTCAGAGTGTTAATTTGTACTTGTACTCTAAATTTGGATTAGCCATAGAGCTACTGCAGTGAGACATACAGTATGATTTCTTAGTATATATATTCAGATTATAAATCTTGATGACTTGCAGTCACAGAGTTTCAGAGGTGAGAGATATAGTATGATACATGTGTCCAAGTGTTATCAGACACTAAATTTGGATGACTTTAGCATCCATAGTGTTACAACATTAGGATATACAGGACAGTATGTAAGTGTACTCCGATCCTAAATCTTGATGACTTGGGTAGACACTGAGTTATAGCAGGGAGATAAACAGGCTGATATGTAACTGTATGCAGATTCTAAATTTAATGACGAGGTAGACATTGAGCTACAACCATGAGATAAATGGGCTGATATCTGAGTGTTTTTCGATGTTAAATCTTAATGACTTTAGCAGCCATAGAGCTGCAATGGTGAGAGATACAGGATGATATATGTATCCAAGTGTGTGTGATTTGGATTTTTAACTTAGCTTTAACAATTATTCAGTAATATCGCTACAATGTATGAACAATAATTTGTATTTTTTTGTTTTGTATCCATTTTGTGTCATTTTATTGTTTGTGTTGAATTCCATCATTCGAGTATAAAAAAAGACTAATTGGAAGATAAGAACCCATGTTATTTCTATAGTTAAATTACCATACTATTGGTTTGTGTGTATTTTATTGTAAGTGTTGCACATTTAATTTTAATCATTTAGTTTGACCTATTTGAATCATTAGTATATGTTGTTTCTAAATTATAGGTTGTCTGATTTGGGTATTCACCAAGACTATAAAGAGTATGAACATTTTTCTCTTTAAATTTTCAAAATCAGATTCACAAAATACAGTGTATTGACATCCTATTGATTGACTCAGTATTACAAATGAAACAAATATTAGAATTTTATTTTATTTTAAATTTGGCACGATAATCTTGGGACTTCTTGTATAATAGCCTGTTCTGTCCCAAAGAATCAGTGGATGAGAAATGTTGATCATTTATATTTTTTCAGCTGTGTGGAAGTCACATATATATCATGTTATAGCACCAATGTAAAATTTTCAGAGTGTTGATTTGTACTTGTACTCTAAATTTGGATTAGCCATAGAGCTACTGCAGTGAGACATACAGTACGATTTCTTAGTATATTCAGATTATAAATCTTGATGACTTGCAGTCACAGAGTTTCAGAGGTGAGAGATATAGTATGATACATGTGTCCAAGTGTTATCAGACACTAAATTTGGATGACTTTAGCATCCATAGTGTTACAGCATTAGGATATACAGGACAGTATGTAAGTGTACTCCGATCCTAAATCTTGATGACTTGGGTAGACACTGAGTTATAGCAGGGAGATAAACAGGCTGATATGTAACTGTATGCAGATTCTAAATTTAATGACTAGGTAGACATTGAGCTACAACCATGAGATAAACTGGCCAATATCTGAGTGTTTTTCGATGTTAAATCTTGTTGACTTTAGCAGCCATAGAGCTGCATAGGTGAGAGATACAGGATGATATATGTATCCAAAAGTGTGTGTGTGTGCGTGTGCGTGATTTGGATTTTTAATGTAGCTTTAACAATTTTTCAGTCATATCGCTACAATGTCTGCAGTGTGACAGTTTATAGTGATGTCTAGCACTGGGGCATCATGCCGCAGACATGTAGCATGATGTCCCACCCAGTCACATAATCCTGACACCAGGCCAACCAGTCCTAACACTAACTTCTTAATGCTGAGCGTCAAGTGAGGCAGCTGTTAGTACCATTTTTGTAAGTCTTTGGTATGACTCGGCCGGTGATTGAACCCACTATCTCCCGCGTCCGAGTCAGACACTCTGACCATTAGGCCGCCGGAGCGGTGTGTATCCAAGTGTTATCAGACTCTAAATTTGGATGACTTTAGCATCCATAGAGTTACAGAATTGGGATATCAGGACAATATCTAAATGTACTTTGATCCTAAATCTTGATGACTTGGGTAGACACTGAGTTATAGCAGGGAGATAAACAGGCTGATATCTAAGTGTACTTTGAACTAAAATGTTGATGACTTGAGTAGCCATTGAACATGAGATAGACAGACCATGTATGTTGCATCATGTAATATTAATAAGGATATTAACAATGTCTTGTTCAATACAATTATGAAGGACAAACCAGTTTGATTCATTATGCAATAACAGCAGTTATACATTGTTTTGCCAAGTGTACATGAATTCCAACTGAATTTTATGGAAACAGTGCTTGATTCATCATGTAATAACAATTATACAATGTTTTCTGCATGCCCATATGTCCCAGTGAACTTGGGAGGGACACACTATGTATGATTCAGTATGTAACAATTATTGTACAAAGTTTGCCAAATATACTTTTTTCCAGTGAACATGTGAGGGACAAATTGTGCTTGATTCATCATGCAATAATTATAGGTTACGACATTTGTATGGGAAAATATGAACAAGTTTTTTGGATGTAAATACTGCATGATCTTGGGAGTGCAGTATATCCATCCGACAAAACGAGTTCATATTTTCCCATACAAATGCAGTAACTTTTTTATTATATGCTCATTTTCTTATTCTACCTAATGCTTAATTATATTAACAAAATACACTACAAGAAACAAAGCAACTCAATGTATGTCGTATTCCAAACTAAATACACAAGCGCATATTCATCATTACACAAGAACAATATATTACTGCGCACATAACTCAGCTCAGATAAATTTGAACTTAGTCGTGCACTCAACATAACTTTCAAAAGAAAATGGCGTGTCTAGTTAAAATTGAAATTTGGAGTTATATTTTGAATGAATGCGCATTGCAACAACTTTTTCATTTGATCTGGAATGAATAGATTTTGGTATTTGTTTTCGATTCTACGAAATTTTGTGATTATGGACTGGATTTATGTGACAATTCCACATGAAATATATCGGATTGAAGAAGCGAGGGAGAAGCATGTTTACATCTGCAAATGTGTTTCTGCTTCTGTCATCGAATGTTTGAAATCATAATGTGGGAAAAATATGAAGTCTTTCAATTGCAATTATCAAAAAGACGCTATGGAATTTAATGCATATTTCATTTTGAGTGCAGTATGGAGGATGTAATTGCACTTATTTTTGAAATTACAGTACAATTTCAAAATGTGTAATCAAGATTGAAAACCTATGACACAGCTCATGTAATTCGGATTTGCAGAACTACGAAAGTACATTTTGAGGAAATTCAGGATGTAAAACTGTAAGTATATTTTTGGCCATTCTTATTACCAGCAAAGAAGACAGTTATCCCTTGTCACTTATATGCTATTTGTAAGATCCTTTCTGGCGTCTACTGTATAGCTAACCTAAATCCAAAACATTGTATCAAAAAAGTTAATGCAGAATGTGCCAAAGCAGCTGGAATGTGTCAGTCCACAAAACATCTGCTTTACTTCATTCAGAAACAAATTTAATCAACCAAAACGTAAAGTGCCTACTACGCAAGTGTACATGATTTGTTTACAAATCAAAAGTACTGGTGTCTGCATCTATTGTTTGTTTACAATAGAAAGTAGTTCCTTTATACACATGAATGCAATATGAAGGTGAGCAATATCATAAAATATTGAATGATTCTGACAATCTAAAGTTAACGGATAATACAATGAGAATATAATAACAACAGTTATACATGTTTTCCCAGGAGTAAATGTTTGCCATTGAACATATGTGTTTTATTCATTGTGTAATAATAACAATTATAATATTTTTGCATAGTAAAATGTTTACCAGTGGACCTTTGACAAACAAGCTTTGTATTTCTGTGTTTTGTGCTTCTTTTGAACACTGAACCCAAGTATATGTGCAAAGTTTGAAAATCTGGATATTCTATAACTTTATTTAGCATGAAATTGGAGTCATGCATTTTCTTAACATTTAGAAAATTTCACTCAGCCATTGTCATTAAAGCAACAATAATTAAAGCATGGACATGAGATTCCTTTTGTCTACTTGTTGGATCTCATTTACTGATGATGCTATTAAGTACTTGAGCTTTGTCTCTCATTATGACAGTGCTGGATTAAGGCCTTCCAGAGACCCCAAGCACAAAAATATTATGGTGCCCCCAACTCACACTTCCTACAAAACGTGAAATATAGAAAAAGATAAAATATTAAAAGCTAAAAAAGATGATTTAATATTAATTTTTTCTGGTGCCCCTGTTGGGCTGGTGCCATAAGCACATGCTTAGTGTGCTTAATGGGTAATCCAGCCCTGCATTAGGAATTAAAAATCTATGAATTGTATGTTACCAGCAGTATCTGAGTATTATGTATGTAAATTTAACAAATACTAATACTAAATATTTTGGTCAAATTAGTAAATGTTGAATGATTGAAAAACGTAGACATTGTCATGATGTTGAAATTAATTATTTTTTATCCTGAATTCATGGCTAAATTAGATTTTATGACTATACACCAACAACAAAAGAAAGGCCATGAAGCTCAGTAACAGTGGAGATTAGATGGAATTTTATGTCAATTTTATAATGATTCTGTAATTTTAACATAAATTGTAACATCCGATAAAAAGTACATTATTGTATATTGAGCAGCTACCATGGGCAGTCAGTATATGTCTCCATCCAATATATTATCCTCACTTAGAAAACTTCATCTGAGGATATTTATGACTCCCTGGTTTCACTAAATTACTGAACATTTCTCATTGAATCAAGATTTTACTCTTTTTTTTTTCTTCCTTAAATGCCTTCTTACAATATTTAGGGTTTTTGAAGATGTAGAGAAAGTAGAAAGGATTCAAAATATCTATAAAGCTTGTAACTGGTAGACCCAGTACATTTTACTTCTGTCAAAATGGTGTATGGCTCGATTTCAATTCAAGTTCAAATTTATACAAGCAATGCAAGCCATGCTATCATAAAAGTAATCCAAACTCTCAGTTTAAAGAAGGAAATTGAGATAATAAAACTGGTGTCTGATAGTTTATACAAAATCTAATATGAAAAGTTCAGTGCTTTTTCTGTATTTGAATGGGATTGGGTTTTAAGCTGTAATATATCGTGTGTAGTGACTTGGTGAATAAATATGATGTGTATATACATATGTTTGTCATTTGTTTACATCTTTGCAGATTTCTTAAGAGACTTCTAAATCGCGTTCTCTGATATTGTTTTCACCTAACATCTACTTTTAACCAAATGCATTCTCTCCTAATGCATCAAACATTTCTATTGCTGCAATATTTCTGACACCTTTGTCTCTGTTACTCTGTTGCATTTCCAAATTTTTCAGGATATTAATTAGTTAACACACAAGCCAGGCGTTTTAATAATAGATGTATTGTCTTACCTGCTTAGCCATAGCTTCAATGATGGCAGTGGTAGTTACTTTAATTTAAGGATTGCGTGGAAGTATTTTGTTAAATTATTCCCAAGTTTAATAGTGTAACGTTTTCTTTATTCATTTGTGGTCAACATTTTTATAAAAAGGTTTGTCCCAGCTTAGCACTTGACCAAAAGAAAACTAAGTCAGGATGAATTAATGAAAACATTCAAACTGCACTCATCCATAATACAGACAGTCGTACCATGAATGTATTGTTTACCCATCCATGGGTACTGACAGGTATCCAATACTGGAGAAGGTTATTTGGGATTGACCATGACCAAACGTTACAGCACAACATGATGTTTTGATTGATTGGAGGATTTGTATTTTACCGTGCTTTATTTTCATAAGCTTGAAAGATATATATATATATATATATATATATATATATATATATATATATATATATACTATCTGATTAAGGTTTTTACCCAGGTTTGGAATGAACTTGTATTAAGTGCATTGTAGGATGTTTCCATTTATGGCAATAATGATAATATTGGAATGTATTCCTTAAATAGGGTAAATTTTATAATTATAATATTAATGGTGTGTTCTTGACTCCAAATAAAAATTACCCATGGCATTGCCATGGCCATGATGTTAGTAACTTTACTTTATTCCGACCGCTATGTTCCTTGTTTGGTGGTTGAAAATCACACTGATCAATCGTTGCAGCGTTTTTGTATGGCATCAGACCATAATTATTTTATTCCTTTTATTTTTATGCTACCTTTACCATAACTGATGTACATAATGAGGCGACCTTGCATTTGATTGGCAGATCTTTTAACCTATCAAGAGACTTTATTTCTTATCAGTGTTGATAGAATTCCGTTCACACGTTTAACTTTTGGGTGGAGTGTACATATGAGCATCATCCATACCTATTGCTTATGTCTTTATATCTGAAACAATGTATCACTATGGTAATGGTGGATACACTTACTTTATATGAAGGTATGGGAGTTGCCTGGCTTTCTACGCTTACACGTTTTGGGTATAGACTGCTTAGTAAAACGGCCAGCTGTTACGTAGTCCTGTTGAATAAAATGATGTACAGTTGGACCTCTTTTTCATTACACGACAATGCTGAATAGAAAATGTTAAGTTTTCTTTCTTAGTCAAACATTTGATAAAAT
Source organism: Sinohyriopsis cumingii (assembly GCA_028554795.2). Classification (NCBI taxonomy): domain Eukaryota; kingdom Metazoa; phylum Mollusca; class Bivalvia; order Unionida; family Unionidae; genus Sinohyriopsis; species Sinohyriopsis cumingii. The sequence goes on from CM068832.1 coordinate 85,009,046, forward strand.
TAGAAAAGAAAATTGATCAATTTGCCCTGGACAGTTTCCTTGATAGACATAACTTATCATTCATTGATAGTTCTTTGCATATCTTTTATATATTTTCAAATTCTGCATTTAAAATTATATATAAGATCAGAGATTTAAACGTATGTGAAATATTTTCACATCATATGTTACATTTACTGATATGTTTTCTTTAAAGTCAAGCGTCTGTCAACAACTGTTAAACTTATAAACACACACACCAGTTTTATCTGGATTTCGCACAAAACATACTGGCATGAACATCATTCAAAAATTTACAAAGGACATCAACCCGCTGTTAAGTATACGACCGCCTCAACGGAAAACCCAATCAAACAATTTCAGAAACACCGTGGAACAGGCTCTTATCACAATTAACAGAAAACATCCTGGTAGGAAGACCTTCTAAATCGTTAAACTTGTAATCTGCTACAAATGAGGTCATCTACCACCAAATATGACATCTGTTATTAAACAAATAAATATAGAAATGACTTCTTATTTTCTGCTGAACAAAATTTGATTACATTCGACAGAAGGCTTCTTGATACGACAACCTTTTCAGTTTGTATGAATGATGTAGAACCACCATCAAACATGGTCATGATTGCTGGGATGAAGTTCTCTCAGAATTGTGTAAAATACACCAATTTACCATAAAATGAGTTGTTGCTAAAAAGTGTCTAAAAATCCCAATTTCAGTAATTCCTTTACTTAGCCTGCTAAACAGATTTTGATTGTTTGATACAAAGCATCCTGACATAGATATTCATATTTGTACACTAGATCATCAGCCGTCAATAATTGCCATCATTATTATTAATAGAAAAGAAAACAACTTCTCAAAAACTTTCTTTCATAGCAGCAAAAGAATTTCGCCATATGTGAAAATAAAACTTGCTGGCACGAAAACCATTTAAATTTGTGAAGATAATGCTGATCTATAGTCAAATATTGTGATCGCTACAACAGTAAAAACAAAAAAAAAAAAAACAAAAAAAAAAGCCACCACTAAAACTACTTACGCTCCAGAATCTTGGAGTATAATTTTATAAAAATTTACTTAAAACATGTAAACTTTTAAGATCTATGCAAATTATGCCAATCAACCATCCAATATTGCTGCTATTACTAAAACTAGAAAATCATATAAAGAGGTGTTCTCCAATAATGCTGTATACGAATTAGACAAAATTAAACAGGAAACCTTTGGCCACGAAAACCTTTCAAGTTTTCATTAATAATACTGGTCCTTAATAACATATTGCTTCCGTTGCTAAAAACAGAAACAAAACGTTAACAAATCTTCTCTAAAATCACAAACTAATTGGACCAAATCTGACAGAACCCATCTCTGTTGAAATAAAAATGCTCAAAAGGTGTCCCCTCTAGCTGTATAGGGATTATCACAGTGACGTCATTGGGCACGGTCACATGTACCGTTTCCTGATCTGGTTGGCAGGAAGACCATAGACTTACTCAATATTTGATGACTAAATGCGACGTTGTCAAAATAGTTATATTTCTCCTTTTCTAGGTATCATTCAGTCTGACTCGGATTGCGTACACGGATTAAGGTTGATACAAATGATTCTAAAACTGACGATAATGTTTATTTGGATTTGTTTATGTTCCTCCGTCAGATTCAAGGTTTTATATAATAAACATGAACTGAATACGTTTGATTTCTCAATTACTATCATGGCTGCTTAGAATACACATGCTTTAATGGGGGACTTTGATGCCAGAACTCAAACCATCTGTGATATTTTTAAGAAAACATTATTTTTTTTTATGATACCATGATAATTCTCGACATTAATACACTGCATATGAAATGAGTAACATTGGATAAAGTTAATACCTTTGTGAAAATACTGATAAGGATATGTAGAAAAAAATATACGAGTGCTGGTTTTACATCTTTCCGAGAAGAAGAAAAAACTTATATTCCTTCTAGCGAAATTCATGTTATATACATTTAATTTATATCGTGTGCTTGACCTTTATCCATGATTGAAGGTTGAGTAATTATGACCAACCTGCTTTTTTTCTTCTTCAAAGATGTTTACTGACTTCAACACCTAAGCTCATTTATAAACTATAATTTTTGGAATCAAACTATGACCTACATTCTAGGCACTTTATTGTGTCTTAGCTCAAGTTAAATTAGTATATAAAGATGTGCAAACGAAATTATTCATTCCTCTTTTAAGATCAATGTATAGAATTTTTTTAATATTGTGTCACGACACAATTTGAGAGGAATCATTTCTTTTTAATGTCTTTATTGAAATTACAAAGTGCTCATTCACTGTTTGGACTACAAGATTATTTTGGGATTATTCTGAGTTCATTCAAAGGGATTCTGGATTATATCATTGTCATATATCATGACTGTTGGTGCATCAGCCTATTCAATACTATTAGCATATAAGTGCATTCAATATTGCAATTCATTTGGAACTCTATACTTTTGGAATTGTGATAGAACATGTATGATCATTTAGGACTTAATTCACAATGCTCTAAGTTCATCAACGATTTCCTTCTTGTAACTTAGAGAAATACATTTAGTTGTTAATTTTAATAAACATGTTGGTTTCGCTTCTTTTTTTAACTTAGTGTAAGATCATAAAGTCGTAACAGAAATTGATGACTTGTCAGAGATATGAATTTTATATGAAAATATGTCACTAAGTTTGGCCTTTCAAAAGGATTCAGTCACATTAAATTCAGAGCACAAAACATTTCGGCATGTGCAACTTCAGATGGAATTTATCAGTATAATGCGATGTCATTTGGTATGAATAATTCTTAGTCAACATCCACCGTTTAATGAACATGATAACATCTGGTCTAAATAATTGTGACGCCACCAATCGTTTAATCCATTATATATCACTATACCCAGAAATATCATCCGGCAACCATTCGGAAAGCTTTTGATCCACTCGCTGATTCCGTGCTTGTGCGACTTTTTAGTACTTATTGCGGGACAAGCTCAAATTGATCTTGTAGAAGTTAAGGTCAAGGCTGTCTAACATTTCTCAGCATCCGTTAGTACAAAGCAAATGAGATTTTTCAGTGTGGCTGAATATTTTTCGGAAATTTGGTTCCAAAATATTCCATACTTGCTGAATCTCTGACAAATTTGCTGAGTAAGAAATCCAAGTTTCTTTAGTGGGACGCATGTCAGGAATCTTCCACAAATTGAAAGCCAAACTTAAAAGTGTACGTCTAAGTTCTTTCAGAGCCAGATTTTAGGTACTTATTTAAAATGTCTATAGATGCAAGTTATTGGTAGAGTAGAAATATGACGAGGGTTATCTAGTGTGCTGAGTTTCTAAAAAAAAATCCCACAACAAACGACAGGCAAACTAAATAAGCACAAGCTAAATTAATCCACAATCGAGACTAAATGTTTGGTTTTGATATTGGAATTGCAAAATTGTGAAGTGTTTAATAGTTCTGCACCTTCTCTTACTGCTGCATTCAGTAATAACTCACTTATTTTAATAAACTAAATGAAAATGACAAATCAAATATGTCTGAGGAAGAGTTTGATTCTGCAATAATACAACGCTGACACTGACAAAGCAGGGGATAAGATAAAATGGATGCAGATGCCTTCTCAGGATTTTTGAAGTACTATAGTTGGTCTAGTTTGTGTGTTTTGTATAATTACACCGATTACCGTTCAAAAGACAGTTTCCTATGTAAATATAATATCATATGTTTGTTTAACAAAGATGTTAAAGAAAACTGTAAGGTACAAGTCTTTCTTTTCCTGTATGTATGTATGTATGTATGTATGTTATTTGAATGTAACTGGCCTGCTCTTTATAACCCTTCACAATAACTGACTGTTATATCCCAAAATTAATCCAGTGTAGGTTATATAATTGATATTTGGATGTAACTTTTACACGAGTGAGGTATAAATCTTGGCATACTTGTATATCATAATTTGAAGTTATGTGCTGTGTGCCTCACTGGAGCAAAAGGGGTCATCAATGTCAAGGTTCCGCCTGAATAATTTAAGTCTAACATATCATTCCTTCGGGACCGTCTATGCTTTGTTGACGTCCATTTATATATTTGCGCACAAACGCATGTACCATCAGTGTGATTATAGTCTTTTCGAAAACGGCCACACTATTACTTGTGAAAGCAGAATTATGCGCAAATGCATTTCTTTTATTAAAATCACTATAGGACAGCTAATGTATTTTATTTGTATTAATTCTCTCACAGCATGTTTGAGTTTAAGAAAAAACTTTAAACATGTAATGATGAATACAGTCATTCGTTTCCCTAAAGACTTTTGGTGAATACTATGTTCTTTCTTGAAAGAACGAAAACACAAGAAACATCTCGCATCAAAAATAGAATAAACAAAAACTATTCCATATCTTTTGGACCAAAACTAAAACTAATCATATATTCTTTATTTTATCCCTAATTCAAAGCAAACGAAACACAACAAACAAAACTAATACAAGAAACTAAAATAAATAATAAAGACAAAGAAGGAATCTGCGCAATGTGTAGAATAGATAACAAATGATCACTAAATTTTGAACATGCTTTCAACACAAAAAGAAACAAAACACACATTTCGTATATTTTCAACCAAAAACAGTACCAATGACATGCATTCCTTTTTACCCATAAATCTAAGTAAGCAAAACAAACAAGCAAACAAAAACAGAAGACAAAGAAGCAATGGAAAATATGTAGAATAAATAACGATATCTAATGGTTGTCTAAACCTTTTCATGAATGTTATAATGATGTATGTTCACACCCAAGGAAGGCAAACGTTCATGTTAACAATATACTTCAATAAATATGCTTTGAACAACGATGAAATTCTAAACAATATGGATACTGAATGGAAAGAAGGGGTCATTCTCCCGAGCAGGAAAACATGAAAGACTATGATAGCTCTTATTACAAGTCATGGAGTCACATGGCGTCTGTAGCCAAATTCCCGTATTACGTTTTTTTATATTCCGTCTGGACGGAAATGTATGCTTAATTGCATATATTATGGTATAGTTCATGTAACTGTGCAATCATTATAATGTCCCATGGGTCAAATACGCTTAAAACAAATTTTCAAAACGGCAAAATATATTTTTGAAGGATTTCATTAGAATTCTTTTTATTTTGTTGCAATTGCCTTGTATAATCATATTCATTATAACGTTCTTTCGACTGCTTCTGTATCACTTCCATCACTAATTTAACAGTTGTTTATAAATGTTTCAAAATATGTGTCCTCTGTACCATTGTTTACTTGAATATTATTTCAGCCTGGGCAATGACAGGTATAATGTCTCCATTTGTTATGTCGACAAATTTATCGGCGGCAGAAGATCAGCATGTACTCATATCGTTGACGTTTATTGCAGTATCTACACAAATGTCATTCAGTATGTTCGGTAAGGACCTCGTTTGTTTTTCATTGGATGGGGCATCTCATTGTCCAACGTCATTGGTTGAATTTACAGATAGCTTGCCCTTTACAATTCTGGGAAACGCTGACCGAGATTATATGCGCCATCACTTCCGTTTATGGTCGAAAGATCGCTATCCGAACCTCCGAAAATAGGGCTTTTCTTTTGGTTTAGACTGGCATCGAACCCATATTTCAGATACCGGTTTAGTGTCGTTGTATGGTGTTTCTCGTTATTCTGGAATAATAACAAATATAAAGTCGAATTAACGCCAAATAATTGTTTAAGAAAGAGAAGAGTATTTAGAAAAATTGCTGGAAGAGGAATGCTCGCAAATTATGATATGCATAGATTATTGCAACTATGAGATGGTATTAGTAGGGTATTAGAAGGTTAGACGTTTTGCTGTCGCAGATTATTTTTTGTCTTTTTTTTTTGTCGTTTTCTTTTTTGTTTTGTTTATTTAGGCCACAGTCAGTATCACCTGATTTTTGCGAATTTCGCGGACACACGTGATTGCATGAGCACACACACGGGTTATAAAAAAATAACTTCTAGTCAACAATGAATATACCAAAGAAGACATAGTAGTTGACATGGGTGATTTCTGCTAAGTATAAGAAATGAGCGGATAGCTTGTGCGGTAAAGTCAGTAACCGTCAAGAACCTCTGTTATGGTACTGCTCAATAAAGTATTAAATCAGGATTATATTACTCATTTGCAACGATACCACACCAAGATTCAGAAATAATATTATTGATGGCCACTACAGTGTGGCAGAGAAATATTTTTTGTACCAACTGTCACAGAATATTTTGATATTAAATAAATATCTTAGTATATAATGGCGAAATTTACACAGGTAAATGCGAATAGTATTTAAAAGAATTTATGGACATACTTAGTCGTGGTATTATATAACCGTATGATTGGAGAATACAAAAAAAGTTACAACAAAGAATAAATCATTGTTTCGTTTGAATCCATGATACCGATTTATCAAAGAGGCCGAAATGATGTATACATTTTAGGAACACATATTCTAAACATTTGTGACAAATTAATTAACGTAGGAATCATCTTAGAACAGCAAATAATGGAACTTGGTAAAACGTTTGAGGAAGAAAAGAAAGGTCATTGTTTGATATTGTGCAAGAAATGGTTAAGGCGCTAATGTGGAGTACAGCTAATGATGATGACGACGATGACATAGAAACGCCATGTGAATGTAGCCTGAGTACAGAAAATCAGCTAGGATACATAAATGAGAGAAAATGCTTTTGGAATAGAAAAAAAAAACAACATTTGTGAATAGTTATGAAGAGTATAATGAAATAAATAAACGAATGTCACTTTTGTGTGAATTATTTTTTAAAAAAAGATTTCCGCGCAAAGAAGCAGAAACTACGGAGATATTATATCATAAATGAAGATCCATTAAACATTTACGCGTTAGTTTACCATTTCTTGGTAAACGATCAAGTAACCAGAATGGAGTTATTTAGCCAAATACTGAGCAAAGAACATTATATATAAACATCAAAAATATTTCGCGTAGATGTTTCATCGATGGTGAATGACGACCAAGTTGTGATAGGATACGATTCCTCGTATCAACAATCTGTTTTTAAACGCATCAAGTCTTTTACGGCAAATGACCGTACAATCGCATACTACCTACTGCAAGCAGTTTTAAGACCCTTTATATTCTGTCTAACGCATACGCCAGAAGCACCATCAATCGAAAACGTGTATGATGAAAAATTACGGATGAATTTTACGAGAGAGTTTTGATTCAAGACGTTCAATGGCATTAAGACGTAATTTGCGCTAAGGCGTGTGCATGGGAAAATATGACCTATGTGGCAAGGCTTGTTATTACGAACCCTGTAAATCACATTTGCTGGTGTTACATGTTGACACATATGCTAGACTACGTAATAAATGAGGTGTAGGAGTCAAATCATGAAATCAACTATGCCGACTATGTGGATCTATTCCCTAGAATTATTGTGCACTCCATCAATAAATTGGTTACAACACATTTGGAAGCTTTTGTTGCAAAGGTGTCTGACCGTGTTAACACCGTCGAGAAAAACCCGTCTAACATCGGAAATCTTGAGGAAATAATTAACATTTCTAATCTTGATGAACATTATCAATGGAACTTTCAGTTACAGAGCGATTTTCATATCTATATGTATCTAAAAATGCCAACCGTGCATCAGATGAAACATTCGCGCAACAGCATGGAATATAGATACAAAATATTATGCTAAAATCCGACATGCTTGAATTATTGGATTTTTCAAATGAACCTCCCCAATTGTGCATCAGTGTCGCCCTGATCAATTACAACCGCCTGCATATGCAACGGTACAACAATTGAAAATATTTGCACGTGAGCGCAATATAAGAATACCAAAAGGTGCAAGAAAATATAAAAAAATGCATTATTAGATACATTTGAGCATAAAAAGCGCCTTTGTATTGCATCACTTGTTGCTGAGTATGTTCGCCAACAAAGACGGCGTCGTCATATTGCACATAAGACAAGCATGACCTGGTAACTAGACAAGGCGTGTATCCCAATCAATTCTGATACTCAAATGTCATCTATCGAAGCGTTGTTTCTTTCTGTATTGTCGCCTGAAGATATTTCTGGCAACGACTACGCCACGTAAATAAAGTTTGTTCAGCATTTGATTGCAAAAAATATGGATGACTGTCACGACATGTATTTGCGCACCGATGTGCTTCTGATTGCTGATGTGATTAAGGCATATTGAGACATTACTATGCGACTGTCCCGCGCATTATTTTCTCTCACCAGGAATGGCTTGGGATGCACGGCTGTAAAAAGGCAAACTTAAGCTGGAATTGCTTACTGATATCAATATGCAGCTGTTTATCAAGTGTTCACTTCATGGTGTAATATCAATGTCAAGTCAAACAACCCAAATATAGACGGGTATGATTCCTCTGTCCCAAACAGTTACATCGTGTACCTTTACACCTAAAACCTCTATGATTTGGCAATGATACAATCGTTACCTTTTAGAGGGTTTTTGAGGATTGATTCCTACATATTGACATACAAAATCAGGTACACGATTACAACAGCAATAGTGACCAGGGATACGTCTTTGAAGTTGATTTAGAATACCCCGAAGAAATTCACCATGCTCATAGCGATTTTCCGCTGGCGCCAGGAGCGTTGTCAGTACCTCGTGAGTGGTAGTCACCTTATCATCAGTGTACAATTACAAACGAAGCCCGATGCAGATTTAATGAATCAACCGTGCATGTTTGAAATATAAGGATGAAAAAATAATTATGTGGTGCACATACGAAATCTGCAGTTGTAATTGCGATAGAGAATGGGTATAAGTAATGTCAATGGAGTACTTAGATTTCGCCAACAAGCTTGTAATGGCCCTACACAGACAAATGAATGCAGATCAAAGAACAAAGGCCACCAGCGACTTTGAAAATATTCTTTGAGCTCATAAACCATTCTGTATTTGGCAAAACAATGGAAACTTTTCAAAAACGAATTCCAGTCGACCTTGTTGTGATAGTGAACAAGAAAAGCTTCGAAGGCTCATTTCCAACTAAGCATCTTTGTTGAAGGACATTTGTGCTGTTTATAGTAAAAGCAGAAGCGCTCAAGTCGACTTAACTTATGCTGGTTCATCAGTACATGACTTGTCAAAGCTGCTCATGTACGGTGGATTTGCAAGATCAAACTGTGTTAAGATGCTTTATACCGACAATGAATCACTGTCGATGCATATAACTACCGATGAGGTTTATTCATATCGCAACAACAGCACTCGCTAGAGAAATTTGACAACAGCGATAATCCGAAGGAACACCCATTGTTTAGTAGCGCCAATATAAAGGTTGCTGGTTTCTTGGTGATTTTATTATTTAGTGCATGTATAACTGACAGAAGTTGCGTTACCCATTCGTGTTATCCGCTCTGCCTTCCGTGATTGCATTAATATTTATTGTGCGTTTTGATGTGCAAATAATCGTTCGCCAGGTGTGCGATTAAGTCGGTCCATAATGTGTTTGATCCTCCATGAACTTGTCAATCACGTACACGATCATTTGGAAGAAATAAGACAAGAGCCTGATGAACCACTGGCGATATAATGCCGACTGCTGTTGGTAAAATTATTAATGAGGCCGCTCAACAACTGATCGATTAGGATACAACTCAACAACGAAAAGCATAGTCCGCTACTGCAAATATAGTAACGGGAATTGGTGTTGGAAGACAAAGCGATTTAATTATGACAAAGTCGATAATGTATAAATAGTTTCTCCATGGTCCAAATGAAAGATGCATCATATCCCGCATTTAATAGTTGTGCCCCTCTGTTTATAGATTTAGGTAAAAGAGATTTTCAGTATTATTCATACCCTGCTAGAGACATTAATAAAAATAAAATAAAAGAGGTGCAAGACACACCGATTTTTTTCCTCAGTAAAGGCCTTCTTGGAATTAAAAGAAAACTTGTACAAAATGTTCATGCTAACTGAGGTGTTGATGACCAAGTTGAATGTTTCAACAATGATAAGGTGTTATCCAATAGCATACGTTATATGGTCGAAGGAAAGGAAATGTCAATTTCGACAACGACGAACAGCTGGTCCATCAATAATTTTTATCAAAGAGTCATCTAATAATGCGGCTCATAAACGGTGCAAATTTCGTCAAATTTTACAGGATTCTTTTGAGGAACCACGACCTGCCGGTATGGATGCCAGACCTTATGCCCCTGGTGCCCATCTGATCTCTTGTATCAATGCTATTTACATCCTTGGATTTACACAGCGTCGCTCGCAACTCATAAGGGACTCATTCCGGTTTTCAATGCAATGCCTCCGTTAAATATTTAGGATTTATAGAGATCTTGGCCAGGTTATCTTTGGAATTAAACATAGTTACATTAATTCGGAAGAATAACGCTAACGATGTAGTTTGGTGTACATTAAGTACTCCTGCTACGTTATGATGTCAATATTAACAATGTAGATGCCTGTACTAATCACTTCACGGATTACCCATCAAGTTCGTTATCTTTTATGCAATCAGGAATAGCTTCATTCCTCTCCTTTATCGCGTGTACCACAGATGCGCACTCACCAAGGAATATCCAGGGACAGCTTACATGCCAAGTAAGTATTCAACATGATCTCGCTGTTCCAAAACATGTATTCGTAGCGCTTCAAGATGTAAATCAACATAATGACCAAACTAATAGCATGATAATATTTGACCACTTTGGAGCGATTTAAGTTTTTCTGCGGTTAAACTTTCAGGAACCCCCTGAAGAAATTTTACCTATTTATACAGATAACCAGATAGCAAGCACACATCACAATTCGTGGTCGCATATTGACCGACATTGAAACATATACACTGGTTTACAAATCTCACAACAATATTTTCGTAAATTAAACCCAATTTATTATTTTACATTAGAAAAGATGGAAATATTCAAGAAAACTGCTGTCGACATCTATTTCTATGCACCCGTCGGTGCGCCTCCTGCTGGCGGATACCGATGTTATGCAATGATTTCTTCTGACAAGACTTCGTTGTTGGACGGCGCTGGTGGTTGAATGAGGGGCCTTGATGCGCCTGTTGAAATGTTGTTAGTTTCTGAAATTGAACCTGTTTTTTTCTTTAAATATTAATGTCATATCACAAGTGAAGGTGTACCTTAGTGAAAACCAGTTTGGAAAGGAAACAGCAAAAACTAACATGTGTGGGGTCACATCAAAACTTTCTCTAATAAAATTAGAATTGTCCCAAAGTGGTTACCCAAACTAAATACAATTAATGCGGCCGAACGAAATAATACCTCGGTGATCATACATTTATCTAACTCAAAGGTGATGCAATTGCATGAGACCGGTTAAATATTTCCATTTCTTGCAGTGATTACAGCGTTAGGGACTCCAGCGGTGTTTGCAAAAACATGCTGATATTGTCTGCCAGAGGATAATCAGAAATGGATTTAAAAGTTCATTGCGGTCACATACGAATAAAAAACAAACTGAAAAGGTCTTCGATTACCAGAAATAAGTCAATAAATACGATCAGGAGAAGGCCTTTAATTACGCAGAATGCCACGCGTCTATTAACCAAATGATTTACTTGATTCAGTCAAGAATGTTCGTGGTGCCCTTATGCGCGATGCACTTGCATGGATGTTGCCACACCCATGAAAACGACATTGTTAACCTTAATTTAACAAAAGAACATGGCGCTCACCGGGTTGCATATGTGGTGACACCATATTTATTATTGAACTTCGACTCGTATGGACTCGAAGTTGTTTATTATTTAATCTGACGCCGATATAATCGTCTATCATTATTTTATTCGACTATGCCAATACAAACTCGGTTGGACGGCCACATAATGTTGTCATCTCGAAGATGAAGCGTTGCGTGCACTTACTTGAGTGTTCACCTGCACCGCAAACACGTATTGATTTTACATTAAACCACGTTTGATATTATATAACATATTAGCCTTATAATGTGGCCTACTTATTTTCGCTTCTCTTTACACTTGTTTCGATAAACTTAAAAGTCACATTTGAAAGGGCTCGAGTCCGAATCATATTTGTTAATGTTGACCGGGATTAAGGTGAGTGGGGTCAAATGACGATGTTGATAAATGATGAACTGTATCTTGTTTTCATTTTGGTAACATTAATTCAAATTTGCACAGAGGAAAAAGAATGAGTTTTTGGGTAGATATCTTGCAAACATTAGTCGCCTACCAAATAAAGCGTTGCATTTCGTTTTGGGCTGGTTGCTGGCAATTTGGTCCCAATTATGTTTTTTACTTTTATAGAGATGAAAGTTATAATTGAGAGATGAATGCTGTACTTTGATTGGTGAATCGTAATAAAAATGGCGCGCGCTCAATACCGTCCAAGACCAGACCGAAAA
>CM068832.1:86826510-86994010 GCA_028554795.2 Sinohyriopsis cumingii
TGTGGCTACATTCTTGGGGAATTGAAGGTGCTCGGGATCGAGCAGTAAAGACAAAAGCCACTTGAGTTCTCTGGCCAGCAAAACTGAGGTGGGCACGTGACTGGGGCTTTATATACCAGTTTCTTAAGACAAAGCCAAATATGGGTATGAGTCTTAGTTCTTCTGCGTTGGCCAGAATCTCAAAATGAGGCTTCGTAGTCTCTACAGATTATCGTCTGGGTGTATGTACATTATTACGTAGGTACTTCTACAAGATCAGCGCATTTGCCCTCTAGAAAAATCTATGGAAACTGTCTAGTTCATCTATTTACGTAACCTAGCGAATGTACTTTTTTCTGACTTGAGATACAGGGCAATATATGTATAAGACGGTTCTTACTTGATCATAAGAGCGCGATCATTGTTAAATAGTACACAATCATAATACCGAAATAAATAGATTCAATTTTAATATATTTTAATAGAAAATTACTTTCAATATAATTTAATCAAAACTTACTCTTAATACAATTTAGAGAAAATTTCAATCTTGTTACTTGTACTAAAAAATCCTGTCCTAATAATACCCTCCGGGTCATTTGAGCCGAGTGTTCGAGGCTCGAGAGAAAAATATTATATTCATAAATAGAAGGTACAAGGTGACAGATCCAAAAATACAATAATAAAACATTGTGAGACATTTGTAAGTTCAAAAATACATAAGAAAAACACTGCAAATACTGAGTAAAATACAAAAATTACAATGAGAAAAAGCACTGAAAAATACTCAGTAGAATTACACGCAATCTACTTCTTTGACTAGGCTTATGGGATAATTATAACATTAATATTAGCATGCAGTTCTTGTTATCTTTATGTTTCTTTTTTGTATGTTATTTTACTCTTTTTTAATATATATATATATATATATATATATATATATATATATATATATATATATATTATATAACATCAGCAGAACATATTTATGGTGACTACGGTTATTATTTTGATTCAGACAAGTGTGGTGAAAAGAATTCCCGTTCTTATGGATAGTACTAGTGAGCCGATATTGAGTGCATCTTCCTATTGCATAAATAATATCAACAAAGAAATACCAGCAACAATGAAATAAAAATGGTTGTGAAGAGAATGTCATAAGAATTTGGTATTAACCAAGAGTAAGGAAAGTAACAATTTTAGCGTTGTGTTATGTAGTACCTTAAAACCATAAAGTCTATTCACTTGATATCAAACCTTGAACTGCATATGTATGAAATAGAAATTGCATCTAACATAAGAGCAAAAGTGAAAATATCATTATAATCGTAACACAGGTTGGTGTAGTCTAGTACAACTTTGAAATGGGCGTGTATTACCGAAGTTACCTGTGACGTAGCAAAGAGAATGTATCGCCGTTATCGTTTCAAACAAATTTGACTTAGAAGTTGGCCGTATGTAGGCCAATAGCTGCTCATGTCTTATGAGAGCTATGCAACGCGGAAAACTCGGTTTCGAGTAATTGTTCCGACACTTTGACTGATTTAGCATTTTAGCATACATATATACATATATAATGAACAACACGACAACATTAGAGCCGTTTCTATGGCGATATCGCCGTGACACAATACCATAAGGCATATATTCATACGATTCGTATAAAAACATTAGAGAGAACCCTCAATAACATTATCGAACCCTATTGGGCTGACACAATAAACATCTGCATCAATATGTTCGAGACGGCTATGCGGAAATTACAATTCTCCCTAAGATAGGCGAATACGGTAAAATATTGTTAAATGTGTATAGGTAGCGAAACATGTATACGATAGTTTCAGATTTTGGTACTAACAGGTTTGATGTAAAAGCTTAGTCTGGAATGCAAAAGTCGTAGGTTCATTCACTCTCTGTAGTGGAAACCTTAGCTAGCGCGATGAGTGTTACTGAAGTAGGTATATAGAAAAAGGTATTGTTATTAAATAAGAAATTAAATACAGCATAAATTAGATCATTTTGTTTGGAAATATTTTGAAATTAACGCACTAACCTTGTAATGTTTGTAATTCAAGATACAAAATATGGTATAGCAAAAACATACCCGTGTGAGAATTACTACAGTCCAGAAATATTCTCCTTATGAAACGAATTGTATATTAAGTGAATAGTAAACAATACACTTATTGTCTTTAATATAGAAAGAGTTCAAATTGTAAAAGTTCGAGTCACTATCACTGGAAAGGAAACTGTCGTTGCCTCTGTCGTTGACTTGGGGCCTGGCGGAGATGTCGCTGTTGGACCCATGGAAATCTGTTTTTGGCATGGATATATGTATTTCAGACTGGGTTGTAGGTAGCTCGAATTCGACATGTCTGGAATTTCAGGTGTTACTGCAAGAAGAATTCTCACCGGCGATGTATACATTGTATACTTGTAATATGTTCGTTGCCTTTGTAATGTTTCTGGCGCTGATGTTTCAGAACAGACCCTTCTTGTGTGCGAAAAGTACGAAAATCACAGAAGAGTTGTCAAGTCGTTCCGAAGTTCATGTAGGTAGCTGGGCGGCGTGACGTCTGATGGTCGCAAAGGTTTTGGCACGAGTCTCTCTCGTGAATCATCATTATGCGGAGTGACACCTTTATCCATGTTATCTTCCCTTCGTTATATTCTCCACCAGCTTTTACGATGAGATTTACTTCGTAACTCTAAGTCAATCTGTTTTCAAAACCCTAGAGAGAGAGAGAGAGAGAGAGAGAAGAAAGGAAGTTCAATCCTCTTGAAAGAGGTATCACTTGATGATGTTGTGAATACGGCTGCATGTTGGGGAATCTTGGCATGCGAGAGTACTCGGGATCGAGCTGCAAAGACAAAAGTCTATTTGAGCTTCTGGCCAGCAAAAGCTGAGGTGGGCCCGTGACTGGGGCTTTATATACCAGTTTCTTAAGACAAAGCCAAATATGGGTATGAGTCTTAGTTCTTCTGCGTTGGCCAGAATCTCAAAATGAGGCTTCGCAGTCTCTACAGATTATCGTCTGGGTGTATGTACATTATTACGTAGGTACTTCTGCAAGATCAGCGCATTTGCCCTCTAGAAAAATCTATGGAATCTGTCTAGTTCATCTATTTACGTAACCTAGCGAATGTACCTTTTTCTGACTTGAGATACAGGGCAATGTATGTATAAGACGGTTCTTACTTGATCATAAGAGCGCGATCATTGTTAAATAGTACACAATCATAATACCGAAATAAACAGATTCAGTTTCAATATATTTTAATAGAAAATTACTTTCAATATAATTTAATCAAAACTTACTCTTAATACAATTTAGAGAAAATTTCAATCTTGTTAATTGTACTAAAAAAGTCTGTCCTAATATACATAT
Source organism: Sinohyriopsis cumingii (assembly GCA_028554795.2). Lineage (NCBI taxonomy): Eukaryota > Metazoa > Mollusca > Bivalvia > Unionida > Unionidae > Sinohyriopsis > Sinohyriopsis cumingii. The sequence continues at coordinate 86,829,879 of CM068832.1, forward strand.
TCTCATATTTCTCAGTACCTAAGGGTTAATCTCCACCGTGATAGCAGGTATAAATAATAATAATAATAATAATAATAATAATAATATATTTCTTTAAAAAAAAAATCACTGTTTGGCTCTAAATCAATCAATCATGCAGTCCACCTTCGAATAACGTACTAGTAAAACTATAAAAGCAACTCACATTTGTATGTATATTATGTAAATCGTTAGCTTGTCATACACTTTTTATCAATGGCTGTATATTGCAATGAGTTTGAAATCTGCTATTGGCAAGTTTTAAAGAACCGATTTACAAGTTTGGGGTAGACTTCTACTGGATGATAACATCAGGTGGGTTCTGTAGCGACGCGGGGATGTATTGTGAAATATGTCGTGGGGAGCATTGTAAAGATTCAAGCATTAATATTGCTCTTTATGGCGCGATCATAATATCCATTACGAAACATTTGTTTTAACATAAAGCATCTTTTATTGGTATGCTAATCTCACTTCGATTCAATATAACGAGTAAATGATTTATATGAGGAAAATATTGCTGAATTATCCCTGTATTGGTTCAATTTCATACATACATACATACATACATACATACATACATACATACATTTAATAAGTTTGTAACTATATGAAGACCATAAGAGCCACACGTTTCTTGGAATAAAACTGGAGGCATGTGTGTGTGTGTGCGTGTGTGTGTGTGTGTGTGTGTGTGATTTATATTTTGAACTTCGCTTTAACAATTTTTCAGTCATATTGCTACGATATCTGCAGTATAGCATTTTATAGTGATGTCTAGCAGTGGGTATCGCAGCAGACATGTATCATCTTGCCCACCAAGTCACATTATTCTTACACCAAGCCAACCACTCCAAACATTAACCTCGTAATGCTGAGCGCCAAGAGAGGTAGGTGCTTATACCACTTTGGTATGACTCTGCTAGGGCTCGAACCCACGACTTCCGCATTCGAGGCAGATGATTTAACTAATTAGGCAACCGGAGCGATCGCGTAAAAGTATAAGTTTTATAATTTCTACCTTTCTAGCGTATTACGTAACTCCCGCAGAATAGCTCTGGGACATTAAGTTCTGCTTACTGTTTTAATTTAAATCTAGCAAAGTCACATGATCCTTGTTCATCGCAGTCGCTAAGAAGGATGAGATTTTGTGACATTTTATGTGTTTTATTTTCAATGAAATATTTATAAGTTTAGAAATATTTGAATATTATCTCTAAACACTTTTACTAAAATATTTTCTCATATAAGGTAGTGTATATGTGCATTCACAATATCGTAGGAAAAACATGATTAGAATGAAAAGAACAGCAACAAAAGAAGCAAGCAGAGAATAAGACCAAACAACTACCATAAAGAACCAAAAACATCCAAAAAAGAATAAAATGTTGATATGTTAATATTTAAACGAAACGTAAACGTCACACATATAATAATATTTTTTTCCTTTCCTTTCTGGGAAAAGGGGTGGGCCTTTGTTGATAAACTTTGCAGTATTTATAACATATATTTACAGTAGAATTAAGGTTACTTAAATGAAAGGAAAATGTTAGCAAGCTTTCAAGACAGTCAGTCAATCAAGTTAATAGGTATGTTTTTCTAGTAAATTGAAGGCTGTGTCGATTGATGTCTCGTTATGGATGGCTAAATGTGATCTTTGTATTCATGAATATATGTGTATTTGTGTATCGGATAATTTCTTCTCAGTTTAGTAACTTTACCTTTTGTTCCATTCTTATCTGATTGCTGAAAGTACTCTCTTGCATGTCAGGCATTGAAACAAATAATAAATACGTTCTACTTATTTTATTCCTCCCGATTTCCTGAAATAATTCCATATACGACAACCAGCATTCAAAGTCTGTATTTCTCTAATAGTCATATACTAATGTGCATAGTCCCGATTACCTAACGATATTAGTGACTTTTATAGTTTTATTTTACCGATTTCACCAACTTTCAACCGCATAACAGCTACAAATGTTTAGCTGTTGAAATTCAAGAAAATTGTGCAGTGCAGTATTGGCACAAGGCATGTAAAGAAATATATGGCAGATATTCGAACTGAAAGTAGTAAGATGACTTTGTAGTTGTGTATCTTACATAATCAGGTCAATAATATATATTAAGTGGAAACCAATACAAGGGAATTAATGGTAATAGTGGCAAGTGAACACAGAAGTAAACAAGAGCTTGTCTGCTCTGGCGATCTAAACCCACAATCTTTCAAACGGTATGCATAGTTATGATATGTGCATGTTAAGGACAGTAAATAGGCTTAAATTAGTCATTGTTCATGCTAGGATATTTACATAATTTAAGGGCTATTGGTAATGCAGAATAAAATGAAATGTCACTGACACTTACGAATAATCCATTTAGTGGCAAGGAGACGTGGATTTTGAATAAAACATTTAACAATTGAACATGGACTATTTTTTTCTGTACAAACTGATTGGTTATAATAACCTTGACGGTAGTTCCAAAAGAAAAGAAGGAAATATTTTCCGTAAAACATGTCGTACATGAACATTCAATTTTGTTTAAAGTTAATAATTTATAACTTGACACTCAGTATGTACTATACGCTTTATTTTACCATGCCATGTCTACCCACCCGTTAAGCTGATTTGTATAGCCCTTAACCCTCTAGCACTTGGTTCGAATTTTACTCTACTTAAACTCAAATGCGAAATTTGAAATTCAGATCATATGATGTACGTTTATTGCATGAGCTTCAATTCATTAAGAGCACGCGCTTGCAGTTGAACACAATTGCAGCGCCCATCAACATCACTATACACCTCCCCTAAAATTAGAATTTTGTATGAGAAGTTATCAGCATTGGTCAACAAATGTATTTGTAATAAGATCGTAATTCCCAATTTTCATATGCAAATAATGCATTTCACTGAATGATCACCAAAGTAATACTGTCTATATTCCGTCATTGTATTGTTGTTGTCTCACTAATCATTCTTTGAATTACCACTAAATGTAGCATATGCCCTGTGAATGTTACATTTTTTTTGTTGCAGTCAAACTACAGTCGGAGTAACTGTGGTATACTTCAAAATCGTGTCTTGTCGTCTTGTCGTTCTACAATTGCTGTAGAATGCTACATCTACTATGCAAAATAGGTAAAAGGATAAATTTATCTTTGCACTTCAAAAACATTTGACTTCACCTATTTGCTAACAATTTCGAATGTCGAAAATAAATTGCTTTAGGATTATTATCCCATAAAATAAACTAAGTATCAATCCGTATAGCACTAAATTAAAAGACAACGGATCAACACAATATATCATTACTAACAACGCATCGATAGGGTTCATTCTTACCATCTGGTTACAGGGCAGTTGCTATCGACGATACAAAAAGTAAACCTTTTCCTCCTTTCAGACAGCCCGCCATTTCTAACGGCGCATACGACGAATCACAAATTAATCGCTGTCGTTGATGCAAGTAGTAAATAGATATACATACGTTAGTAACCTGACTACTGCAATGAAGAATAACCTGGAGTGTTCGTGCTTTTGACTTCAATTAGCATTTATGAACACGCTGTAAACTATAGTACAATTACTATCGACAGCATACAAATTAATAGTATTTATCTTCCGTTTTAGCGTATACGATATTTTGTACTGTTTCATCAGTTAAATAATAAATTAATCGTTGTCACTAATGTCATGAATATAGAGTTACACATATGGTACTATATTGGGCTGTTCGTGCTACGAACTTGGATCTACATTTCTGTACATGCGGTAGCAAATCAAAGTCACAAATGACGGATAGCTGATTTAGCCACCCGTTGTTCAAACATAACCATATCACAGCTATAAACGACTAGATGAATACAGTTATAACTGTCAAAGGTTGAGACGGAAATCTCGTTGATACGCTATAGAAGTTCTAGCTCTTCACAACTGTCACGATACAACATATGCAAATTCATAGACACATTATTCCCAAGTTGACGGTTTCCTTCAAATCCCCTGCGTATATTTAAATTCTATTTTTCTTTCATTCCGTAATAGATACGTCCTTTATTACATTACTTACTAAGCTAATGAGCAATCAGTGTATTTCTTGTCTGGCAAGCCATCAACAGAAAGGGCTAGAAGGATTCTTGTCTTAAATCCAATGAATCGTCCCATATGAATTTGACTATAAATTACTTCGCAATTTACCTCTACGAGAGTTATTCCCGACTCAGTAAGCTATACTATTTTCTGTGTCGTTATTGTGAGTCAATGTCAGCAGACAAAATGTGTCTGTGCTTGAAATACACATACAACATTCTACGTAATGTGGTTGCAAAGACAGTAAATGTTCACTTAGAGTTAATATAGATGAAATATTTGTATGTGAAATGGCTGGTTGCCTCTTCATTGTTTTTACTTAGGTGACAAGGTAGATGAATACTAGAATGACAACATTGTTTAAAGAGTTGTCAATGAAACAATAATTTGGTATATGTGTCTTGTTCTAAAGTCTCTGAAAATATATATGATTAAATGAATATCGACAAGCTTTGTCTACGTTTATCCTTGTTACTAGTGTGTTGGCAAGTAAAACCAAAACTCAGAAGACAAACAAATATGGTGAAAGATTGTAATAGGAGCACCAAAGCCGGATGGCGTGTGGGACTAAACCTTTGAGCGCATCTCATTTAAGTAAGCCTCACCAACTCGCCACAGCGAAAACTCTAATCTGTCACTGCTAATTCTCATGCCCCGCCATATGACTCGTCTCGTAACGCAATCTACTAAATCTAAATTTGTTTGTCACACTCAAGCGGCATATATCACAATTTCTCTGACAATATGTCAAATTTTATAAAACATTAATCGTCTGTAATGTGGCATAATTGAAAATGGTATGTTCATAAGCAGACAAAAATGTGTACGTTTATAGTAATTTTTAATTGTTGCATATACTTATTTTATAAAGTTGATACTGTCGAGCATACTGAATATAATCGTAAACATGCAATCAAAAGAACAAAAGTGGGAAATTGAAAAACAAGTATTGATCAAAACCTACAGAAATGTCTTTATCTACTAAAGAATAAAAGAATAATAATAATTAATAGTAGTATTAGTAGTAGTATTAGTGCTGCTGTTGCTGTTGCTCTTTTTACATAATTTGTCCTGATTATTCGTTACATTTAATATTATCACAAATCCAGCTCATATAAATAAATGGGCTTATATCACTTAAGCTGAAAAACTATGGAGAGCGTTCATTGCTGACTTCCCTTTCTAATATTTTTTATTAAATTCTAATTGCTACGTGGAGTATGGTTTTATAGTCAAATGTCAATTGGTAAATGTTTAATGAGATAAATATTACTAAAACGTTCGTTGAAGATTTTCAGAATAAATATTGGCTTACTATCTTAGCCAGAACGAAAGGGATTAAACACTGAATAATGAAACATAACAAAATCAAAATGCTTTTCATTTTTTCCCATAATGCGCGAAAGGTGCCTCAAATATTTTTTCCTTGGAAGCTTTGTGCGTCTAAGCAATAACATTCTTTAACCCATGAAATGACACTTGGATTTAAATGTAGACCGTTTCAAACACTTAATTAAACACACTAACTGCTTCAGTATCGTCTTAACGTCTTGAGATGAGGCAGTTTACATTGATAAGGGTATTTCGATTTTCCATTTGATGCAAATAGGTAAGATGACAGGTATATTACTATGTAATTCAAGACACAGCACATAGTTATTCATTGCATATATATACTTACTGCAACCCCATTACCACTAACCTTTGTAATTTAACTTTAAATGTGTGTATTATTTTACCACTATAAGCCTTGATTTTGCCTTTGAACAAATGAGAGGCAGTATAATTTCACGAATATATATATATATATATATATATATATATATATATATATATATATATATATATATATATATATATATATATTCAAATCCATATATATATATATATATATATATATATATAATATCGAGTATCCTAGAAGTTTGCATATATAGACATATGCATTTGTCTTTAATTAGTAGGATATAATTCGCATGCATTACGTTCTAAAGAACATGTATTCTTGATGATATTTGGTTGTATTCGTAAATTAATTTTAGGTGATTTTTAAGACATTGCAAAATTTGTTGCAATAACCGTATTGTGAAGCTGTTAATTTCATTTTCTGTAAAAACAGTAGAAAGTACTACAAGATGACCTCAACATTACTATAATACAGGGACTACCATGGTTGGCATATTAATAACGAACTCTACAACAACATCATCAACAACAAAATGTATGACTACAATCAGAGTTCGAACAAGCACAACTACCAATCAATTCGAAATGACATCACAGAGGAGAAATACCACTAACTGGCCTCCTGGTGAGGTCGATAGAGTAAACAAATCTGTATCCGTACCGTATGGGACAAATATAGAACTAGGCATTGGTGCAACATCCTCTTTCGGCGGGAAATCAAATTTGTCTGGTACAGTTAAAATATTTTCCTCTTTTTATCAGAACACATACATTCACTGCAATTTTCGATATTTTCTACTTGTTTGCATACTCTTGTTACATTTTCAGAACGTTATAACACCTTACAGACATTTATCAAACATTTTGATGACCTGATTTGAGTAAATATTGATGATGATACGCACAGTTGCTTCACCTTTTATAAGCATAATCGTAGTATTAACACCCATGCTTCCACTTTTGTGCAAGCAATATATATATATATATATATATATATATATATATATATATATATATATATATATATATATATACGTGTGTGTGTGTGTGTGTGTGAATCGCAGCAGTGCACAGATTCCAATGAATAACGAACGAAATAGGTGTTTATGATAGTGGTGTGTAACCAAGTTTCAACACAATCAGCTTCTCTTTCTGACAGCTTCATTTAGAAACTGGTCACATCCCATTGTACCACTGCTTTCTTTACCAATATGCCATATATGCTGATATAGATAAAACTGTTGTAAAATTAATTATAATTTGGCTTCGAGTTTTCTTCTTACACCAATATCCGACTAAAAATGCTTATTGTAGGTTGAAATGGATATCAGAACCGTAAAGCTCTCTTGATGGGCTAATTGGACAAAATACTTTTACGATAAATGTTTTACACGCAGTACAAATGCTGTTGCTAGCAATTATTCATATTAGTTTTTTGAAGTTTTTCATGTAATTATGTGTCAATATTAGTCAACCAATAACTCAATAGGAATGTATTTCCATTTCAAGGTTTCTGATGATTCTCCTGATAATACTTTTACGGAAAAGACTGAGACAGGGGTGAATCTATTGAACAGGCAATTGTAACAATTTATATAAATTTAGAAGAACACGATTTTGGCATAGACGGTATATTTTACATATATTGCTTACGGTTTAATAGTTTTGATATATCAGCAAGTTAGCATATCACTTTGTTTGAGCGTGATTGGTATAAATAAATTCAGAAAGTTCTGTTGCAAAATTCTCATGATTGATTAGCAGCATTCTCGAACCGTCATTACTGTTACTGTGAACAATATCCCGAAAGTCTTTCCATTCGCCAGCCCAAGGACCAATGGGAAAAACGCTCGACTGTCACAAAAACGCAGTATAGTGGTTGGGCATGTCGGAATATGGCTACTATACTCTCTATGGAGTTCTCCGAATGCCATCCTAAAAATGAAATGGGAGTACATTGGATCACATCCACGTGACAAGCGTGATTAAAGTGTCAACCTATAGGGGTACATAAACGAATATCTCTTACTAAGAGAACGTCGGAAAATAGTGTCCTCGGACTGACATAACATTATCTTACCACAGCATTTTCCCAGTTAAAAGTAATCCAAGTATATGGTCACAAAACATTCCAACTTTAATTACAGAAAGAAACACCTTTTCAGTCCGGTCAAGCTACCGTTTGAGGTTTGGATTTCAGTTTTAGCCATTTTTGATGCCACCATCTCGTTTATTACATAACTATAGATTAGTGTCAACATTCTTGACTCATTTTAATATATCATAATATTGATTGGCGAATAGAGAGAGAAAGGAACAGAGAGAAAATTAATGAAAGAAATAAATAATGAAACGGCCGTAATGTGGAGAGACATGTCTGAAAAACACATACAAGGGAATATTTAATTCTAAATGGAATATCAAAATTCCAAAAACGATTTAGTCAACATCATCATATAATTTGTCTTTCTATAATATACCTCAATAGCTTCTTATTAAATATATGGCACATATAATTACGGGAAAGCAACAGCAATGACATACAATGAACATGTTTCACAGGGTTATGTCCCTTTTACCAGACATTCAACAATTATGGATGCTATGCATACATGCTAATAAGTGTTCCTTATCAACTGCACTTTATAACTTGTCATTGCTATCGTTAATTGGATAATCGTGCTACTAAATTGTTTATGAGGTAACCAAATCTGTTTAGACACCTAAAGGTTATTCCTACAGCTGCTCCTATTTTTTTTGTCTAAGTCAATGCTAGTTTGTTATTGAACGTATACAGACCTTGTTTTATTCTTTGTCTGCAGCAGCTAAAATGAAGTGATGATAATTTATACTCTCATACGACTAACTTTGAAACATTCATCTCTCTTGTTCTCTCTCTCCTTTCATAATCGTATTCATCAACAAATGTTTAATATAGTCTTGATAGACTCCATACATCTTAAATTGTCATGCTTGTCCACTTTATGATACCTCCATGCCATAATTAGCGATGGCGTCTGTTTGTCATCCATTGTGCCTTGTAGGATAGTGATAACCATTTCTCACTCATGAGACGGAAATCTAACTGTTTTGCTAACTTTACTGTTATTGTTTCAGTCTGAGTGTTTCAGACAGACCGTCTCAGTCAAGGTGTCCACTTTCTATAAACTACTTTAAAACAAAGAAACCTTTTGCAGTCTTCTGCTGTGCCCGGGGTCGTTGTTCTAAAATAAGAAACAAAAACAATAAATATATAGTACCATTTATCGTGTAAACGTCCCTGACGAAAAACATAATTCTCAGCAACTTTCCTAAAAACAAAAGTTTAGAAAAACAAGAGAAGCGAGTGTGTGTGTGTGTGTGTGTGTGTGTGTGTGTCTGTGTTTATCTAATTGAAGCTAAGTAATTATCATCATTAAAATTCTACCCAGCAAACCTAGGTTCTACGATATAAAACATTTTTTTTTGTTATTCGCAAAGTGTTGGTCTTATATATATATATATATATATATATATATATATATATATATATATATATATATGACAAAATAATTGGTTCAACCGTTGCTTCTTCAGGATCTACATTTTCTTAAAAGACCTCATGTTCAGATTCCAAATGCACTTGAGCAATACATAAAAGAAAATAAGTCAGCCTGAAATTGGTTTAAAAGCTGACAGGTCGTATGTGTGAGCATTTCTTGTTTTGTTATGAATGTGAATGGCATATCATAAAAATGATGTCTATGTTTGTAATGTGCATACTAGAAATAAAACTTATATTCTAACTCAAAAATGGCATGTCACTACTATTTGGAGACCTTCTGAAGATAAACCGATGAAGTCAATATGTATAACGATAATGTCTTATAGGTTGTGTATTGTGAATCATCTCAAAATGGGACAGGTCAGTATTGTTTCATTTGTAATGGTTATTTTGTCATTTTAAATTAATTGGACTGACACCACTGCCCTGGTCTTCGGCATATTGGATTGACCAGGCAGAGAGAGCAATTTGTTTCATTTTCTCTTAAACCTGGAGACCCTTATCTATCTGAATGCTCATGACAACTGGCCCAAATCTTCTGTTTATGAGGAACAAACAAAACTGATGGTGAGAACAATTGGTTTAACCATTCTCCATTCTGAAAGATCCCATAACCATATTTCATGTCGACTTCAAAAATCATTTTTCTTGAGGTGCGTTTTACAGATGAATAAGCAACCAGTTTCTTCAGACTTTAGATGATACGTTTTTCTGTAGAGATATTCTTACGCACGGATGAATTGAATTATTGATGAGTCATTTACAGTTGTACATCTGAGTAACTAACTTTCATTTCTGATGTTCTGTGTTACACTTCTGACGCACCCCCCCAAAAAAAAACAGTACTGAAAATATATTATCTGGTGAACTTTTTCAGGATCTACATTTTCTTGTTGGTAAAATGGAGCATATATATATATATATATATATATATATATATATATATATATATATATATATATATATATATATATATATATATCGACAATTGTATTTAGGTATGAATGTTAAAATCATTTGTGTTGGTGTTATGTATTAACATGAAACCAATATAGAGTTTCTTGAAGGAATGGAATCTAATGTTAATTAGAACACAGATAACATCGTGTTCTGCCTTTGCCTATATACTCTGTTTCATCATATTCCATTAGCAGCAGGGGGGGCGAATCCGACATTTTGTCCAATCGTTATTTTGCTTAATTAATACTTCTGCACTCAGCGGATCCGGTGTAGTCAGCGCCGGTAAAAAAAAAAACGACGTCGGTCCATCCTACACGACGGTGACGTCATTTGGTTTAATTAATACCTTCTGCGCGCCGATCCCCAGCGTCGTCAGCGTCCGGTAAGCACAGCGACGACCGCGTCGATGTCATTCCCCCCCTGCTGCTTACAATGATCTTACAAACAGAGTAACCACTAACTCCTCCTCTTGTAGATCAATTACGTTATTTGACTGATCGGTAAGTCTAAAATTAATTCTCGTTAAAAACCGATTATGGCATCGCATATAGACCGGATTAATCGGGCTCTCAACGATTAAGAATCCGGGAGGGGCTGTTGGTGAAAATGAATAAAGGATATACCCCTGTTGAGCTTGATTTGATTGCTTGGTATCTACCTGGTAACTCCCTTCGATAACATCACACACTAGATTGATTGCTATCACCGATGCGATATTTACGTTGTATGGAGCAATATGCCTACCACCATCTCCGTTATCGTGTTTGAGGATAATTAATGGACCGAGAAAATCATTAAGAGACTTTCTTAGTTCTGGCGCGTTGTATTCTGGAAACTTGAAATCGGGTAAATCGGCTTCTGTGATATTATACTCGGTTAGGAATTTTTGTTTATTACCATCGCTGTTATCGGATATCATTTTAACGATTCGTTCATTGATATATTCCATGTCTGATATAAGTTGATTTAACACCTCAACGTGTTTTCGTGCTTTTGTTTTCCGTAGTTGTTCTAGTTGCAATTGGTAATAATGATTAATCTCGATAAAAGCATTAGTGATATCATTTAAAATAACTGTTAATATGACTTGCGATTCAGGAGTTTCCTTATACTGAAAAAACCACTGCATGATATTCCTGTTTTGAAATAAAAACCAACTGGGTAATAACGTGCTTTTTATAATAGACAAATTATCTCGATAACTGGGAATAATTTCATGATACGATTGCGCATTCGTGTGCAAATCCGCGGAAATTTCATTAGGTGGATTCTCGGGCCAACCTAGTATGGTTCTTATTGAACTGTTATAAATATCAACCATATACTCCGGTGTGCTTATTTCAATCGTCGACGATAACGTCGGTTCATGAACCGTAATATCGATTTTTGATTCTTTTCCTGTGATCGATTTTATCCTGCGTTGGAATTCTTTATTGATTTGTTCTACTTGGTATGACCCAGTTGGTATTGTAACCTCATTCCAGTCTGGGGTCCCATCGGGTTTATTTGTCCATGCAAAAACCAGCGAGTTATTAGGTTGTTGTCCGTTAAATGCTTCCGCTCGGATATTAGGCCAACTGTGATATACTCGCAATTTTGCCAGCGCTATTTCCTTCACTGGAACCGGTGATGGGAAGTTTACACTGAATTCTGGCTTCGTTGATGTTATCGATATCATACTTGTTTGTACCGGAGTGGTGTTCTCCGCGATCCGTTGAAGCAATTGAAACCCTTCGGGGTTCAGCGACATTATTGTTATTACTAAAGTTATTTTCAATTTCTAATTTCAACATCGCGGAGTTATACAACTGGACCATCGTGGAGAATTCATCATCGGATATAAACGAATTATCTATCGCCAACGAGATCAACCCGGATAATTTCGAGTACGCGTCGGATACTATTTGGTGGCGAACTGTATACTCGCTGAGTTTTTTCTGAGCACACGATGATATCTTTCTAGTGATTGCGTTGGCGACTCCAGCAATTGTTGTCGCCGCGGAGATAGCGATTGGAACAGCGATCGGGGCCATCATGGTCACCGTGGATAAAATAGCACCGGTACCGGCTACTATACCCGACACCGAGTACACGACCGCGTCGATGGTGGTTATTTTTCGGCGGTATTTTTTTATTTTTATACGGTATTGTTCGGAAAGCGTTTTCAAATTCGCGGAGAATTCTTTTGCGGTATCGAATCGATATTGATGTGACGTCGGTGATACCTCTGATTCAATTACCCTGGTGGGCATTTTATTTTAAAAGAGCTAGTGTTTTCAATTACTCACTTAGATCCGCTACAAATTCCACATACCATGTAATGTTTACCCTAAATATACTGCTATCAACGGCTTTAATTATAAACCGTTCGGTTGCATTCTTGTCAATGATTGTTGATATTGTATTGTTAAACTCAGATGAACTCGACGATGATATATTAAACTGCATCGCTGAAATCAATGTCAATCGATAAATACCCTTAACAGTTGCGGTGATACTTATTATATTATTTGTAGGAGTCCAATCGAATGATTCATGATGAATCGTGTATACTGTGTTGATGGTGTTTTCATGAGGGATTTTTATTTTTGTCATTTCCGGTAGTCTGTCTTTAATCGCTGTAACATCAGTTTTGATTGTTCCTATTTCCTGTGTATGCGCGTCTATACTTTTTTTATTCTCTGTAACATCTGTTTTGATTGTTACTATTTCCCCTGTATGCGCGTCTACATTATTTGTGATCGATGAAACACTAACGAAGATTGTTTCTATTATCCGTCCATGCGCGTCTATATTCCCTTTGTTCGCTGAAACATCAATTTTGATTGTTCTTATTTCCTCTCTATACGCGTCTACACTCCTTTTGTTCGTTGCAACATCAGTTTTGATTGTTTCTATTTCCTGTGTATGCGCGTCTACATTCTTTTTGTTCGTTGCAACATCAGTTTTGATTGTTTCTATTTCTTGTGTATGCGCGTCTACATTCTTTTTGTTCGTTGCAACATCAGTTTTGATTGTTTCTATTTCCTGTGTATGCGCGTCTATACCCTTTTTGTTCGCTGCAACATCAGTTTTGATTGTTATTATTTCCTGTCCATATGTGTATAACTCCGCGTTGATCGCTGCAATATTAGTTTTGACTGTTCCTATTTCCTGTCCATACGTAGTGATATCATTTATAGTTATTGTAATTTCTTCCGGTTTGGCATTTTTTTTACCAAAGAATTTATTAATGGTGTTATCAGCCCTGTTAAAATTTTTTCGTAACGTGTAAAATTGGCCCGATAGCGTTGTAAACTCCGAAATAGTATTTTTTAACGAATCCGACACGGATATATAATTGTTGTCAAGTGTACTTATTTTTCCATTTATCGTCAAGATGGATTCACCTGATTTAAGTCGTCCGTCGCCGGTATACAGCGCGATAGTGTCCTCGGAGGCATCATTATTTCGTATTAAAACGTCATTCAGCGACACATTACTGGATTTCAGTTTACCCTGGCGGTCTTGAAATACAACTATTTCGCCCGGGTCAACACTGGTTAAATTTAACGTATCAGCGATTTCATCCTCAATTAGTTTTTTTATGTCATCGGTGGCGAGCGTTTCCGTGGGCTTTTTCAGCGCCGAAACCGGTCGTCCCCAGATATCAATCATTATTATTGTAAAAAAAAACAGCGTTTCTAATTAACCCGCCGGGCCTCTACGACCCCACTAGTATATTCGTTTACAACCACATGAGGTGGTTTCCGCGATGATGAAATCGCCGCGAGTACGTTCAATACCTCACGGCCGCATATCGGTGGGTCACTTAATTGTTGTGTTGGCAGCGTGGAATAAAAAACCCGGGCTGAACACGCCCGGATACACCGCATGAACTCGTTTGGCGGGGCTAACCCGTATGAATCAAAATAGACGATCGCACGCGGATCAATTGCGTATGCAACCCAATGAGTTCCCGCTCCGGAGGATTTATCGAGGTTAATTATACCGGTCTCAATATTCCTTGGTTTTGTCGGTAATTGATCCCTCATGAAAACACCTCTGAAGTTTTTTTTATCGCTAACGCATTTGCGGCATCTATTAAATCAAAATTAGACATTGGAGTCATTGACTCTTGAGTTAATAAACGGTTCCCGGTAGTCTTAGACCCTTCCCCGAGTACCATGAATACGGGGTTCCCGGTAGTCTTAGACCCTTTCCGGCTATGGGTCGTTTTTTTTTATAGCCTTTCCCGGTTGCCTTCTTCAATGCCATTCCCGCCGCGGTACCAACGGCTCCTAACGCCGCCGCCTTCGCCACTGCTGGGGCCGCCGCGGCAATCAACGCTGGAATCGCAGCTAACAGCGGAAATATCCCACCGGTCTTTTCCATGTTTTTAATCGCTGCGGCCGAAAAATCTATTTGAACACCCTTTTTATTCTTCATCGCATTATTGAAATGTTTTATTTGACGCGCCGTCAACGATATCTTATGATTACCACCTGCCATCTGTGATGGCTTCAGCGTTATTGTGGTTCCACATTGTTTAGCCGACTTTGATCGTAATTTCTTAACTTGACCATCGGTCAACTCTACACTGACGACACTATACGACATTTTATTGTAAACGCGTTTATGTTTTCAATTACATGTTTTCCACTGGTGCATCAACGATTCTCATTCGTCCACCAACGCCTTCCAACAACATTGATTTATCGCTGAGAATGACAGCAACCGCTCTATAATCAACACCACCCGGGGCTATACGAGCTCTGAAGTGTATATCAACGACGGATTGTCTCGTTAAATCAAGATGTTCCAACGAAAAATAATAAATCGGATACAGGTTTTTAAAATCAAGTTGTGATATTTGCAGACCAGTGTCGACGTTCTGATCACGACCCATATATGACAGCAATCGATGATACACACGTGCGACATGGTTGTCACCGTAATTAAGCTGTATATCCTCGGATGGTTCCTGTTGTCCGTTTATTCTCAGCGAAACCTCCCTGACTCCTAATCGATCAAATATCATATGGCTGCGTTCTTGGGAACCTAATCGTTCCCTATTCTGTAACGCAACAAATATATGACGCGGGGCTGAAACACCCTGTTTTGATGCCAGGTGCCATGTAAACGTATCGGCGACGTTATCCTCTTTAGCATCAGTTGTTACCGCTAGCCAATTCAACAACGATTTTCCTCCCTGTTCCATAAATGCTAACAATCGTGCTTCCGTGGTAACTGATGGAGTCAACACCGGCATCCGCAATGCCATTTTAGTTAAAACGACTTTACCGGCAGCGACGCCAGCAGCATGCCATATTGCATTGTTATCATCGCCCCTTCGCGTCAGCGCGATTGTATGCTTGGCCCCATAGATAACTTTTCTAACATTTCTGCAGAATCCAAATATGTGATGGAGTGGAATCGCGCATGAAAACTGCCGGCGTGGTCTTTGCAACATCCCTACTCGTGTTGCGAATCCTAGATTGTAATCATTGTTGATACTCTTTATAATATTGAAATTAGCGCCTGGTCTTGCTCTGCGGTCTGGGTTATTTGCTTCAGCCTGTGGGTCAACTGCGGTATCTCTTTCCACTAGCACGTTAACGTACTGAAGATGATCAGCGTTATTAGTGGTGTCCTTTGCGAACATCATAGATGGGCCCGCCGATCTTGTATAATCATCTGAATACCTCGCTAACCCAATTATCGTCGTTGCAACATCAACCTCGCGTTCTATTGATTCAATTTCTCGCCCGTCAATAAGATATCTGGCGCTCTCAAATAACGCCATGATACCGTTGTTAACGAAGTCAACTCGAACACGATCGTCATCTGCGTACGGTGTATTATCGGCAGCATTTGTCACGAGTTCTCCCTCAATTTCGATAAACGCTTCACACGGCAAAAAATATTTACTGGTATCTTGGACTTGAAGTTCAATTCGCGATCGTAGGTCAGGTTGCGCTGCATAATAAGAATAATATTGATAATCACGGACAGAATCATCCCTGCGCACTGGGGCATCCATATCAAACGCGGGGTCAGCGGTTCGCGCAAACATTTCTATTATTATTCATGTCGGTGTTTTCAATTGAAATCCATCAACGTCGTTTTCGTCGTAGACCACTCCCCGCTATCGCGTTAATGATCGCGTTGGTTGACGCATCGGCGGATGGGGAAGTCGCCGCCAACGACTCTAATTTTTCTTCCACGGCGTTATTTATTACTTTACTGACATTCGCAGGCATCACTGTCGTTGATGGCATCTGTTTTCTTTTTCGTGAAAATCCTTTGGATTTTACCAACGACATTAGTTTGTTCCGCGCGGCCGAAAGCGCCTTTCCGGCAACATCTCCAATAGCGCTGATTCCCTTATCACGAATAACATCAATAGCCTTCATTCCTAATTGTTTGGCTAACGGCGCTACTTTTGGAGCCATTCTTGTAAATAACCTCGCAATGGTGCTACCGAGACCATCTCCATAGTACGCGCGGTAAACAGGCAATCGCGAGTTTACCACGTAGACGAGTACTGGTTTATCATGGTTGTAGTGTATGATCATCTTTATTATAAAAACACCAGTGTTTTCCAATTAGTGATTGATCACCAGTGATTGGTCAATCGCTGTAATGACCGTGGTCCACGAGTTCGTCTATGAGCGTTCGATATGCATTAATGTCCATGATACCACCGGCAAATAACCGCCTGCAAATATCAGCGGCCTCATTGATTATTTCCGGAGAGTTATTTCCGGCTCGTTTTCCTCCGATTAGTATTTCCAGCCGTGATATATCACTAAGAACACTACCAGGACAGGTAACGCCGTAGGATTCTTTACCAACAGAGTATCCTTTTCCTTTTTTTGGTGTTCTACTCTTAACTTCCTTGTGTAATGTGTCGTAATCGGGATCACCACGTGGTATCGCATCTTTGTGTTTACTTACTAAATACACTATTCTTGTCCAATCCTTTAAAGTCTTTATATTTTTCTCGTAACCGCTATTGATATGCTCATCTCGTATACTCTTAGCAAAATTAGAGACAATAAAATTAACTAATTCTTCCCTGCTGAAGCCTCTAATTTTATCTATTGTGCTCTTCTTGAGTACATTACGGGGTATATTCTCCTTTTTCTCTATTTCTTCCGGTATTTCTTCCAGTAGTTCTTCCGGTATTTTTTCTTCTGGTTCTCTTGCGGTGGCGCCTAGTTCTTCCTCGTCGGCCATTGTAACATAAGGTTCTTGTGGGTCCGTTATAGCGAGTGGTGGCGGCCTCCGTGTTGTAGCGAATGCTATTTTCGCAGGGAGTGTTTCCAGAGACTTTTTTGTTTGCTCGGTCTGAGCCGCTATCTTTTCAAGCGCACCGAGGACGGGCACAGTTGCCGCCGTAACATCTTTAGTTACCGGAGCAAAGAGCTGTTCGCTTCCAACAGCAAAATCAGTTTGTAGTTGTTGCCGCGTTTGAAGTTGTTTTCGAACCCTGTCTCGTAACGGTATGAACTTTTTAAGCGCTGCTAGCCGCTCTCTGGCTAGCCGAGTAGTAAGTGATTCGCCTACCATTATTGCAATTGCTCCGTAATTTCTAATTTCCCGCCAAGTGTGGCGGAGATATGTCCCAGGGCTCCAGGGAGTTTTCGTCTATAATCCTTCTAATGTTTTTAATTTTATTAGAGATTTCTCGACGTCGTTCAAAAGCCTGTCCGAGTTTTTTTCGTACTGTCTCAACGGCAGTAAATAGTCCAATAAATGCATTTACGTCATTGCCATACAAGTTTTCATTGATCGTATATTGTAATCGCTTTATAAAAGAATACTCGCGTGGCAAGGTATATCGACCTTTCTTTGATTGCTCGTTAATAATTTCATAATCGGACAATATTTTTTGGTTATCAAGCTTATCAGATAATTCAATTCCTTGATTTTTTAATTTTAAATTCTCGGTTAATATATTATTGATGTCTTCGATATTCATATTCTTATAAAACATCTTATTTTTAAATAAAAAAAAAATTATTTTACAAAATGAACCCGCGTATCAATCCCGATGTGTGTTAACCGTAGGATAATTCGTTTTCTTCCGGAAGAGACAATTTATTTTAGCGTTCGCACTGTCACGGTGACCTTGTCACTCGCTGATTTCTGTTATATATGAAAATCGAATTCTATGACCCGTCTTTTTTGAGATCGCTGTTTGATATACTCGTTCTGCAACAAATTGTATTGAGGCTCTACAAATATCAAAATATCTACTGGCTTCATTCATCGACTGAAATATTTTTTCCTCGTGAGTTGTTGTATCAAATGACTTTACGCTTTTTGCTTTTTTTGAGCATTTACCAGTTTGGCCTTTTTTACTATTTTCACTCTGAGAGATAGCTTGCAAGTTTATAAGAGAATTATCAGTCTTATTATTATTAATATGATCAATAACGAGACCGTCCTCGATTAATCCGTTAAACGCTTCATATACCATCCTGTGAACAAGATATTTCTTCTTTCCGGCACCAAACATCAAATACCCCTGATTATTTTTCCATCCAACTGGTTTTTTTAGTCTACAATTTCTAACAATGCCGTCGCGAGATGCCTCGTAATTAACGAGCACAGGATGCGGCTGAAATTCTTGGTTCATTTGTATAATAATACTACTTGTCTAATTCATTATTTGGTTTAATTATAAACCTTGCAATGTAGTCCTGAGGAGTTTTGATGACGAAGTCTGCGGTGGGGTCAATGACAGCTTTTTTTATTCGCTTGTCATAATAGCGTTTTAACTCTCTGTATCGCTTTGCGCCACAATTGATACACAACTGTGATTTTCCTCTTACACCAACGTGGCAAACCAAGCACGGGAGGGGGCCAAGAGAACCATTACGAACGCTTTGTAAATGATACCCGCAGAATTCACCTCTACATGATTTATTGCACGGGGTTGTCGACCCAATCATCAACCATTTGCAGTGATTCATTATACTATATTCTTTCATTTAGATACTTGTTTTAATTATATGGATGAGTTTGAGAGATTAGCAGCAATTAAGCCCTGGAAAAATATTAAGTTCAATCTCGATAGAGTCCTCAAGGACGCACCAAAAGCGTTAATAAACGATAGAACCCTGTTGAATAAAATACGCGACTGTATCAATGAATTCAAGCGTGATGGTGCATCTCATAGTTGGTCAACATTTCGAATTGATGGTGTTGTTGATGCTACCATGAACGACAACCGCGCACCAACGATAATATCACAACTTGACGGTAAAAGGTATTTCTTCAGAGTAAAATTCATTGTCCGGGTGGAATCAGGTAATTGGATCATACGTGATAAATTTGAACCGGTTCTCAGCGATAAGAAAACAGTCATTGTTAGCCGCGACTCCAAGCCAGGGCTGTTAACCGGAATTGACAGACCATACTATGAACGAGCGTATCCTGAAACAGCAGTTGTCTATGGAATATACCCGTTAAATAAGAAACCTGATATCGGAAAACTAGCGCCGATGAAACAGTCAACGGGGATAAATTGTGTAGCAGAACGAGTAATAGAGCATTTTACAAATGCGTGTCGAGGAAACAAATTGACTGATTTACGACGTAGCAAAATAAACCAATGGGAGGAGACAGTGCGCGAGCGAGGAGCAACCATCAGCGACATAGGGAAATTAGAAACGTCGCTGAGATTTCCAATAACCGTTACAACGATAACCGGTGAAGTATTATATGAATCAAAGTATAAATCAAATGGAGCCCCAATCAAAATTATTGATCATAACGAACACGCGTGGACGCCCGCGGTCACAATATTTCCACGGGATAGAACATTAAAGTATATCCCGGGGGAATTCCTGGAAGAGGATGGTTTTCTCGCGGAGAGGAAACTATTTGATGCTATTGCTTGCTTGTGTAAAAACGACCCTGTATCAGTGTGGTTACTTCGCAGCGCTGAAAACGACATGGATACCTTTGATCAGTTTGTAAGACCAAACGGTGAATTATATCGCACTGAAGCGTTTCACAACAAGATTAAAAAAACCGCCATGGAATTTGAAGAGCATGATGAACAACTGCTAACAAATTGTTTTACGATTCCATCGGTTGCGGCTCATGTTGCAGCAAGGAAAAATGCGTGGAGACCAACGCGCAAGGAATTTCTACCGGATGTACAATCCAGTTGTTTGGAATACTATCACGGTGGACTATGGAACACTGAATACAACCGCGACGCTATGATTTCCGTTGATATGGTTGCCTGTTATCCAGCGAGTTTTCTCGGGTATGGATCCGCCGCTGAGTATTTCAAACGATTTGGACACCCCAGACATGAAATGACTCGTGTTGCTATTAATGGACCACTGCCTGATTTTGATTTAACCGGATTCGCTCGCATAGTATCATTTGAATTCGCAGCAGGACTTCATCGCTGTTGCTATATTTGGATCGGTAGACACATGGCTGAAAAGAAGTGGCTGCCAATAGCGCTGCTACGGTATATGATTGATTGTAGCATGCTTGTATCGTTGATTGTCAGTGACGCGATTATATCATATCGGGCGCAGACTGAAGTCTGGTTACCAGAACCAGAGCGTCTAGATAGCATAATTGACGAGTCTAGAGCACACATTGATGCCGACGAGGAATATATCATCGAATGGTCCAGGAGGATATTCAACCAACGAAACCGGGAGGCAAAAGATCTCGGTAGAAGAATAATCGGCAAGTTCACACAAGGTGGAAAAAACCACGACTACAAACGATATTGCTCACGGCTGATTATAGATGACGCAGAATATGATTTCGTAATCAAGGACGCAGTGGCAAAAAATAGATACGTGAACTGCAAAACAGCTCTGCTGTCCAATGGAACAAAGTTGGGTACAGTTGTTACCTACTTTGATGGAGACAGCCCCGCGTATCCGCATTTGAGGGCGTCTATGCTGGGTTACGCCGCTATCAATTTATTCTCGATGATAAATAGATTTCCCGACACCGCGGTTAGAGTTGCGATTGATTCATTTTATATAGACGTAAAGTACAAGGTAAACTTAGCCGAGTTTACTAGTCCGGACGAGAGTTGGGGTATATGGAGAATTAAAAATGAAATACGACGCGATTATTCCCCGTCAGCAAATGTCACCGTTGAAAATAATTACTTACGCGGTGATAATTTATCAGAATGGTCTAATGCACCACCGTGTTCTGATCCAATTTGTAGATATAAAACAGTTTATTTAAGCGGCTGTGGCGGGTCAGGAAAGACGACTCGGGCAATTGAATTATTTCGAACGCGGGCAAGTATAATCGTGCTTACACCGACCCATAGACTAGCTCGGGAGATAAAACAACGAAATGTTGACGCCGTTACTTATCACAGCTTTTTTCGATACAGCGGCGGTGAGTGGACTCCTGATCGAATGGGTGAAAAATTTATTCCTGAGGTTATCATCTGGGATGAGATATGTACTGTTTCGTTAGATACTTTACAAATGTTTCTTGAGTGGTTGCTGCGCGCGAATACAGCGGTAATCATGTGCGGAGATCATGGCCAACCACCACCATTTGTCGGCGAGGGTCCACATGATTGGTTAAAGGGTTTTGTGGACTATTATGAAGAAACCGATACTGATTACCGAGCACTTGATGAAGAACTGCGCGAGGTTAAAAAATTAATCAGATTACAGCCGGATAGAGTTCAATGTGAAATAATCCGCGAGGTGATTCCGGAAACACCGTTAAATGAATTCTGGGAAACATGGAGACCAAACGATTTGATTGTAGCGAGTAGAAAGATAGTCAGAGACACATTTCAGCGGAAGTTGTTTGCGTTGCATAAGGAAAAGTTTCCAACGCGTCCAGTGCCGTTGTGTTATAGACCCGCTGACACACGGCGGCAGAACATTGAAGTTGAAATCCCGGGCCCAACAGCGTCAGGGACAAGAAAACAAATTCTCGTGCTGAATGATATCGTGCTCGTTGATATCAGCGTCGTCGAGGACGCGCTACGTGCTGATAAATCCCCGTGGACGCTAGGATACGCAACAACAATACATTCCTCGCAAGGATTGACTATCACGGATACAATTGTTTGGATAGTTGATAATCGCATCGAATGGTCAAATCTAGTCTATCTTGCAGTGTCCAGAGTACGGAGGATAAATCAGCTTCGAAGAATTGTTATTGACGAAGCCGGTGACGGAGTCACCGACAACGATGCAAGCGTCATTGATAGAAAACTCTCGGGTTACCGCCAACAGGATAAAAAAAAAACAGCGGCGTTTTGATATTGATGCCGAATTAATAATTGCGTTACGACAACAACAGAATAATCACTGCGCGAGTTGCAATTGTGTAATGCGCTGGCGTTATTCGGATAAAGACGCTCGCCAATTTACCGTGGACAGGATCGATAACAGTCTCGGTCATATCCGTGGTAATGTGAGGTTAACTTGTCTTGAGTGTAATAGACGCAACGGCGCTAGTTAAGACCACGCGGGGGTAATTGAGTATCGTCAGGTATCACTTGTAGTTGCTCGCGAGTAAATCCGCGCTGAGGAGCAGTTGAATCCAGTCTATAGATCGGTGGTCTACCAGTTGATCGTGTTATCGTTGATATGTTATGTGTGGTAACACTCCAAATAGGATCAGTAGCTCTTTTTTTACCGCCTTCAAGCTCTCCTGGTTCATACAGATATCTGACAGTGACATCGCCGAGAATCGGCTTGGAAACGCTATCTATTTTTGATCTTCCGGGTATGTACTCGTATTTAATCGCGTCGCTGGGCTTCATGTTGATTGCTTGGGTAATCTCGTTATTTAACGCTCCAATTACGCCTGGTAATCTTTTAACCCATTCACGAGATCGTTTTTCTTGGATGAATTCCTTCGCGTATTGATACCCAAATAACCGTTCAGCAAGAGTCCGATTGAATCGTTCAACAATTGCCTGATCACGATGTAGCGCAGTATGACCTCGTCGTATCGCGACGCTATGATGTTTCAACGCTGATAAAACAGCGCCGCGAAATTCATTGCCAGGATCAACTTGTAATAGATTTGGCCAGCGCAGAGGACCCCTTCGGTAAATCCGCTCAAACGCATCGGCTACTTCAGTTGCTGACTTTGTTTTTAACGGCTCCGCTTGTTTGTATCGACTCGCAACATCAACTACGGTTAGCGCGTATTTGTAACCGTTGTCATGCGGCAGAAATAGTATATCAGCCTGATGAACTTCATTAGGCACGCTGACATCAAAGCGCGAAAAGTTGATTTGTTTAGGCGGTGGTAGATAAATTTGCCATATAGCCTGTTTGGATAACCAATTAGCCGCAACGGCCTTTGTTACCTTTGCAGCGCTTGCGAGTTTACCAATTGCGGCCTTCCCCTTCCAGTATCCTCTCGGAGAATAATAGATGGATTCCATGTTGTTATTATAAACGCTAGTGTTTTCAATTACCAGCGTGAGAAGCTCCGCTTCCAATCATTAATTTACCTTTCATAGCCGATTTTACCAACCATGAAGCCAATTTTTCTTTGAATGATTTATCAGGAATAGCATTTAACGCGTGAATTAATTTTACATCCGCGATATGACGCTGTTGCAGATCGCTACTTTTGTAGTAAGCAACATCATGAGCATGACACGCCTTATCGATAGCGTTTATTGGATACTCACCGGGTTTGGGCTGATTTTGATCATCGAGTCTGATATCTAATCGTGTTCCGGGGCCACAGTAGCTATATCCTGGGAGGTGCTTTTCTCCTGGATACTTTGCCCACGGTGTTCCGGGGAGTTTTGATAACTTGGCTGCAATATCACCTCCTCGCTTTTTTTTAAAGCATCCCCGGGTCTAGCAGAAATAAATCTAAATTTCTTTGTACCGCATTGTACACACTTACCAGTAAGTGCCGATCTGTTATTTCTTGTTGTAATGGTTGTCATATAATTTGTGCCAGTACGCACTCTACACTTCACACAATATAGATCCATAATTTATGTATAGAGATATGAATATAATTGATTTTTCGGCGACTAAAACGAGAGAACCAGTTAAGCATGTTGCAGCGTTACCAAACTCGACCCGGATGATTATCATCGGACCATCTGGATCCGGCAAGACGCAATTATTACTTAATTTAATAATGAGATGGATGAAGTGGGATAAGTTGTATTTAATCGCCCCTAGCGTAGATGATCAACGATGCTACGAGGTGTTGAAAGATTTTAACGAGAATGCATCAGCGATCGCTGAAAAAAATGTTATTGAGTTTATTACAGATATCAATGATGCACCAGGCATTGATGATATTGATGGCGACGTTAACAATCTAGTCGTGTACGATGATGTTATGTTAGACAATCAAAAAAACCCAGCTAGGATATTTTCCAGAGGCAGGCATAAAAACACCGACGTGATATATGTCACTCAACGATACACTCAGATTCCAAAAGTAATCAGAGACAACTGTAATATTCTTGCTGTATTCAACGGCGTTGATACACACACGCTACGAAATATCTGGCAAACTTGGTGTGGCGGTGACATGGACTTTAATGGTTTTCGAAACTTTTTTAGTCATGCTCAGTCGACCCCACATGGATTTGTAACGATAAATTTACATGATCCTCGGACACGATATCGTATCGGACTTGACCAAATATTCGGTTAGTTGTAAATAATTTTCATTGTAAATAACTTCTTAGCAGCAGGGGGGGAAATGACATCGACGCGGTCGTCGCTGTGTTTACCGGACGCTGACGACGCTGGGATCGGCTCGCATTAAACCAAATGACGTCACCGTCGTGTAGGATGGACCGACGTCGTTTTTTTTTTACCGGCGCTGACTACACCGGATCCGCTGAGTGCAGAAGTATTAATTAAGCAAAATAACGATTGGACAAAATGTCGGATTCGCCCCGCCTGCTCCATTTGTATTTTCGTGTTCATTCCAACAATTATATGATAATGAAAAACAACTGAAATAATGCACTAGTTAAAATACTGTATGTGTTATGCTCTTTTATTCGTTTGTCTGCTCCTTATCTATATAATGCATATTTTATTTCGTCTCACTCTGGTCAGTTAAGTGTTGATGTAATAAATACATTTTCATATATGCAGGTGCAAATGCCTGCTTCTAGTGACTCATCAATAATTCAGTTATCCGTACGTAAGAACATCTCTACAGAAAAACTTATCATGTGTGTTGTAATGTGATTTGGATTTTTAACGTAGCTTTAACAATTTTTCAGTCATATCGCTACGATGTCTACAATGTGGCAGTTTATAGTGATGTCTAGCACTGGGGCATCATGCCGCAGACATGTAGCATGATGTCCAACCGAGTCACATTATCCTGACACCGGGCCGACCAGTCCTAACACTAACCTCTTAATGCTGAGCGCCAAGCGAGGCAGCTGTTAGTACCATTTTTGTAAGTCTTTGGTATGACTCGGCCGGGGATCGAACCCAATACCTCCCGCATCCGAGGCGGACACTCTAACCACTAGGCCACCGGAGCGGTAAAAAAACGTATCATCTTATCATTACCGGTTTATTTATTGTAATAATAGGAAACGATCAATTGGGACATTCCAGTTGTGCATCTGAGTAATTACGTTGCATTTCTGAAGTTCTGTGTTACACTTCTGCCCCCCACCAAAAAAAAGAAACAGTGCTGAAAATATGTTATCTAGTGAACATATGGTTATGAACATACCTGTCGTAAACAATGACCTGAACAGTAAGTGCATTTCGAAATATGATTTGTCCAAACATGAAAAACGTTTACAAAGTTGTATTGTATTTTACCTGTTCGTCACATGCTTCATATTTTTCTAACACCCTATACTCCGGTGGCACTTGTAGTTATCTATATGATTTATATCCCACTAAATTTAAAAAAAGGAGTAGACAGAGTTGATCACCAAGATTTAAATAAATCAACTGACACTTTATATATTTACAGTTTTACATTAAAGATAATATTCAAACATTCTTTGATGAAAATGTAGACTGACAGCAATTGTACTTTATTTTGCAAAATATGTATCACTCTTTCCACAAATAAGTTATTTTTATCACTAGGCAAATATAGATGTTCCGAATGATGCCCACTTTAATAAATACGACCGTATGCATCTGTTTTTTATTAAACTTTTTCTGTTCCTAAGAATTCTCAAAACAATTCATAACGTAATCTATATCTCATCATATACATTAAATGTGTAAGTAAGTAAGGATGTATGTATGTATGTATGTATGGATGCATATATGTATGTATGTATGTATGTATGTATGTACGTATGTATGTATGTATGCATACATGTATATATGTAGGTGTGTGGGTTGGTGGGTGTGATTCGGATTTTTAACGTAATTCAACAATTTGACAGTGTTATTGCTACGATGTCATCAGAAATGTTGAATAATGTCCCTCCCAGACATATTATCTTGACTAACGGCCGAACAGTCCTAACACTAACTTCTTAATGCTGAGCAAACACACACACACACACACACACACACACACATATATATATATATATATATATATATATATATATATATATATATATATATATATATATATATATATATATATATATCCATACACACTTACATAACATACATATACACATACATATACATACATATATACATACATACATACATACATACATACATACATACACACACATATACATATACACACATATACACACACATACACATACATACACATATTCACATATACATACATATACATATATGTACATATATATCCATATATACAAATACATACATATACATACACATACACATATATACACATATACATACATATATCTGCACAGACATGCACATATACACATATGCATACATACATGCACATACATACACACATATATACACACATACACATATATATATAAACATATAAAGGAACGTATGCATGTATGTATGCATGTATGTATGTATGTATGTATGTATATATGTATATATGCTTGTATGTATATATGCATATATGCATGTATGTACGTACGTACGTACGTACGTACGTATGTATGTATGTATGTATGTATGTATATATGTATGTATGCATGCATGCATGCATGCATGCATGTATGTATGTATGTATGTATGTATGTATGTATGTATGTATGTATGTATGTATGTATGTATGTATGTATGTATGTATGTATGTATGTATGCATGTATGTATGTTTGTGTTTATGTATGTATGTATGTATGTGTGTGTGTGTATGTGTATGTATGTATGTATGCATGTATGTATGTATCTATATGTGTGTGTGTGTGTATGTGTGTGTTTATGTATGTATGTATGTATGTGTGTGTGTATGTGTATGTATGCATGTATGTATGTATGTATGTGTGTGTATCTATGTATGTATGTATGCATGTATTTATGTATGTATGTAAGCAGGTAGGTAGGTAGGTAGGTAGGTATGTATGTATATATGCATGTATGTATGCAAGTATGTATTTATGTAAGTATTTATGTATGTATGTAGTATGATGTGCATGTAAATTGATGGAGCTATGCATTAATACGTGAGTCGAGGAAACAATATATACTTATATATATATATATATATATATATATATATATATATATATATATATATATATATATATATATATATATGATCACATGTGGTTTATCTATTGCAGGAACTGAGTATAATGTACATTAAGAATAACCAATGATTGATAAAAGGCACGAATGAAAACGAATGAAATCAGGACAGCATTATACGATATTCCGGTTAGTGCTAAACTGTCATATCTGTTTCAAAATCTCTGTAATTCGGTCCGAAATCGTAATCAATTCGTACATACATGAATCATCTATATTAGGAAGTGAATAAATTGGTAGATTTATATCAGAATACAATTTATATCGTCATCCTGTATCGTTTAATCTGTTTGCTGTTTGTGAACCATGTCATTTTCACTGCAACATTTAACAAGTTCAAATGAATTTATTTGCCTCAATGTGCTTAGTCAATAATACTTTGCAGTTTGTCTAAATAAATAAAATCAGCTAAATGTAAAGCTTTTGCCAACGAGGCTTAAGATCAAGTTGATCTGTCACAACAAACGGATTTCCGTCACATCAAATATATTTTTATTATTTTTATCCAGAGTATAAGCTAGTGGAATCAGGATTCAAATCATCACACTGTATATCAAGACATTCCCCTGCAATGAAATAGGTATGCCTATAGTGTTGCATTGTTCAAAGTACGTCGTATAGTTCAGATGTAAAATAGATCATGCAAAAAAATATATCAAGAATGTAACGTAAGCGTGTGACAGACAAACATATAATAGAAGATGTGTATTTATTTAGCTAAGAGTGTCAAACGAGCATAAACAATCCTTTATTAGAAAATTCAAAGTATTCATTCAGTAATAAAATGAGATATAGTTTCATAGAAATTTTGATAGAAAATTAAGTATATGCATGGATAATACTTAGCTATCGAATACTGTTTGGTTTGGTTGATATTCATTTTGAACAGATGCATATTTAATGCACTAACATTAACATCCTAACTTAATTAAGGTGATGATCACAAACGTAATCTCTTGTTCAAGGGTATAAGGAGTCAATTACGACTTTCGACCAATATTTCGACACACATATGATAATTGAGTTCCGTGTCTTCACGACAACCAATTATAGGAGAACTTACAGCAATCGATTAGGCTATTGTTGATGTATCTTCAAGGGGCAGGACCAAATTTTATGCACAAATTTAAATGCGCAATCAAAGGCCTAGTAAAAACAAAATCATAAAAAAAATCAAATACACAAGTGAGGTAAAAAAAGGCTCATATTTTTGGATACCTAAATTAAAACAAAGCAAGAGATTATTATCCACTTGACCAGAGAGGTCAATGTCAGTTCGTAGCGAAATAAGGTTATGCACACCATCCCCAAATTCATATCTGCATTTGTCATGTCAGAAGGTCATTTTTGACACGATGTGTCGCCCAAAGTATAAAGACAGGCCCTTTTCCTAGTTAACGATTCTTGCACAATAGTGTGTACTAAACAGGGTGATGAAATTGAAAATAGTTACAGTATAACTAGCAACATACTGCAGAGTAACTATGGAAGGTGTATATGCCTGACATCAATTTCAAGAACAGCACAGGCCCGAAACACCTAGGTCAGAAATACGTGATGTGATGTGATGTGATTTTGATTTTTCACGTAGCTTTAACAATTTTTCAGTCATATCGCTACGATGTCTGCAATGTGGCAGTTTATAGTGATGTCTAGCACTGGGACATCATGCCGCAGACATGTAGCATGATGTCCCACCCAGTTACATTATCCTGACACCGGGCCGACCAGTCCTAACACTAACCTCTTAATGCTGAGCGCCAAGCGAGGCAGCTGTTAGTACCATTTTTGTAAGTCTTTGGTATGACTCGGCCGGGGATCGAACCCAATACCTCCCGCATCCGAGGCGGACACTCTAACCACTAGGCCACCGGAGCGGTAAAAAAACGTATCATCTTATCATTACCGGTTTATTTATTGTAATAATAGGAAACGATCAATTGGGACATTCCAGTTGTGCATCTGAGTAATTACGTTGCATTTCTGAAGTTCTGTGTTACACTTCTGCCCCCCACCAAAAAAAAAGAAACAGTGCTGAAAATATGTTATCTAGTGAACATATGGTTATGAACATACCTGTCGTAAACAATGACCTGAACAGTAAGTGCATTTCGAAATATGATTTGTCCAAACATGAAAAACGTTTACAAAGTTGTATTGTATTTTACCTGTTCGTCACATGCTTCATATTTTTCTAACACCCTATACTCCGGTGGCACTTGTAGTTATCTATATGATTTATATTCCACTAAATTTAAAAAAAAGGAGTAGACAGAGTTGATCACCAAGATTTAAATAAATCAACTGACACTTTATATATTTACAGTTTTACATTAAAGATAATATTCAAACATTCTTTGATGAAAATGTAGACTGACAGCAATTGTACTTTATTTTGCAAAATATGTATCACTCTTTCCACAAATAAGTTATTTTTATCACTAGGCAAATATAGATGTTCCGAATGATGCCCACTTTAATAAATACCACCGTATGCATCTGTTTTTTATTAAACTTTTTCTGTTCCTAAGAATTCTCAAAACAATTCATAACGTAATCTATATCTCATCATATACATTAAATGTGTAAGTAAGTAAGGATGTATGTATGTATGTATGGATGCATATATGTATGTATGTATGTATGTATGTATGTATGTATGTATGTATGTACGTATGTATGTATGTATGCATACATGTATATATGTAGGTGTGTGGGTTGGTGGGTGTGATTCGGATTTTTAACGTAATTCAACAATTTGACAGTGTTATTGCTACGATGTCATCAGAAATGTTGAATAATGTCCCTCCCAGACATATTATCTTGACTAACGGCCGAACAGTCCTAACACTAACTTCTTAATGCTGAGCAAACACACACACACACACACACACACATATATATATATATATATATATATATATATATATATATATATATATATATATATATGTATGTATGTATATACATATATATCCATACACACTTACATAACATACATATACACATACATATACATACATATATACATACATACATACATACATACATACATACATACATACATACACACACATATACATATACACACATATACACACACATACACATACATACACATATTCACATATACATACATATACATATATGTACATATATATCCATATATACAAATACATACATATACATACACATACACATATATACACATATACATACATATATCTGCACAGACATGCACATATACACATATACATACATACATGCACATACATACACACATATATACACACATACACATATATATAAACATATAAAGGAACGTATGCATGTATGTATGCATGTATGTATGTATGTATGTATGTATGTATATATGTATATATGCTTGTATGTATATATGCATATATGCATGTATGTACGTACGTACGTACGTACGTACGTACGTATGTATGTATGTATGTATGTATGTATGTATGCATGCATGCATGCATGCATGCATGCATGCATGTATGTATGTATGTATGTATGTATGTATGTATGTATGTATGTATGTATGTATATATGCATGTATGTATGTTTGTGTTTATGTATGTATGTATGTATGTATGTGTGTGTGTGTATGTGTATGTATGTATGTATGCATGTATGTATGTATATATATGTGTGTGTGTGTGTATGTGTGTGTTTATGTATGTATGTATGTATGTATGTATGTATGTGTGTGTGTGTATGTGTATGTATGCATGTATGTATGTATGTGTGTGTGTGTGTATGTATGTATGTATGTATGCATGTATTTATGTATGTATGTAAGCAGGTAGGTAGGTAGGTAGGTATGTATGTATGTATATATGCATGTATGTATGCAAGTATGTATTTATGTAAGTATTTATGTATGTATGTAGTATAATGTGCATGTAAATTGATGGAGCTATGCATTAATACGTGAGTCGAGGAAACAATATATACTTATATATATATATATATATATATATATATATATATATATATATATATATATATATATATATATATATATATATGATCACATGTGGTTTATCTATTGCAGGAACTGAGTATAATGTACATTAAGAATAACCAATGATTGATAAAAGGCACGAATGAAAACGAATGAAATCAGGACAGCATTATACGATATTCCGGTTAGTGCTAAACTGTCATATCTGTTTCAAAATCTCTGTAATTCGGTCCGAAATCGTAATCAATTCGTACATAAATGAATCATCTATATTAGGAAGTGAATAAATTGGTAGATTTATATCAGAATACAATTTATATCGTCATCCTGTATCGTTTAATCTGTTTGCTGTTTGTGAACCATGTCATTTTCACTGCAACATTTAACAAGTTCAAATGAATTTATTTGCCTCAATGTGCTTAGTCAATAATACTTTGCAGTTTGTCTAAATAAATAAAATCAGCTAAATGTAAAGCTTTTGCCAACGAGGCTTAAGATCAAGTTGATCTGTCACAACAAACGGATTTCCGTCACATCAAATATATTTTTATTATTTTTATCCAGAGTATAAGCTAGTGGAATCAGGATTCAAATCATCACACTGTATATCAAGACATTCCCCTGCAATGAAATAGGTATGCCTATAGTGTTGCATTGTTCAAAGTACGTCGTATAGTTCAGATGTAAAATAGATCATGCAAAAAAATATATCAAGAATGTAACGTAAGCGTGTGACAGACAAACATATAATAGAAGATGTGTATTTATTTAGCTAAGAGTGTCAAACGAGCATAAACAATCCTTTATTAGAAAATTCAAAGTATTCATTCAGTAATAAAATGAGATATAGTTTCATAGAAATTTTGATAGAAAATTAAGTATATGCATGGATAATACTTAGCTATCGAATACTGTTTGGTTTGGTTGATATTCATTTTGAACAGATGCATATTTAATGCACTAACATTAACATCCTAACTTAATTAAGGTGATGATCACAAACGTAATCTCTTGTTCAAGGGTATAAGGAGTCAATTACGACTTTCGACCAATATTTCGACACACATATGATAATTGAGTTCCGTGTCTTCACGACAACCAATTATAGGAGAACTTACAGCAATCGATTAGGCTATTGTTGATGTATCTTCAAGGGGCAGGACCAAATTTTATGCACAAATTTAAATGCGCAATCAAAGGCCTAGTAAAAACAAAATCATAAAAAAAATCAAATACACAAATGAGGTAAAAAAAGGCTCATATTTTTGGATACCTAAATTAAAACAAAGCAAGAGATTATTATCCACTTGACCAGAGAGGTCAATGTCAGTTCGTAGCGAAATAAGGTTATGCACACCATCCCCAAATTCATATCTGCATTTGTCATGTCAGAAGGTCATTTTTGACACGATGTGTCGCCCAAAGTATAAAGACAGGCCCTTTTCCTAGTTAACGATTCTTGCACAATAGTGTGTACTAAACAGGGTGATGAAATTGAAAATAGTTACAGTATAACTAGCAACATACTGCAGAGTAACTATGGAAGGTGTATATGCCTGACATCAATTTCAAGAACAGCACAGGCCCGAAACACCTAGGTCAGAAATACGTGATGTGATGTGATGTGATTTTGATTTTTCACGTAGCTTTAACAATTTTTCAGTCATATCGCTACGATGTCTGCAATGTGGCAGTTTATAGTGATGTCTAGCACTGGGACATCATGCCGCAGACATGTAGCATGATGTCCCACCCAGTTACATTATCCTGACACCGGGCCGACCAGTCCTAACACTAACCTCTTAATGCTGAGCGCCAAGCGAGGCAGCTGTTAGTACCATTTTTGTAAGTCTTTGGTATGACTCGGCCGGGGATCGAACCCAATACCTCCCGCATCCGAGGCGGACACTCTAACCACTAGGCCACCGGAGCGGTAAAAAAACGTATCATCTTATCATTACCGGTTTATTTATTGTAATAATAGGAAACGATCAATTGGGACATTCCAGTTGTGCATCTGAGTAATTACGTTGCATTTCTGAAGTTCTGTGTTACACTTCTGCCCCCCACCAA
This sequence comes from Sinohyriopsis cumingii, assembly GCA_028554795.2. Taxonomy (NCBI): domain Eukaryota; kingdom Metazoa; phylum Mollusca; class Bivalvia; order Unionida; family Unionidae; genus Sinohyriopsis; species Sinohyriopsis cumingii. The sequence goes on from CM068832.1 coordinate 86,863,879, forward strand.
AAAAAAAGAAACAGTGCTGAAAATATGTTATCTAGTGAACATATGGTTATGAACATACCTGTCGTAAACAATGACCTGAACAGTAAGTGCATTTCGAAATATGATTTGTCCAAACATGAAAAACGTTTACAAAGTTGTATTGTATTTTACCTGTTCGTCACATGCTTCATATTTTTCTAACACCCTATACTCCGGTGGCACTTGTAGTTATCTATATGATTTATATTCCACTAAATTTAAAAAAAAGGAGTAGACAGAGTTGATCACCAAGATTTAAATAAATCAACTGACACTTTATATATTTACAGTTTTACATTAAAGATAATATTCAAACATTCTTTGATGAAAATGTAGACTGACAGCAATTGTACTTTATTTTGCAAAATATGTATCACTCTTTCCACAAATAAGTTATTTTTATCACTAGGCAAATATAGATGTTCCGAATGATGCCCACTTTAATAAATACCACCGTATGCATCTGTTTTTTATTAAACTTTTTCTGTTCCTAAGAATTCTCAAAACAATTCATAACGTAATCTATATCTCATCATATACATTAAATGTGTAAGTAAGTAAGGATGTATGTATGTATGTATGGATGCATATATGTATGTATGTATGTATGTATGTATGTATGTATGTATGTATGTACGTATGTATGTATGTATGCATACATGTATATATGTAGGTGTGTGGGTTGGTGGGTGTGATTCGGATTTTTAACGTAATTCAACAATTTGACAGTGTTATTGCTACGATGTCATCAGAAATGTTGAATAATGTCCCTCCCAGACATATTATCTTGACTAACGGCCGAACAGTCCTAACACTAACTTCTTAATGCTGAGCAAACACACACACACACACACACACACACACACACACACACATATATATATATATATATATATATATATATATATATATATATATATATATATATATATATATGTATGTATGTATGTATATACATATATATCCATACACACTTACATAACATACATATACACATACATATACATACATATATACATACATACATACATACATACATACATACATACATACATACATACATACATACACACACATATACATATACACACATATACACACACATACACATACATACACATATTCACATATACATACATATACATATATGTACATATATATCCATATATACAAATACATACATATACATACACATACACATATATACACATATACATACATATATCTGCACAGACATGCACATATACACATATACATACATACATGCACATACATACACACATATATACACACATACACATATATATAAACATATAAAGGAACGTATGCATGTATGTATGCATGTATGTATGTATGTATGTATGTATGTATATATGTATATATGCTTGTATGTATATATGCATATATGCATGTATGTACGTACGTACGTACGTACGTACGTACGTATGTATGTATGTATGTATGTATGTATGTATGTATGTATGTATGCATGCATGCATGCATGCATGCATGTATGTATGTATGTATGTATGTATGTATGTATGTATGTATGTATGCATGTATGTATGTTTGTGTTTATGTATGTATGTATGTATGTGTGTGTGTGTATGTGTATGTATGTATGTATGCATGTATGTATGTATATATATGTGTGTGTGTGTGTATGTGTGTGTTTATGTATGTATGTATGTATGTATGTATGTATGTATGTATGTATGTGTGTGTGTATGTGTATGTATGCATGTATGTATGTATGTGTGTGTGTGTGTATGTATGTATGTATGTATGCATGTATTTATGTATGTATGTAAGCAGGTAGGTAGGTAGGTAGGTATGTATGCATGTATATATGCATGTATGTATGCAAGTATGTATTTATGTAAGTATTTATGTATGTATGTAGTATAATGTGCATGTAAATTGATGGAGCTATGCATTAATACGTGAGTCGAGGAAACAATATATACTTATATATATATATATATATATATATATATATATATATATATATATATATATATATATGATCACATGTGGTTTATCTATTGCAGGAACTGAGTATAATGTACATTAAGAATAACCAATGATTGATAAAAGGCACGAATGAAAACGAATGAAATCAGGACAGCATTATACGATATTCCGGTTAGTGCTAAACTGTCATATCTGTTTCAAAATCTCTGTAATTCGGTCCGAAATCGTAATCAATTCGTACATAAATGAATCATCTATATTAGGAAGTGAATAAATTGGTAGATTTATATCAGAATACAATTTATATCGTCATCCTGTATCGTTTAATCTGTTTGCTGTTTGTGAACCATGTCATTTTCACTGCAACATTTAACAAGTTCAAATGAATTTATTTGCCTCAATGTGCTTAGTCAATAATACTTTGCAGTTTGTCTAAATAAATAAAATCAGCTAAATGTAAAGCTTTTGCCAACGAGGCTTAAGATCAAGTTGATCTGTCACAACAAACGGATTTCCGTCACATCAAATATATTTTTATTATTTTTATCCAGAGTATAAGCTAGTGGAATCAGGATTCAAATCATCACACTGTATATCAAGACATTCCCCTGCAATGAAATAGGTATGCCTATAGTGTTGCATTGTTCAAAGTACGTCGTATAGTTCAGATGTAAAATAGATCATGCAAAAAAATATATCAAGAATGTAACGTAAGCGTGTGACAGACAAACATATAATAGAAGATGTGTATTTATTTAGCTAAGAGTGTCAAACGAGCATAAACAATCCTTTATTAGAAAATTCAAAGTATTCATTCAGTAATAAAATGAGATATAGTTTCATAGAAATTTTGATAGAAAATTAAGTATATGCATGGATAATACTTAGCTATCGAATACTGTTTGGTTTGGTTGATATTCATTTTGAACAGATGCATATTTAATGCACTAACATTAACATCCTAACTTAATTAAGGTGATGATCACAAACGTAATCTCTTGTTCAAGGGTATAAGGAGTCAATTACGACTTTCGACCAATATTTCGACACACATATGATAATTGAGTTCCGTGTCTTCACGACAACCAATTATAGGAGAACTTACAGCAATCGATTAGGCTATTGTTGATGTATCTTCAAGGGGCAGGACCAAATTTTATGCACAAATTTAAATGCGCAATCAAAGGCCTAGTAAAAACAAAATCATAAAAAAAATCAAATACACAAGTGAGGTAAAAAAAGGCTCATATTTTTGGATACCTAAATTAAAACAAAGCAAGAGATTATTATCCACTTGACCAGAGAGGTCAATGTCAGTTCGTAGCGAAATAAGGTTATGCACACCATCCCCAAATTCATATCTGCATTTGTCATGTCAGAAGGTCATTTTTGACACGATGTGTCGCCCAAAGTATAAAGACAGGCCCTTTTCCTAGTTAACGATTCTTGCACAATAGTGTGTACTAAACAGGGTGATGAAATTGAAAATAGTTACAGTATAACTAGCAACATACTGCAGAGTAACTATGGAAGGTGTATATGCCTGACATCAATTTCAAGAACAGCACAGGCCCGAAACACCTAGGTCAGAAATACGTGATGTGATGTGATGTGATTTTGATTTTTCACGTAGCTTTAACAATTTTTCAGTCATATCGCTACGATGTCTGCAATGTGGCAGTTTATAGTGATGTCTAGCACTGGGACATCATGCCGCAGACATGTAGCATGATGTCCCACCCAGTTACATTATCCTGACACCGGGCCGACCAGTCCTAACACTAACCTCTTAATGCTGAGCGCCAAGCGAGGCAGCTGTTAGTACCATTTTTGTAAGTCTTTGGTATGACTCGGCCGGGGATCGAACCCAATACCTCCCGCATCCGAGGCGGACACTCTAACCACTAGGCCACCGGAGCGGTAAAAAAACGTATCATCTTATCATTACCGGTTTATTTATTGTAATAATAGGAAACGATCAATTGGGACATTCCAGTTGTGCATCTAAGTAATTACGTTGCATTTCTGAAGTTCTGTGTTACACTTCTGCCCCCCACCAAAAAAAAAGAAACAGTGCTGAAAATATGTTATCTAGTGAACATATGGTTATGAACATACCTGTCGTAAACAATGACCTGAACAGTAAGTGCATTTCGAAATATGATTTGTCCAAACATGAAAAACGTTTACAAAGTTGTATTGTATTTTACCTGTTCGTCACATGCTTCATATTTTTCTAACACCCTATACTCCGGTGGCACTTGTAGTTATCTATATGATTTATATTCCACTAAATTTAAAAAAAGGAGTAGACAGAGTTGATCACCAAGATTTAAATAAATCAACTGACACTTTATATATTTACAGTTTTACATTAAAGATAATATTCAAACATTCTTTGATGAAAATGTAGACTGACAGCAATTGTACTTTATTTTGCAAAATATGTATCACTCTTTCCACAAATAAGTTATTTTTATCACTAGGCAAATATAGATGTTCCGAATGATGCCCACTTTAATAAATACGACCGTATGCATCTGTTTTTTATTAAACTTTTTCTGTTCCTAAGAATTCTCAAAACAATTCATAACGTAATCTATATCTCATCATATACATTAAATGTGTAAGTAAGTAAGGATGTATGTATGTATGTATGTATGGATGCATATATGTATGTATGTATGTATGTATGTATGTATGTACGTATGTATGTATGTATGCATACATGTATATATGTAGGTGTGTGGGTTGGTGGGTGTGATTCGGATTTTTAACGTAATTCAACAATTTGACAGTGTTATTGCTACGATGTCATCAGAAATGTTGAATAATGTCCCTCCCAGACATATTATCTTGACTAACGGCCGAACAGTCCTAACACTAACTTCTTAATGCTGAGCAAACACACACACACACACACACACACACACACACACATATATATATATATATATATATCTATATATATATATATATATATATATATATATATATATATATATATATATATATATATATGTATGTATGTATATACATATATATCCATACACACTTACATAACATACATATACACATACATATACATACATATATACATACATACATACATACATACATACATACATACATACACACACATATACATATACACACATATACACACACATACACATACATACACATATTCACATATACATACATATACATATATGTACATATATATCCATATATACAAATACATACATATACATACACATACACATATATACACATATACATACATATATCTGCACAGACATGCACATATACACATATACATACATACATGCACATACATACACACATATATACACACATACACATATATATAAACATATAAAGGAACGTATGCATGTATGTATGCATGTATGTATGTATGTATGTATGTATATATGTATATATGCTTGTATGTATATATGCATATATGCATGTATGTACGTACGTACGTACGTACGTACGTATGTATGTATGTATGTATGTATGTATGTATGTATGTATGCATGCATGCATGCATGCATGCATGCATGTATGTATGTATGTATGTATGTATGTATGTATGTATGTATGTATGTATGTTTGTGTTTATGTATGTATGTATGTATGTGTGTGTGTGTATGTGTATGTATGTATGTATGCATGTATGTATGTATATATATGTGTGTGTGTGTATGTGTGTGTTTATGTATGTATGTATGTATGTATGTATGTATGTATGTATGTATGTGTGTGTGTGTATGTGTATGTATGTATGTATGTATGTATGTGTGTGTGTGTGTATGTATGTATGTATGTATGCATGTATTTATGTATGTATGTAAGCAGGTAGGTAGGTAGGTAGGTATGTATGTATGTATATATGCATGTATGTATGCAAGTATGTATTTATGTAAGTATTTATGTATGTATGTAGTATAATGTGCATGTAAATTGATGGAGCTATGCATTAATACGTGAGTCGAGGAAACAATATATACTTATATATATATATATATATATATATATATATATATATATATATATATATATATATGATCACATGTGGTTTATCTATTGCAGGAACTGAGTATAATGTACATTAAGAATAACCAATGATTGATAAAAGGCACGAATGAAAACGAATGAAATCAGGACAGCATTATACGATATTCCGGTTAGTGCTAAACTGTCATATCTGTTTCAAAATCTCTGTAATTCGGTCCGAAATCGTAATCAATTCGTACATAAATGAATCATCTATATTAGGAAGTGAATAAATTGGTAGATTTATATCAGAATACAATTTATATCGTCATCCTGTATCGTTTAATCTGTTTGCTGTTTGTGAACCATGTCATTTTCACTGCAACATTTAACAAGTTCAAATGAATTTATTTGCCTCAATGTGCTTAGTCAATAATACTTTGCAGTTTGTCTAAATAAATAAAATCAGCTAAATGTAAAGCTTTTGCCAACGAGGCTTAAGATCAAGTTGATCTGTCACAACAAACGGATTTCCGTCACATCAAATATATTTTTATTATTTTTATCCAGAGTATAAGCTAGTGGAATCAGGATTCAAATCATCACACTGTATATCAAGACATTCCCCTGCAATGAAATAGGTATGCCTATAGTGTTGCATTGTTCAAAGTACGTCGTATAGTTCAGATGTAAAATAGATCATGCAAAAAAATATATCAAGAATGTAACGTAAGCGTGTGACAGACAAACATATAATAGAAGATGTGTATTTATTTAGCTAAGAGTGTCAAACGAGCATAAACAATCCTTTATTAGAAAATTCAAAGTATTCATTCAGTAATAAAATGAGATATAGTTTCATAGAAATTTTGATAGAAAATTAAGTATATGCATGGATAATACTTAGCTATCGAATACTGTTTGGTTTGGTTGATATTCATTTTGAACAGATGCATATTTAATGCACTAACATTAACATCCTAACTTAATTAAGGTGATGATCACAAACGTAATCTCTTGTTCAAGGGTATAAGGAGTCAATTACGACTTTCGACCAATATTTCGACACACATATGATAATTGAGTTCCGTGTCTTCACGACAACCAATTATAGGAGAACTTACAGCAATCGATTAGGCTATTGTTGATGTATCTTCAAGGGGCAGGACCAAATTTTATGCACAAATTTAAATGCGCAATCAAAGGCCTAGTAAAAACAAAATCATAAAAAAAATCAAATACACAAGTGAGGTAAAAAAAGGCTCATATTTTTGGATACCTAAATTAAAACAAAGCAAGAGATTATTATCCACTTGACCAGAGAGGTCAATGTCAGTTCGTAGCGAAATAAGGTTATGCACACCATCCCCAAATTCATATCTGCATTTGTCATGTCAGAAGGTCATTTTTGACACGATGTGTCGCCCAAAGTATAAAGACAGGCCCTTTTCCTAGTTAACGATTCTTGCACAATAGTGTGTACTAAACAGGGTGATGAAATTGAAAATAGTTACAGTATAACTAGCAACATACTGCAGAGTAACTATGGAAGGTGTATATGCCTGACATCAATTTCAAGAGCAGCACAGGCCCGAAACACCTAGGTCAGAAATACGTGATGTGATGTGATGTGATTTTGATTTTTCACGTAACTTTAACAATTTTTCAGTCATATCGCTACGATGTCTGCAATGTGGCAGTTTATTGCGATGTCTAGCACTGGGGCATCATGCCGCAGACATGTAGCATGATGTCCCACCCAGTTACATTATCCTGACACCGGGCCGACCAGTCCTAACACTAACCTCTTAAAGCTGAGCGCCAAGCGAGGCAGTTGTTAGTACCATTTTTGTAAGTCTTTGGTATGACTCGGCCGGGGATCGAACCCACGACCTCCCGAGGCGGACGCTCTAACCACTAGGCCACCGGAGCGGTTTGGTCAGAAATACAATAAACAATAAAGCAGAAAAGTCACATCATAGCTTTTAGTTTAAAATCTTTCCATGGGCCTACTTATGAAACTGTATCCTGCCACCTTCACTTGTAGGTGGGGATCCTCCAGTAAGTTGCCAGTTGGGCTTAATCATAAAGATTGATTAATTAATTGTATTTTACGGCACATCAGCATAGTTGGGCTATTTAGAACCATAAAAAAGTTTATATGTAGGTTTATTTAAAAGAGATAAAAGGTTTCTTATCGACCAGCGGTAGAAAAATCGGACAAAAGCAAAACGATAAGATAGTAAATGTAATATCTACAGCTTCCGATCACCGGGAAATGTAAATGGTTTGCGTTAATGAAGATGTAAATGAAGAGGTATTCTTCTAGTTGTTGTTTTAGGGTTTAACGCCATTTATCAGCACACGGCGGCAAGTATTAATGGTGGAGGAAGAACCGGGGAAACTCCGGAGAGAACCAACGACCAACGAGAAGTTACTGGAAAGCTTTCTCACATACCCACATTGGCCGAAGTAAGATGGCAGTGATCGGTAACGGATAACGCTTTAGACCACTCGGCAACTCGGGGCCCCACTGAAGAGGTATTGAGTATAAAGGTACATTGCAAATACATACTCAATGTAATAGCATACAAGTTATTTCTTAGAATAAATTCTTACTTCTTTAGAAAATTAAAAATACAACAGACATTGTATATATCAAAAAATTCCTTCATGTCCTGCACATTCCAGTACTAATCGCGCATAGGTTGGTTGTCGAAACACTCTATCGTAAAGTGCCTAACAGCAAACTGGTTCATTGAAAAAAGTACTCTGATGGTCTTCGCTTTTTGCTTGTGGATGTGGGTTATGACCAATTTTAATTCTTGCAATCACTACCTCCCTATCTATGGTTCTGTAGGAAGGCGTCCGACCTCCTAGAGTTGGCTTGATTCTCTGAAGTTATTCACTATATCATTCCATGATGTCTGCCACATCGGACGTAAGAACTCTGAGACTAGCTTTAAAATCATCATCATCATAATCATCATCATCATCATCATCATCATCATCATCATCATCATCATCATATTGATCATCATGTTGATCACCATCATCGTCAGTCCCGTACTCTGGAAGATCGTTCGGGCACCGCATAAGAACGAACAACCAGCTTCATCCATTCCTCTCGATTTTCCATCCTTCTTAATGAGACGCTCGATGCCAAGCCTGCCCACTCTCGAATTTTATCTTTCCTCCTCTTTTATGCCTGCTTCTCTTTCACCTTTCTTTGACAGTTCCTTGCAGGATTGTCTTGGCAAGTCCTGATGATCGCAAGACATGCCAGTACGACTGCAGTTTACGTTTTTTCACTGTGATGAGGAGATTTTCATGAGACCCAATGACTTGTCTGATCCTTTGCCTTATATCTTCATTGGTGACACGGTCCTTGTATATGACATCGAAGACCTTTCGGAAACATCTCATTTATGTGGCCAGTACCCTTTTCTCTAAACTCATACATAAGGTGTTTTAAAATTAAATGGTTCTAGAGATAGAGCCATTTTATCAGCGCGATTTGCCGTTTCATTACCTTTAAAACCAATATAGCTTGGTAACCAACTGTATACACTATTTTGGGAGGTAGTAAGTGAAGCAGTTTCTGTCAGGATATTGGTTAATAATGGGTTTTCCAGTTTTCTATTGTGTACTGACTGAAGAACTGTAGTTAGTAGGATAATACCATGCTGTTTAGAATATGTTTGCTTCCAATATACTGCAAAGAAAGGTATATTGCTCTGATTGCGTCTGAGAAAATCAGTTCGCCATTTAGTGAGCGGACTTTTGTTTTGTGTTTTCCACTAACGAAGGCTGCAGCAGCCTTAACCCCATTCTTTGATCCATCAATGTAAATTCTGTAGTTTATAAATTCGTCGAGGAATTCATCAAAATATGTGTCAAAGATAGATGAGTTTGTCACAGATTTTTTTTCTCCATCGTGCAGTGTAAAAAAGTTCACTCGGTTGCTCAAGTTACTTAGGCAGGTATTTTTCAGACAAGGATGTTTCTGTAATTTAGAGAGATCAAATTGTATACTGTCAAGGCTGGATGATATTCTAGTGTCAAAGGATGGTATGGCATTTGGTTTATGTTCGTATATTGTTTTGTATTTGGGTTGAAAAACAGTCGAAAAATCAGGGTTCGTAGGGTTTTATCTTAATTTGAGAGTATACTGTATATAAAGCATTTCCCTACGATGCGATAATGGTAGCTGGTTCTCTTCAGCGAAAAGTCTTTCTCATGGAGATATGTTGAATGCTCCCAGAGCGAGTCGTATTCCTTGATGATGGATTGGGTCAAACGTCTTCAAGTATAACTTTCTAGCCGAACAAAAACAACGCAACCATATATCCATCAAGAAAACGATGACACAATTAAAGACCAGGTTGATCTGGTGTGCTGATTAGAGAGGGAGTTTAGATATTTCATACATGATAAGTTTATTTCATCACTTTATTTCTGAATAAATTAATACAGTTTGTGTACAATGCAATTCACATTCGACGTGTATGACAAAATAATACTTGCATACGTTCTCTGGCTGCATTATATTGAGTAAAACGAGTCATCAAGTGACAGCCGTGAAATATTTATGAGTTTATAGCCTTTCAGATTTAGATTTGATTTTTTTTGTTGGTTCTTATTGCGCTTTAAATGTAGTGCATCCGTGCTTAAACTTATTGAACGGTGAGGGCATACACTCATTAGTTGCACTCGTGATATGAAATAATCCTATCCGAATAAATACGTATAGGAGTGGAGAAGAAAAGTTTAGTTGGGCTGATACTGTTTTAATGAATTTTCTACTTGTTTAACTTGTTTATCATTTTGTCATAGCATTGTTTTCTGGAATCAATACAAGCGACAGTTATTTAGACTGCATGATGTGTTAAACAGATGCAACCTTTATATTAATATATGCAAACGCAACCTTCGACAGACGTGATGCTTCGCATACACATTTAAGCTTTTCTGTCTGGGTGAGGTTAACAAAGTGACAGATAATATATTACAGACTTGGAATACATTGGCTGTTATATATAGCAATTCTGTTGATGCAGTTGCTTCTTATAGCATATAGGTTACGTACACATTAGAATCAATATTTTATTCAAAGCTCCAAATCACATCCATTTTTGTCTAAACTTTCATTAACAGATATATTAGGATCTTGTCAGATTGATTAAATTTTTCTTTTGAAAATGTGTCTCGTCAAATTCTAGGGTTTGATTCATTGCAAAGTAAACCAGTGACAGATGCAAAATAGGTCAGATTTACGATGGTAGCGTTGGTTTGTATATAAATCATTAGTGCTGCAATCTTTTATCACTTCCTTGAATTTAAATTTTCAGCTTGAACTCGTTCGCGTGTTTTTCAGGTTTTGCTTAGTCTGCGAATATTCAATTGTTTCGTTTCTAATTTTCGTGGTAAGCATTTGCAAAAAAAGCAGACTATAATTATATGTGGTGAATTATATTTATCACCAAGGCCGAGTAAAGGCAACGCAGATAGAGTGTTTTTAACAGGGCTCCCACTGGCAACGCAGTTACATGTCTTGGTAGTGGAACTTAGCTTGTCATTGCTCCAATTTCTTCGAACCACAATAACCCGCACGTGCTTAGCAGCCTTAAAATACTACTCATCAGTTGTATTTACGAAAATGTTTAATTCAATTAGTGTATTCCTTTTGTCTTAATATTTTGCGAAAATTTTTCTTAATAACCGTACCTCTAGTTAGTTCAAATAATGGAAAGAAACCTAGAGCAGAGTGTCTGCTTTTTTTTCGGAATGATAGCTGATTATGTGAAATATGAAAGTATGCAAAATTTAAATCATGAAAAAATCTGATCTACATTTTTGTTAGGCATGAGCTGTTTCCAAGAAAAAAATCTAGCATCTACTTCCTACTAGACTTCATAGATCTATTTCTTTTTTTATATCCTAGTTTGTTTATGTTCGCAACGGAATTGTATCACGAATTCTATTATATATGTAACGCTTCATGATTTCCACATCATTCAAGTCACGACAAAAATGATAATAGATTGACTAAAAAGGTGGCTTCTAGTGGGTCTATGGTTACTATAATGGTTTTCTCTAGTTCTTCCTCTAACAGCTCAACTGGCCGCCACGTGTAGCAAATACGTGCTGAAACCATGCGTAGAATCACCAATAGAAGCAATAACAAAACATAAGCAAAACGTAATAAAATCATGCCGATGAACAACGTTTTTGTAAATAAAACATTCTGAAAATATAAAACATGTAAGAATATTTGGTTAGTAAATTCTAATCATAGCCATTTTGCTAATAAATCTATGAAAAACGTAAGAAATGTCCTAACAAAAAGCATCCGGTAAGGTACACATATTATTTTATTTTATCTCTTCAAGTTTGGGCTTTATATAAATTACCCAGCTTCATGTTTGTTTTGGAATATCCCATGTTTACATGTCAGACTCTTTATGACATCAAAACTAAATCAGAATTACCTAAGAGAGCAAACAATAACTGTTAATATCAAGGTTTTTTGTGGTCACTACTTAGCCTGTCCAAACATATATGACAGGTTAAAGCTTCTGATGTGGCTCTTCATTAACTTTCCATAACCAACTTGCTAGCTACACTTTTTCAAATTTGAAAATATAAGTTTGAATTAGCTCTCCTCTTTATGATAATTTCCTAATTCTACACTGGGGTTTTTCGGATAAGTAATCACCTGAGTTCAGTTAATTCATGTTTGACGCTTTTACCGTTCTATTGACCGAAATATAAGTTGCCCTTGCACCGTAGGTCTTTCTAGATGATTCAAAGTTGCATTGAAGTGTTCTTTGTTTTACCATAAGAAAGTTACTATGGGTCAAATTTCCAGGACTGTGTTTATTTACATATAATGAGTTCATGTGTACTTCTCTCTCGTTGCTTCTCCGTTCGCTGTTTTTGTTAGATATGTATATATTATTTATACGTTGTATTTATATTTTTTGGCCGCTTTTTCTATTCTTGTTATTATTTTCTCTCTTTGATTTTCCCTTTCTCACCGTTTTCTTTGTTTTCCCTCATTGGCTTTCCATTAGCGCCAGTTCACTATGTATCTCATCTCCTTTTGTACTAATCCCTCTATTTTGTTTTCCATTTGCTCTATTTCAATTTGTGCTCCGTTTGTAGTTAGATTTTTATCTGGTATTGTTTCTTTCTGGAGTTCAACTCTGCTGTAATGTATTGTCAGTTCACTTATATGTTTTCCATCCTTACTTTGAATCGTGGTGGATAATTACCGATCTTTACGTTTGTTTAATGTTATTCTTACTTTGGATTTACAATATCGTGAAAGTCCATATTTAATTACAAATTTCGAAATTTTCTTTCTTTTTTCCGTAGGTGTAATTTGTGAGAATCCCTTCAAAACGTCAAACTTGGTGACATAATTTGCATTTCCAATTACGTCAATACATTCATTGAATCTAGATATTGGAAATGTCCTTTTGACACTGTTTACTTTCCTATAATCAATATACATAGTATTAGCATACTAGTATACTAGTATTATCTAGTTGCTGCACAAGAATATATGGTAAACTACAGTTGCTTTTATTTGACTCTGTGAATATTTAATTTGTCCCTTGAACAACCATGTAATTATGGCGATGCATAAGTGAAACATCTACTGTTTCAGTATCATGGTAAATTGTATATGGTCTTATTGGAACGTCCGGAAAAGAGTACTCATATTCATTTAATAGCTGTTTTAGTTAGCTCTTCCCTTGTGGTAAGTGATATGAATATTTCTAATGCATAATTGCTTATATTTCCGACAATGCCAATTTATCACTGCTAATTCTCATGCCCGGCCATCTGACTCGTCTCGTAACGCAGTCTACTAAATCTAAATTTGTCACACTCAGGCGGCATTTATCGCAGTTTCTCTGACAATATGTCAGATTTTATAAAACACTAATCGTCTGTAATGTGGCATAAGTGAAAGTGCTGTGCTGATAAGAAGACAAAATTATGTACGTTTATAGTATTTTTTAATTGTTGCATATACTTATTTTCTGAAGTTTATGATATTGTCGAGCAAAATGAATATAATCCAAAGCATGCAATCAAAAGAACAAAAGTTGGAAATTAAAAAACGAGTATTGATCAAAGCCAACAGAAATATCCTTATCTACTAACACAATAAAAGAATAATAATAATCAATAGTATTAGTAGCAGTATAGCTGCTGTTGCTGTTGCTCTTTTTAAATATTTCGTCAGGATTATTCGTTACATTTAATACTATCACAAATCCAGCTCACAAAAAATACATGGGCTTATATCACTTAAGCTGAAAAACTATGGAGAGCGTTCATTGCTGGCTTCATATTCTAATATTTCTTTATCGAATTCTATATGTTCTGTAGGGTATGGTTTTATAGTCAAATGTCAATTGGCAAACGTTTAATGAGATAAATATTACTAAAACGTTAATTGAAGATTTTCAGAATGAATATTGGCTTACTGTCTTAGCCAGAACGAAAGGGATTTAACAATGAACAATGAAACATAACAAAATCAAAATGCTTTTCATTCTTTCCCATAATGCTGGAAATGTACCTCTAATATTTTTTTCTTGAAAACTTTGTGGCAGGTCGTATGTGTGAGCATTTCTTGTTTTGTTATGAATGTGAATGTCATATCATAAACTGATGTCTATGTGTGTAATGTGCATGCTTGAAATAAAACTTATATTCCAACTAACAAATGGCACCTCACTACTAATTGGAGACCTTCTGAAGATATACAGATGAATTTAATATGTACATTGATAATGTCTTATAACATAGGTTGTGTCTTTTGAATCATCTTACTAAGGAACAGATCAGTATTGTTTCATTTATAATGGTTATTTTGTCATTTTAAATTAATTGGACTGACACCACTGCCCTGGTCTTCGGCATATTGGATGGATCAGACAGAGAGAGCAATTTGTTTCATTTTCTCTTAAATCAGGAGACCCTTATCTATCTGACAACTGGCCAAAAACTTCTGTTTATGAGGAACAAACCAAACTGATGGTGAGAACACTTGTTTAACAATTCTTCATTCTGAAAGATCCCATAACCATATTTTAAGTCGACTTCAAAAAACATTTTTCATAGGGTGCGTTTTACAGATGAACAAGCAGCTTGTTTCTTCAGACCTTCGCTGCCTTTTGCAGGATCTACATTTTCTTTTTGGAAAATGGGTCATCTATCTATCTATCTATCTATCTATCTATCTATCTATCTATCTATATATATATATATATAGATATATCGACAATTTTCTTTAGGTATGAATGTTGGAATCATTTGTGTTGGAGTTGCCACTTGAAGCATTTATTAACATGAAACCAATATAGAGTGCATATAAGGAATATAATCTAACGTTAATTAGAACAAAAATAATAACGTGTTCTGCCCTTTGCCTAAATACTTCGTTTCATAATATTCCAATTGTAGTTTTGTGTTTGTAACAACATTTATATAAGAATGCAAATAAATTGAAGCAATGCTCTAGTTACTATACTATATGTGTTTATGCCTTTTTATTCAGTTTGTCTGCTCCTTATGTATATAATGCATATTTTATTTCGAGTCACTCTAGTCAGTTAAGTATTGATGTAACAAATACATTTTCATAGATGCAGGAACAATTGCCTACATCTAGTAACCCATCGATAATTCAACACATCCGTAAGAAGATCTCGAAGAAACAACATATAAACTTATCATTACCGTTACACTTCTGCCCCCCCCCCACCGAAAAAAAAACAGTGCTGGAAATATATTATGTAGCGAACATAAGGTTTTGAAAATACCTGTCGTAAAGACTGACCTGAACAGCAAGTGCATTTCGAAATATTATTTGTCCAAATATGAAAACGTTTACAAAGTTGGATTGTGTTTTTACCTGTTCGTCACATGATGAATAGTTTTCTAACATCCTATACTCCGGTGGTGCTTCTAGTCATCTATATGATTTATATTCCACTAAATTTAGAAAAAGGAGTAGATAGAGTTGATCAGCAACATTTAAATAAATCAACTGACACTTTATCTATTTACATTTTTACATTATAGATAATATTCAAACATTATTTGATAAATATGTAGACTGACAGAAATTGTACATTATTTGTAAAATGTTTATCACTATTTCCACAAATAAGTTATTTTCATCACTAGGCAATTATAGATGTTCCGAATGATGCCCACTTTAATAAATACGACCGTATGCATCTTTTTTCCCATTAAGATCTTTAAATTTTTTACTGTTCCTGAGAATTATCAACACTATTCATAACGTAATCTATAGCTTATCCATTATATTAAATGTATATTTTACTAGCAACATTTATGTAACCTTTGGGATACTTTGTTTGTTAACTATATTTCCATGAATGCATGCATGCGTGTATGTATGTATGTATGTATGTATGTATGTATGTATGCATGTGTGTGTTGTGATTTGGATTTTTAACGTGTCTTTAAAATTTTTTTATCACATAGCTACGATGTCTGCAGTATGACAGTTTATAGTGATATCTAGAACTGGTGCATCATGCCGCAGAGATTAACAGGATGTCCCACCAGGTCTCATTATCCTGGCATCAGGCCGACCTGTCCTAACACAAACCTCTTAATGCTGAGCGCCAAGCGAGGCAGCTGTTTGTATAATTTGTGTCACTATATTTCCATGTATCAGATCACCTCTGCATTATATGCCATTTAGACGTATCAGTCCCTAACCCTCCACCTATATCTGCTACTAAGAGATACCCCCGTATGATAAAAATAACCAAACTAATGCACGATATCTAAACAAACCTAAGAGCTTGCTTACATCCTATCGCAGAACAACTCGATAACTGTCTGCGTTCATTACTTGACAAACATGCCCAGCTATCAAGTGCAGAGTATCAATTCAAAAGTTTTCTCCATGGTATAGCAGTGTTAGGGACCAGCTTCGCACTGCTAAAAGAGACGGGCGTAAAGCTGGGAGACTCTGGCTTTCAACCAGACTCACTTTTCATTAGCAAATCTATGAAGTCGCTAAGAAGAATGTCACAAATATAGTCCATGCAGCGAAAGCAGCCCACTATACTACTAAGATCATGGAGATTACTAACAAGCTAATGTCAAGGAAAAAATCAACACCACTTCCAAAATCCTTCTCTCCAGTCGACCTTCCGGACATGTTTGCAAATTTCTTCCATGACAAAGAAGAAACCATCAGAGATTAGCTTAACGCCACAAGTTCAATTGACTCGTCACCATACAGTTGGGATACAGAATTTGAGCGGCAACCATTAGAATAATTTGAACCAGTCTCTATGGATTTCATATGCACAATTGTGATTAAGAGTGCCCCAAAGTCACGTGAACTTGATCCCATTCCAACATCACTGTTGCTTGAGTGCTGAGATCCAGTATTGCCTTCACTAACTGATGTTATTAATACCTCTCTCTCATCCGGGGAATTCCCATCAGTTTTTAAAATTGCCATTGTAAAGCCTCTGCTGAAGAAACCAAGACTTGATCATAACGATTTAAAGAACTACCGCCCAGTTTCTAATCTCCCATTCATATAAGAAATCTTAGAAAAGGTTGTTATATCCCAGCTTGTATCTCATCTATATTTAAACAGTCTTTTTAGCAATTTACAATCTGCATATCGCCCTTGCCACAGTATTTAAACTACTCCTGTAAAAGTAGTTAATGACATTCTCTTTGCGTTTTATAGCGGAAAGATGACAGTCCTCACCCTCCTTGATTTGTCTGCAGCATTTGACACAATAGACAATGATACATTTCTTCACCGTCTCCAGCATGCATTTGGCATTCATGATACAGCCTTACAGTGGTTCAAGTCATACTTGGTCAACTGGACACAAATTGTATCTGCAAATGGAATACACTCTAGCCCAGTTGATCTATGTTGTGGTGTTCCATAGGGGCCTGTTCTTGGACCTGTTCTCTTAATTCTGTACACTCAGTCGCTCTCAAGTGTCATAGATCATCATCCAGTATCTCACTAATTGTACGCTGATGACATCCACATATACAAATCTAGCCACCCAACTGAAGTTGACGCTACCATCCAAGGTGTAGCGAGGTGCATTTCTGATGTGAAATCATATATGACATGTAACGAGCTGCAGATGAATGATGATAAAAATGAGGCTATTCTGATCACAAGAAAAAGACTTTCTCATTCACATCCTTTACCTCAAACAATAAATAGCAGCAACGCCAACATTAAATTCACACAATCAGTACGAAACATAGGTGTTACTCTGGACAGTACTCTCACATTGCACTAAAATGTCATGAACATATGCATGGCTGCATATCTTGAGCTGAGACGCATCAGCTCAATTCGCAAGTATCTTTCAGTTGATGCCACTAAAACACTTATGTTTTCATTAGTACGTTGAAGATCGGTCTATTGTAACTCAACTATGTGTGGTTCATCTAATATCTGCTGCAGAAACTTCAAAAAGTTCAAAGCACAGCTGCTCGGATCATACTTAGAGTGCCACGATCAGAGCACACCTCCCCGCTGTTATGTACCCTACACTGGCCATCCATTCGATCCAGAATCAAACACAAAATGTGTTCTCTGTTCTACGCTTCACTGTCGGACTCTAGTCCATCATACCTATCCGACCTCACCAATGTGTCCACACCAACAAAATACTTACGCTCCCTTCTGACAATCGTATACTCATTATTCCCACTATGAAAACAAAGTCATATAGACAGCGTTCCTTTGCCAACCAGGGCCCAGCAGCGTAGAATTAATTGCCCACTGAACTTAGACACAAAGACCCGGTGATCATATTCAAGAGGGTAATCAAAACTCACTTATCTGGACTGCAAGAACGAAATTAAAGATCTAATAATGTTTCAAACCTGAAATATTCTCGCCATGCCTTTTATTTTTTAAATGTTGTTCTAATTTGATGGTGTTTGCTTTTTGTAATATTATTATTATATGTTTGTATCTTACAGGTGTTGTCTAATGTTGTAAAGCGCTTAGAGCTTCTAATGATTAGGCGGTATACAGTGTCCTCATTATTATTATTGTTATTGTGTATGTTTATGTATGTACATGTATTTGTGCATGCATGCATGTATATATGTGTGAGTGTGTGTGAGTGTGTGTGTGATTTGGATTTTTAACGTAATTTAACAATTTGTCAGTCTTATTCCTACGATATCTGCAGAAATGTTGAATATTGTCCCTCCCAGACACATTATCTTGACAAAAGACCGACAAATCCTAACACTGACTTCCTAATTCGGAGGCAGCTATTGATACCATTTGTATAAGTCGTTGGTATCGCTATGCCGTGGTTCACACCTGCGACGTCCTGTATAGACGGCGAACCCTCTAGTCACTAGGCCACCGGAGCGGTGTATGTATGTATGTATGTATGTATGTATGTATGTATGTTTTAAACAAGTTTTCAGTCATATCACTACGATGTCTGCAGTGTGGCAGTTTATAGTGATATGTAGCACTGGGGCATTATGCCTCAGACATGTAGCATTATGTCCCCCCCAGTCACATTATTCTGACACGAGGCCGACCAGTCCTAAAAGTAACCTCATAATGTTGAACGCCAAGCGAGGCAGCTGTTCATACTATTGTTGTAAGTCTTTGGTATGACTCGGCCGGGGATAGAACCCACGACACCCCACATCCGAGGTGGACGCTTTAACCACTACACCATCAGAGGTATTGTATGTATGTAACAATATATGTATGTATGTATGTATGTATGTATGTATGTATGTATGTATGTATGTATGTATGTATGTATGTATGTATGTATGTATGTATGCATGCATGCATGCATGTATGTATATATGTACGCACCCACGCACTTACATACGTGCGTATATATGTATGTATGTTTGTATGTATGTATTTATGAATGTATGTAATTTAATGTGCATGTAAATTGATGGAGCTATGAATTAAGACGTGAATCGTAGAAATAATATATATGTGAACTCATGTGGTTGATCCATCGCAGGAGCCGACAAGAATTACATTAAGAAGAACCAAAGATTGAAAAAATACTCGAATGAAAACGAATGCAATCAGGATATCATTATACGATATTCCGGTTAGTGCTAAACTGTCATATCCGTTTCAAAAGGTATGTAATTCGGTCCGAAATCGTAATCAATTCGTACATACATGAATTAGGGGTCGTTAAAATGAATCGTCTAGATAAGGAAGAGAATAAAATGTTTTATTGTAGATTTATATCGGATTAAAGTTTATATCGTCATCCTGTATCGTTTGATCTGTTTGCTGTTGGAGAACCATGTCATTTTCACTGCAACTGTTAAGTTCAAATGAATTTATTTGGCTCAACGTGCTTAGCCAATAATAATGTGCAATTGTTTAAATAAATAACATCAGCTAAATGTAAAACTTTCGCCATCGAGGCTTAAGATCAAGTTGATCTGTCACAGCAAACGGATTTGCGTCACATCTAACAGAGTTGTATTACATTTATCCAGAGTATAAGCAGGTGGAACCAGGATTCAAAATCATCACACTGTATATCAAGACATTCCCCTGCAATGAAATAGGTATGCCTATAGTGTTGCATTGTTCAAAGTACGTCGTATAGTTCAGATGTAAAATAGATCATGGAAGAAAAGATATCAAGAATGTAAGGTACGCCACACATATAATATAAGATGTGTATTTATTTAGGTAAGAGTGTCAAACGAGCATAAACAATACTTAAATGAAAATACAAAGTATTCATTCAATAATAAAATGAGATATAGTTTGATAGAAATTTTGATAGAAAATTAAGTATATGCATGGGTCCTACTTAGATATCGAATACTGTTTCGTTTGGTTGATACTCATTTAGAACAGATTCATATTTAATGTACTAACATTAACATCCTAACCTAATTAAAGTGATCATCACAAACGTAAACTCTTGATCAAAGGTATAAGGAGTCAATTACGACTTTCGACCAATATTCCGCCTTGATCTTGGTGACGATCATAGACACACATATGATACTTGAGTCCCGTGTCTTCACAATCAACCAATTATAGGAGCGCTTACAAAAATCGATTAGGCTATTGTTGATGTATCTTAAGGGGGCAGGGTCACTTTTTATGTACAAATTTAAAGCCGCTGTCAGAGGCCTAGTAAAAAAAATCATAAAAAATCAAATACACAAGTGAGGTCAAAAATGTTCATATTTTTGGATACCTAAATTAAAACAAAGCAAGAGATTAGTATCCACTTGACCAGAGAGGTCAATGTCAGTTCGTAGCGAAAGAAGTTTTTGCACACACCCACAAATTCATATCTGAAATTTTCATGTCCATTGGTCATTTTTGACACCATATGTTGCTCAAAGTACAAACACAAGCCCTTTTGATAGATAACGATTCTGCACAATAATGTCTACGAAACAGGCTGATGTAATATAGTATAACTGGTAACATATTGCAGAGTAACTAAGGAAGGTGTACATGCCTGACATCAATTTCAAGAACATCACAAACCCAAAACATCTAGGTCCGAAATACATCTTTGTCTTTAAACAATAAAAAATACAAGCATAAAAGTCACACCATAGCATTTAGTTAAAAAACTTTCCATGGGCCTATTTATGAAACTGTATGCTATCACCTTCATTTCTAGGCGTGGATCCTCCAGTAAGTTGCCAGTTGGGCTTAATCACAGAGATTGATTGATTAATTGTATTTTACCGCACGTCAGCACTGCTGGGCTCTTTAGCACCATACAAAAGAGTATATGTAGAATTATTTAAAAGAGATAAAAGGTTTCTTTTTGACCAGCGGTAGAAATATCAGGCAAAACGATACGATAGTAAAATTAATATCTACAGATTCACGATCATCGGGAAGTGTAAATGGTTTGCGTTAATGAAGACGTAAATGAAGAGGTATTCTTCTTTTTGTTTTTGTAGGATTTAACGCCATTTCTAAGAACACGAAAACCCCGGAAAGAACCAACGACCAACGAGACGTTACTGGAAGGCTTTCTCACATACCCACATTGGACGAATATTTGATCATAACCCACGCAGAGAGAAGTAAGATGGCAGTTGATCGGTAACGGATAACGCTTTAGACCACTCGGCAACTCGGGGCCCCACTGAAGAGGTATTGAGGATAAAGGTACATTACATATATATATACTCAATGTAATAGCATACAAGTTATTTCTTAGAATACATTCTTACTTCTTTAGAAACTTCAAAGTGCAAAAGACATTGTATATATCAAAACATTCCTTCAAGTCATGCACCTAGTAGTATTGATCGCGCTTGATTTCGAAACACTCGATCGTAAAGTGCCTAACATAAAACTGGTCCATTGAAAAAATGTACTCTGATGGTCTTCGCTTTTTGCTTGTGGGTGCTGGCTATGACCAATTTTAATTCTTGCAATCACAACCTCCCTACCGATGGTTCTGTAGGAAGGCGTCCGAGCTCCTAGAGTTGGCTTGATTCCGTGAAGTTTGTTATTCACTATATCATTCCATGATGTCTGCCACATCGGACGTAAGAACTCTGAGACTAGCTTTAAAATCATCATCATCATAATCATCATCATAATCATCATCATCATCATCATCATCATCATCATCATCATCATATTGATCATCATGTTGATCATCATCATCGTCAGTCCCGTACTCTGGAAGATCGTTCGGGCACCGCATAAGAACGAACAACCAGCTTCATCCATTCCTCTCGATTTTCCATCTTTCTTAATGAGACGCTCGATGCCAAGCCTGCCCACTCTCGAATTTTATCTTTTCTCCTCTTTTTTGCCTGCTTCTCTTTCACCTTTCTTTGACAGTTCCTTGCAGGATTGTCTTGGCAAGTCCTGATGATCGCGAGACATGCCAGTACGACTGCAGTTTACGTTTTTTCACTGTGATGAGGAGATTTTCATGAGACCCAATGACTTGTCTGATCCTTTGCCTTATATCTTCATTGGTGACACGGTCCTTGTATATGACATCGAAGATCTTTCGGAAACATCTCATTTATGTGGCCAGTACCCTTTTCTCTAAACTCATACATAAGGTGTTTTAAAATTAAATGGTTCTAGAGATAGAGCCATTTTATCAGCGCGATTTGCCGTTTCATTACCTTTAAAACCAATATAGCTTGGTAACCAACAGTATACAATATTTTGGTTGGTACTCTGTGAAATAGTTTCTATCAGAATATTGGTTAATAATGGGTTTTCCAGTTTTCTATTGTGTACTGACTGAAGAACTGTAGTTAGTAGGAGAATACCATGCTGTTTAAAATAAGTTTGCTTCCAATATACTGCAAAGAAAGGTATATTGCTCTGATTGCGTCTGAGAGAATCAGTTCGCGATTTAGTGAGCGGACTTTTGTTTTGTGTTTTCCACTAACGAAGGCTGCAGCTGCCTTTACCCCATTCTTTGATCCATCAATGTAAATTCTGTATTTTTTTTAATTCGACGAGGAAGTCATTAAAATATGTGTGAAAGATAGATTAGTCTTTTTCTCCATCGTGTATTGTAAAAAAGTTCATTCGGTTGCTCAAGTAACATAGGCAGGTATTTTTCATAGAAGGATGTTTTCTGTATTTTAGAGAGATCAAATTGTATACTGTCAAGGCTATATGATATTCTAGTGTCAAAGGATGGTATGGCATTTGGTTTACGTTCGTATATTGTTTTGCATTTGGGTTAGAAAACAGCCGAAAAATTAGAGTTCGGAGAGTTTTATCTTAATTTGAGAGTATACTGTATATAAAGCATTTCCCTACTATGTGATAATGGTAGCTGGTTCTCTTCAGCGAGAAGTCTTTCTCATGGAGATATATTACATGCTCCCAGAGCGAGTCTTATTCCTTGATGATGGATTGGGTCAATTGTCTTCAAGTATAACTTTCTAGTCGAACAATAACAACGCAACCATATATCCATCAAGAAAACGGTACCAAAATAAAACACCACGTTGATCTAATGTGTTGATTAGAGAGTGAGATTAGACATTTCACACATAGTAAGCTTATTTCATCACTTTATTTCTGAATAAATTAATACAGTTTGTGTACAAAGCAATTCACATTCGACGTGTATGACAAAATAATACTTGCATATGTTCTCTGGCTGCATTGTATTGAGTAAAACGAGACATCAAGTGGCAGCCGTGAAATATTAATGAGTTTATAGCGTGTTAGTTTTTGATTTCATTGTTTTGTTGGCCCTTGCTGCGCTTTAAGTGTAGTGCATCCGTGCTTAAACTTGTTGAACGGTGATGGCGTACACTCATTAGTTGCACTCGTGATATGATATAATTCTATCCGAATAAAAACGTATAGGATTGGAGAAGAAAAGGTCAATTGGGCTGATGCTGTTTTAATGAATTTTCTATTTTTATAACATGTCTACCATTTTGTCATAGCATTGTTTTCTGGAATCAATACAAGCGACAGTTATTTAGACTGCATGATGTGTTAAACAGAAGCAACCTTTATATAAATATATGCAAACGCAACCTTCGACAGACGTGATGCTTCGCATACACATTTAAGCTTTTCTGTCTGGGTGAGGTTAACAAAATGACAGATAATATATTATAGACTTGGAATACATTGGCTGTTATATATAGCAATTATATTGATGCAGAAAGAAACCTAGAGCAGAGTGGTCTGTTTTTTTCTTTCGGAATGATGGCTGATTATGTGAAATATGAAAGTATCTAAAATTGAAATCATGAAACAATCTAATCTACATTTTTGTTAGGCATGAGCTGTTTCCAAGAAAATAATCTAGCATCTACTTGCTAATAGAATTCATAGATCTATTTCATTATTTATATCCTAGTTTGTTTATGTTCGCAACGGAATTGTATCACGACTGCTATTATATATGTAACACTTCATGATTTCAAGCTCTTTTCCAGTCACGACAAAATGATGATAGATTGACTAAAAAGGTAACAAATAATCCTTTGGTGGATTTCAATATGTCGGGATTATCATGCAATATCGATATGCTAGAAAACTTTGCAGTGGCTTCTAGTGGGTCTATGGTTACTATAATGGTTTTCTCTGGTTCTTCCTCTAACAGCTCAACTGGCCGCCACGTATAGCAAATACGTGCTGAAACCATGCGTAGAATCACCAATAGAAGCAATAACAAAAATAAGCAAAAGGTAATAAAATCATGCCGATGAACAACGTTTTTGTAAATAAAACATTCTGAAAATATAAAACATGTAAGAATATTTGGTTAGTAAATAATAACCATAGCCATTTTGCTAATAAATCTTAAAACCTATATGCACATAAGTAAGAGGATCTATGAAAAACGTAAGAAATGTCCTAACAAAAAGCATCCGGTAAGGTACACATATTATTTTATTTTTTCTCTTCAAGTTTGGGCTTTATATAAATTACCCAGCTTCATGTTTGTTTTGGAATATCCCATGTTTACATGTTAGACTCTTTATGGCATCAAAACTAAATCAGAATTACCTAAGAGAGCAAACAATAACTGTTAATATCAAGGTTTTTTGTGGTCACCACTTAGCCTGTCCAAACATATATGACAGGTTAAAGCTTCTGATGTGGCTCTTCATTAACTTTCCATAACCAACTTGCTAGCTACACTTTTTCAAATTTGAAAATATAAGTTTGAATTAGCTCTCCTCTTTATGATAATTTCCTAATTTTCCGTGTTTTCTACACTGGGGTTTTTCGGATAAGTAATCACCTGAGTTCAGGTAATTCATGTTTGACGCTTTTACCGTTCTATTGACCGAAATATAAGTTGCCCTTGCACCGTAGGTCTTTCTAGATGATTCGAAGTTGTATTCATGTGTTCTTTGTTTTACCACAAGAAAGTTTCTATGGATCAAATTTCCAGGATTTTGTTTATTTATATATAATGAGTTCATGTGTACTTCTCTCTCCTTGCTTCTCCGTTCGCTGTTTTTGTTAGATATGTATATATTAGTTATACGTTGTATTTGTATTTTTGGCTGCTTTTTCTATTCTTATTATTATTTTCTCTCTTTGATTGTCCCTTTCTGACCATTTTCTTTGTTTTCCCTCACTGGCTTTCCATTATATATAAATAAACAAAGTCCTGGAATGCTGATGACAACTGTCCAAAATCTTCTGTTTATGAGGAACAAACCAAACTGATGGTGAGAACAATTGTTTAACCATTCTTCATTATGAAAGATCTCAATAACCATATTTTAAGTCGACTTTAAAAAAAAAATTTTCTTGAGGTGCGTATAACAGATGAACATTTTCTTGTTGGCAAATGGGGCATATACATACATATATACATATATATATATATATATATATATATATATATATATATATATATATATATATATATATATATATATATATATATAGATCGACAATTGCCTTTACGTATGAATGTTAGAATCATTTGTGTTGGTGTTGCCGCGTGAAGTATTTATTAACATGAAACCAATATAGAGTGCATAGAAGGAATGGAATCTAATCTAATTAGAACACAAGTAACAACATGTTCTGCCCTTTGCCTATAAACTTCGCTTCATCATATTCCATTTGTATTTTCGTGTTTGTACCAACATTTATATAAGAATGCAAATTTCTTCCATGACAAAGAAGAAACCATGAGAGATAAGCTTAACGCCACAATTTCAATTGACTCGTCATCATACAGTTGGGATACAGAATTTGAGCGGCAACCATTAGCAGAATTTGAACCAGTCTCTATGGATTTCATGCGTACAAGTGTGATTAAGAGTGCACCAAAGTCACGTGAACTTGATCCAATTTAAACATCACTGTTGCTTGAGCGGTTAGATCCAGTATTGCATTCACTAACTGATGTTATTAATACCTCTCTCTCATCCGGGGAATTCCCATCATTTTATAAAATTGCCATTGTAAAGCCTCTGCTGAAGAAACCAACACTAGATCATAACGATTTAAAGAACTACCGCCCAGTTTCTAATCTCCCATTCATATAAGAAATCTTAGAAAAGGTTGTTCTATCCCAGCTTGTATCTCATCTATATTTAAACAGTCTATTATTAATACATGTAATGCAAATGTACATACAGGCTGCAAACAAAGTAATCATCAGTTTTAAATTTCGAGAAACTATAAATATTTGACCAATACTAAACTACCATAATTCTTACTCTTCCTAATTTTTTTCTTTTTCTTCTTCTTCTGCTTCTTCTTGGTAGTAATAGTAGTAGTAGTACATTTAAAAGCTGTTCTACTTTTTCTGGAAGTCTAAAGGATAAAAGGTAATAGTGACACCCTCCACTGTCACCCACCCCGAAATATAATCACATGTCTGGCCAAGGATACTGCATGTTATCCATACCAAGATGACCCAATATGACTCCAACATTTTGCTAGCCAGGTTGGCACCCTAACCCATGAGACTCTATGGTACCTGCATGCATTAGTCTCATCGTACGACGTGCCGGAGAGTGCATCGAGAAAATTCCGCATCGTCAATTCCTCTCGAAGACAATGAACCGTTCGGGCATATAACTGTCACAGTAAACTGCAAATATTACATCCTTCTCAATATGGAACCTACTTTCAGCAAACATAAGTGTATGGTAAAACGAATACTAAGAGAAATAATTGTCATCCTTAGCTCTTCCCAGCCAAGTCTTAGCAATTACCGTGCAAAATCCATGTCATCACAAGTTCTGGAGTAACATGCTT
Organism: Sinohyriopsis cumingii; assembly: GCA_028554795.2. Classification (NCBI taxonomy): domain Eukaryota; kingdom Metazoa; phylum Mollusca; class Bivalvia; order Unionida; family Unionidae; genus Sinohyriopsis; species Sinohyriopsis cumingii. Next base: position 86,891,672 of record CM068832.1, read on the forward strand.
TACACTTTTCCGAACCACCCGCAGTAATTGTAATTTATATACTCACCCGCAGCATCCCAGGAATTAGCACCAATTCAGTAAACATTATTGCATCCCATAATCATCCAACCCACTCACCCCCAGAACGTCCCCATCCAATCGTCATGGCCCTGCATTTTAAGTACCCTCTCCATGAATGATGTTAATGTGTAAATTGATACACAATTTGCACTTATAACTGATTGCTAACAAAGTCAATAATTTTGTATTTGTATTGTTGTAATTAAATCCGACCTTGATAGTTCAGTTTTATGATAGCATTGACAAGAAACTATTCATCATGTTTGCATCGGTGTATCCAGTATCCATGAGAATACCATACCCAGATTAAAACTTCAATGTATATTAACCTAAAGTTCAACTAGTTAGTTTATTTTGTACTGATCTATCACGCGTATAATACCATTTTATCTTTTTCATATTTTGCTTCCTTTTGGAACAAAAATCACGCAAGAGAACATACCTTCTCAACCTCATCACCCATTCTCTACATGACATACTTTTTCAACTCAACTAATCCTTCCAGCGCTTTTGGAAGAGCACAATGAGAGGGAAGTACATGGCCACGATTAAAACGCTTACCATTCAAGTGTGTGTATATTACTCGTATATTGTTTATCCTTCCAGTTTTCCGTCTGTATAATAATTTCCAAATTGTCGTTTCTGTATCAGCACGATCACTTTATTTTTTTCTGTAACTACAGTTACCAAAATTATAGCGACATATCAATTGTATTCGTGTCTTTTTATTTTAATGACCCTCTCTCGCGTTCAGTTCGAAAGGTTATCTGGTCGGTAGAATGCATGTTCAAGCACAAATATCAACACAGTTGTCCTTCAGGCCTTTTATTCCTCAGCTACCATATCGTACAGTGTTGTGTGTGAGCAGTGCTTTAAAGATCAATTCGACTTCATTTCCCCGCAAGCCAAAGAAGGAGGGTGTCTTGGATTTCCTTCTTCGACCAGATGGTACGAGTTATTTGGTACTTTAACTCCTTCATTTGCAACTCTCGAATAGTCCTACGATAAATGTACCCGACATTGGGACGACAGAGTCGTCGCAACAATGCATTATTTGCATTTTTCTGCCTTCCTAGTAACCAAAGACCTGGAGAAGGTCCTCGTGGTCATTTCGAGGTAACACTGAGAACAGCAGTTGCGTGGACCCGTCGAGTGTGCTCATGATGAAGCTTTGGGGGATTGCACGGTGGTCCGTCTATTTCGTGATGTCTTTGAGTACCAGCCCTATTTTGTCTATGATCTGCGTACCGCCATTTGCGTGCCTTACCATTAAGTCTGGTCGCAGCCGTGCGTTCAGTACGGGTTCTCAATATTGACCAACATGCAGAAAGCTTGCGGTGGGTCTTCATTGACTCCAGATAGCATGTATGGGGCTTGTTTGCTGTGATGCTTGCCTTCTACTCTCTCCTACCAAGAGAGTGGTCAAGTGGTTAGGGTATCGTCCACGGATGCGGTAGGTCATGGAATTCTAATTCAGGCCGAGTCATTCCAAGGCTTAATTGAAAGAGGTACCAAAAGCTGCCTCGCTTGGCCCTCAACATTAAGACGATATTGTAAAGACTGGTCGACTTGGTGTCATGATGATATGACTGGCTGGGACATCATGCTCCATGTCTGAGGCATATTGCCCCAGTGCTAGACAGCACAGAAAACTGACACTGCAGTCATTGTCGCGATATGACTGCACACATTTTGAAGTTGAGTTAAAAGTCTAAATCGTACACACACACGCGCGCACGTAAGGACACACAGACTCTGGCGAGTCTAAGCTCTTACAATACGTAACAGAAAGAAGTGAAGACAACAAGCTGAGTAAAAGTTAAATACTTTCTTCCTACAAAAACAAAAAGTGAAAAATGAGAAAAATGAACTTACAGTATTGCTAATCAAATCCCGAAAATGCAAAATTAAAGACACACATCCCAGTAATAACACGTCCTGAATAAAGGTCAGGTCCCAAAGAGATACTAAATTGAAGGCGGTGACGCGTCTGCTATAGTCTGCGAAATGTTGATGTGTCAACATTCTCTTGTTGAATAACATAAATGATAGTGCAGGTCTGAATTTAGTGTAAATTCCAATGAATATCTTTATCCAATAATTTTGACAAAAACCTTTTGTACTTCCAAAGCAAATAATCTCTTCAATTCAATACTTTGAAGAAAATAAAATTCAGCCCAAACTGGTCACAATATAATACAAATTAATGTGCTAGATGTTAAAACACAATTGGCAAATTCCGACGGAAACAAATTAATTTAGTTTTATGTTTGACCTCGATTCATGATTAGCATTTTATAAAAACAAACATTACCTAATGAAAAATAACCTTCTAAAATGGTCTAATGAGCCTTGTTTATTTACAAAAACAAATCCTAAGAAATTCATTTTGGCATCATGAAAGCACTGACCCTGATCAACATATTTACTACTCTTTAGTTACCTGACTTCTAATTCGGTTAATACGCCCATACACATAAATAATACTAAAGCTATTAGTAATTGTGTCAAAAAAATGAATAAAGAAAGGTCAAGCATAAATTAATTCAATTTAAAAAAAAAAAACAACTAATACACAATTTAAATTAAATATGCATAACACAAACACAAACACAAACACACACACGCACACGTCATACTCTTTCAACACACAGGTAACGTGCATAGTTTTCAGTAAAATTACAGTGATCATACATACTGCATCAATAAGGACTGACCGCTAACTGACAGGGCAGTGACGGTACCGGGCTCCTTTTTATAGCACCGTTCAGACCCAATATTTATCCCAACAACGTCTTCGTCTGCAATAGCTATGATACACTCGTTGTGTGCACCAAATACTGGTCACCCGCAAAAGTCTGACTCAGAAATAGCTACTTACCGTATTGTTCCCCTAAGTTGTTTAGTCTGCAATTGTCTGCTTAGGCAGTACTCGAATTCCACTAACGCGCCGATTTGGATGTGGGTTTACCGATCTACTTAGAGCGCCTCATTTCATCGGGTTGATGACACTTCGCATCGATCATTTTTCTCATCAAGGTTAGTTCACTAAAAGTTCTGGCTAGTACTTGCTCCTGTACGGCTGCTACTTCGGTTTCAGCGTTGTCTAAGTCAAGCTCTTCCATGCGTCCAATTTACATGATTGTAAATCCTCGGTCAAGGACTTAGAGATGACTTATTTCTCCGAAGATAGTGGTTCGGGAAATGACATAGTTTGCTAGCTGACGTTTAAAAGAAACACAAGTCTGCTAGGCCTTAAATTGGAAACAGTCTTACTGTATAGCTTGAATCGTACTTAGACGCCTCCTGAGTTCTGCTACATGTACGATGAGTTTAGTTATACTAAGTTATAGTTTTGACAAGTATATTTCGTGGGCTGTTATCGCTAACCAAATCATCCACGTTCCTATCGAAAGTTATTCATCGTCGTGAACACCGTAAAGTTCGTGATTATAGAAAAATTGAACGAAACTAAAAGATCCCTTCAAGATCGAACATTTCAATTGTGCAAGGGAACACTTTCGTCTTTACATAACATGCCATATTTTTCGCAGATATATTGTATACACATGCTAGCTCAGAGACTCTGAAACGCGCGGTCTAGAATTTTATAATATTGCCTCTGTTATAAATTGTTTTTATTTTGGATTAATTTTGGTTTGGTACCAACACATTCGTGGTCCTATTGTCTAAGAACAGAATTTACAAATTTTCAAGAGCATTTGATGCCTTATAGAACAATGCATTAGACTGGTCTTCAGGTGTCTACATAAGATATACAACCCGGTTTTATGCACGTAATCTTATTTTAAGTGTAATGTACCGTTAGTAGTTTTTAATTTTTGTGGTTTGGAATTAACACAAATTGTAAAAATCGTCATACTTAAAGACAAGATAAATGTAACTTATACATAATTACGTACTAGAAGTGTGTGAGTAAGTAAAATAGTAAAACTGAAACATCAGCGATAATACACATAAACATGCTTGGTATATATTAATGAATTTTCATCAGAAATCGAGTACATTTATATAAAGAGGCATAATTTATAAGATATTGTAGCGAAGGTGGATTTGTACTATTGCGTGCAGTTTTGCAACTGTTTATTTCAATATACTACTACTACAACTAGTACATATACTACTGTCACTAATATTACTACTATTACTACTGAGTCCTGAGTGGCCGAGTGGTCTAAATCGCTCACCTCTCTCTGCGTGGCTTCGAGTCTCGGGCTCCGCCAATGTGGCTACGTGAGAAAGGTTGCAGGTACTTTCTCGTGGGTCGGTGGTTCTTTCTGGTGTTTTCCGGGTGCCTCATCCACTGTTTATACTGGCCGCTATGTATAGCCTTTCTTGTGATGCAAAATGACCCTAGATAACAACAACGACAACAACAAATAATACTCACCATCTTCATCACTATGATATTATCATCATCATCATCATTACCATCAAAACCAGCACCAGTATCGCCAGTAGTGAAGTGGGCCACCCTAGGGACAATGGGAATTACCATTAAAAACACCCTTGGGCCACTCTGGGGACTATGTAAATTTAACATGGAGAAAAACCCTGGGCCACTCTAGGGACAATGGGAATTTAACATGGGGAATAGAGTTTGGGCTTGTCTAGGGACAATGGGAATTTAACATGGGGAATAGAGTTTGGGCTTGTCTAGGGACAAGGGGAATTTAACATGGGAGAAAAAAAAAACTGCTTTAGGGACAAGCGGAATTTAACATGGGATTTTTTTTTTTAAATTTAAAAAGGGGGTAAGCAATTGAAAGTCATTCTCTTTTCGATAAATATGGGTGGCCCTGAAAAGGGCCTTTGGTTTTCTTCTTCTGCTTCTAATTTCTTCTTTTTCTCCAGCAACTTCTTATTTTCTCTCCTACACGCTTTCTCTTCTTTTCTTTCTTTTTTTCTCCTCCTCTTCTTTCTTCTTCTCTTCCTCCTCTTCTTTCTTCCTCTTCTCATTTTGTTCTTCTTTTTCAATTTTTTCATTCCATTCTCTTATCCTTATCCTTTCTTCTTCATCCTCCTTCTCCTCCTTTATCTCTTTCATGACACCACTTATCATGTCCTTTACTTTTCTTAAGTTATTAATCTCCATCTTTACTCGATGGGGACTATAGGAATAGTGGTCTTCATTGAGTCTCACTAACATCTGCTCCATTATTCCTAAATTGTCCAAAACGTCTTGTAATTTTTGCATTTTGTCAAGGTGGTTCGAAGCCATCTTCTTTTTTATTCTTTGTAGAATGGTTTGAACGACGAATACTGTGGGTTCTTATACGAAAAGCGCGGACGTGAAGGAAAACATCCCCTAAAACATAAAATTGATCTTACCTAGATCATCACCAAACAACGCGCATACGTGAAGGAAAACATCCCCTACTTTTCTCATTTCATATAATCTACTATCCACATACGTGAACCATCAATGAACAATCCCCAAATCTACTATTTGCACACGCAAATCATTAAAACCTAATCCATAATCTAGTATGCACACAATCCTACTTTAGCTTTTACAAAACCCAAACTATACTCTCTACATACGCTAAGAAACAATAAACCAACCCATAATCTACTATTTACACAAACTTACGTGAGCGCTTACAAACACAAACACACAAACACATACCGTCACACTATAAAAAAGAGTCAGTGTTTATATTCACACTACTCTACCTACACACATTGGCAAATTGATGGTTATTTCTTTTCTAGAGTATTGGGTAGCCCTGAAAAGGGCTGTTGGTTTTTTTTGAACTCCAGATGCACCTATCTAATGATGGCACCTTCCTGGCCTGGCGCCACACACGCATCTTCTTCCCCAGTCTCCTTTCACCTTTCTTCTTGGGAGTGCAGAGGCGGGATATGTGGCTTCAGAATCCCAATTTTCTGTCTCTGGGATTCTGAAATTTCCTCTCTCCTCTTCTTTGTTTCTTCTCTCTCTCCTCTTTTTTTCTTCTTCTTTCCTCCTCCTCCTCTTTCATTCTTGCTTCTTCTACAATGGCCTCCGCGGCCAGTTCATTTAGTATGCGCCTGGCATATTCCAGGTGCATCTGGAGTTCTAGCAGTTTCACAATTCTGGTATTTATTGTTTTGTCAACGAATGAACAGGGTAGCTAGACTGTCCAGCGAGTTTCAATTTATAGTGAAAGCGCGGACGTGAAGGAAAACATCCCCCTAAAAACATAAAATTGATCTTACCTAGATCATGACCAAAACAACGCGCGGACCTAAAAGAAACACTCACTCACTTTTTTATACTACCCATCACTATTCTAAAAAATTTTCATTAATCACTTCAATATATTATTCACATAAGAAATGCAATACAATCAAACCCCCAAATCTACTCTCCCCAAACCTCAAACAGCCAAAAAACATCATCTTAATCTACTATCCACACCAACATACTTGAGCACTTACAAACACACAATCCTATACACCAACACATACCCTCACACTATAAAAAAGAGTAAGTATTTATATTCACACTACTCTACCTACACACATTGGCAAATTGATGGTCATTTCTTTTCTAAAGTATTGGGTAGCCCTGAAAAGGGCTGTTTTTTTGTTTGCCATGGCAATCTTTTAGTTTCTAAGAATGCGTCGTCCTCTGAGGATAGACTTTCTGACGATAGGTCTGCTTCTTCGGAAAGAGAAGAAGAACTCTTTGGTGTCGATACGAGAATCGACAAAGCCTCTGTCAGGTTCAGGTTCCTGCTGCTGCTGCTGTTGTTGTTGTTGTTGCTGTTGCTGCTGCTGTCTCTGAAGTCTGTACTTCTCTGTCCATTCTTCTTTCTCCCTGTTCACTTCTTCTCTGAAGAGCTCTTCTATCAGGTCTTCGGTGACTTTTAACATTCTCACATTCTCTGACTCTTCTGGCTTCGGTATCAGACTGTGTCTGACCCTATGCAAATTTACGTAGGCATCGTTAAGCTTAGCTAATTTGGAGCACATCTTCGTAGGAGTATGAGTCCACAATGGATGGTTAGACTGGAAACTGCCCCGGTTCTTAAAGTCAAAGCGCGGACGTGAAGGTAAACATCCCTCCACGGTTTTCGAGCCGCAACGTTCAATGAGTGTCATGAGAGGGCTAGAGAGAAGTTAAAGAGCATCAATCAAACATTCTTATAGCCAAACAAACCACAAAGGCATTTTTTCAAAACACAACATTTTTTATTCAAAAATCACTTAACACTAAACAACAACTCTAACATTTTTTAACAATAATCCAACACTATAACATCAAACATTTTTTTCAAATACCAAACATTTTTTTTCAATTCACACTCTACTTTAAACAGGGCTGACAACGTTGTGAATGAAATTGTGATTTCCACTGTTGGAAACCATTAGGCCATTGATGGACACTACGTTTCCTAGCTTGAGACAAAAGATAAGCATAATGGTCACAAAACCATCGATCTACTTTCACATCGTTTCTTGAAGAAGAGCGAGGATCAAAATGAGTCACTAAATGTTCTAAGGAATAGCCCAGGCTGCGATGATGCAAAAAATACACACAATATTGTCCACACACCAAGGAATCTGTGCCTTGCAATTTCACATTATTGAATCGGGTGGTCTGAGCATTTCTTCTCATAAAGTCAATGATATCGTCTTCCAAAGTGGGCAATCCGTACGAATCGAAATATTCCACACATCCTTCTTGAGGAATGTAAAAGGCTACCCAGTGGGTTACTGGGAGATGACTGTCGTCCGTGTTGATCACGTAAGCTAGATGGTCTTGAGGTTTGCGATGAGGGAGTTCATCTTTAGCACAGACGACAGGATTCCAAGAAGCCGTATACGAACTGTGGTTCAAAAGGTAATAAAGTTCCCAGGTATCCATTTGTGTGGATTTTTTTCTTCTTCACAGGTAATAATAAGTTGTCAATTCGATCCTGACTTTTTGCTTGAAAATGTCTGACAAATAACCGTTTCTTCCTTTCGTCTCATCACTCTGATTCAGGAGAGCTTCGATACGATGGATCTCTTGAGTGGTTAATGGTGGACAAGAATGTTCACGCAAGTCTTTATACCACTGGTGCAACACGTCTTCGTCCGAGATGATACTCCAAGCTTCGTCCAGATACTCGTCCAATTTTTCTTCTTGACTCAACATCAGGCATTTATCGTGTTGAATTTGACTGGGATGATCGTTTTGACATCCATAGCAATTTTTCTTGATCAATTCCGTCATTTTTTCGACCAACTGTTTGGCAAAACTGGAGATTAAATGGGCTTCTTGTTCTGGCCATCTTGACTTCATCATGATCACTTCTTCTTCTTTCACAGTCTCCTCACATTCCATGTCTAAGGTTTCTCCACTAGGTAAAGAGGGATAACAGTCTTCCATGGCTTCTAGTAATCTAGAATGACTTCTCTCAAACTGTTGATTTCTATCGTATTATCGAATTCTGCATACAGGATGACGTTCACCTTTTCATCAGGGTCTCGTTTTGCAAACTGAATTTCCACACGAATCTGGCCGGATTTTATAGGGTGGAAATGTCCCTCGTCGCTGCCTTGGTCTGGAGTGAAATCGAAAGCCCACAAAGCATAGCCTCCTGCATAATCTTCGTACGGTATGCCATGACTGGTGTTGGTTCCTAACTGTCCGGTAGCTTCGTACAAGGACATGTACGACCTCAAGTAATTCTTCTTGTCAAAGTCGGGTTCGAAAGGTCGGGTACACAATGTTTTGCCATCGCGACTGACTTCGATCTTGGACACGCCAAAGTTTTGAAAGTAGAAAGGATTTTTTTTCGGCAGCTCCGTTGAAGGCTGTATTCTCGACGATACCAACGATCAAACGTTTGGGTAACTGTCCTTGGAACAGATGATCTTCGACCATGGATCGCTGTTTCTTGGGAATGGTGAAGGTTTTCACTTCCACGCGTCGGATGGGATACTTGGCGGTCGTTCTGCTCAACGTCTGACTGACGTCGTTTCCCACTTTAGGTAACACTTCCACACGGCGTACGTAGAGTCTGGCTTCTTGGATTTTGGTTTTGTAACCGTCACTATCAGCCATTAAATGGAAAGTGCTACTGCTACGATTCAGTCTCAGGCGGACATCCACCCCGTTCAGCAAATACTTTTCTTGCAACCACATGTCCAAATGCAAACGATCCATCAGTTCTAACCTCTGTCCATCTTTGATTTTGTTTCTTCGTTCTAAAAATCCCTCATTGTATTCTTTCTTTTTATCAGTTGTATCAGTTTCCAATAATTCAAACTGGCCTGCTTCGTCAACTTCCCATACCACACAGGCATTGAGATGAGTGTTCTTGGCGTCTATTCCGTACGTCAAGAGATTTTCCAGGTAGGCAAGGTAAGGGTAAGTATCCATGCTGCTACTGACTAGTTTGTTATTCAAGTACAAGTCCACTCCACTGAACAAGGAATGCATGAAATTGTTGACGGGAGCTACTGCTTCAGTGTCTATATCACCTCCTGTCTTGTCTAGAACTTTGACTTTCAGGTACAAGTAACTGCTATTCAGATCGATGTAATCTTCGGGCTGTCCTTTGATTTCAAACTCGATGGGAGCGGAATCGGTCAATGAGGAGACGGGATGAAATTCCACCCATTGGGATTCTTGCATGGTCATCATGGTGGGTGGCATGGCAAACAGATCCAGTTCCGACTTGGAACAGGCGCAAGACTCTCGGTGCATCATTTTTTTCCCTTTCTCAATAATCGAAAACGTCTAAGTCTCGAACGGTTCTTCTTTTCTTGGCCTTTCTAGCTTTAGACGTGTGAAGTCTGGTCAAAGGGTGTTTTCTTCGTCGTCTCTTTCTGCCTTGTCCTTGCTGAATGTCTGACTCGGTAGCGTGCAGGGCATTTATAGGTGTTTCTCAAAAGGTCTTTGCCCGTTTGCAGCAAGACATTTTTGCCTGCCCTCATGAAGGCTTCTTTAGGGTTTTGTTTGTCGATGATGACATTTTGGAGAAATTCTTTGCCTTGCGTCAGTGTCGCATCTTTCAAGGCGTGCAATCCGCGTGTCACCATCCGTTTCAACACTGGGGCCACCGAACGAAAGGCCGATTTTAACATATCTCCTAAACCGTGTCTCCGCTGTCGAGCAATCCCTCGGTACACTGGATACATGACCTACGAGTCGTGAGAGAACTGTTTTCGAAAATGGAGTTTCACCGTGACTTTTCCTTTGGTGAATGGAATATTTTGTCCTAGATCTCCTTTTATAGCAATGTTGACCGTGTCCAAATAAGACTTACTGACGGGCAAATAGTGAGGATGTACAAATTCGCGGTGGACATGATAAGTGTCCCCACCTTCCTGGTCACTGGTCGTGGTACTGTCCACTTTGAAAGGAATGACACGCAGTAACGGCACAGAGGTGTGTCCCACCACGTTGTACTCCACCACATCGGAGTACACGAACATCAAATTCAGTCCTTGGTTCAGTTCTACAGGGAATCGAAAAAACTTGTAAAATTCCGTATTGCTGTTGATCTTCGGTTTAAAATTTGGAGCCATTTTTGTGTCTCCACCTAAAATATCAAACAAGTCACGATTAAAAGTGATGGACAACGTTTGGGTGTCCTGAAATTTAATCAGTAAGCGACGAGCCACTTTATGGTATTCCAGGGTGACACTTTTTTTGATTCTGTTCAGGGCTTTGCCAAAGGCAAACTCGAACTTGGAAGCAATGGTGTCCACCAAATGTTGACCACTAAAATAAAACCCTGCCGGAATTTTCAAGGTGTAGATATTGAAGAGTGAATTGTTGGATGGTCTTGTGTCCCCTGAAAACCCGATTTCATTTATGGTTTCTTGCAATTGTTGGTTCAGGATTTCGACCTCAAAAGTGTTTTGCTTTTCAGTGATGTTTTGGATTTGTGTAGGGTGAATCATTTCTACCAAAGCCACATGTTGTTGGGAAACACCTCCATGGAACTGTCACTGGGTAAGGTTAAGTAAAATTGGTTTTGGTGACTCATAATTCCAGAGTTATGTGGCTCTCCGAGGGGTTACTGGACGTCAGAGGCGTGTCTCCGCCCAAAATGGGGTTGTTGTTGTTATTGGAGTGGTGACTGGCACTAGCACTGGACACTAGGTTCCCGTGGTTCCCGTTGGAAGAGAATTTCAGGGAGGGATTGGGAAGCAGGTAACCGATGCAACTGCTCAATAAAATGGTCCACAATTGTTTGTCTCCTTGTTGCAAACTCAAATTGGCAATGGCTGCTCCGATGACACAATACACCACGAAGATTTGGCAGAAAAAGACGATTTGCGTTTTAGGCACACGTTCTCCACACCACACCCACAAGGGTTGTTTTTGTAAATCTTGCACAGAAGAACTAGGTGAAGGAGTGGTCGACGTAGCTGCGTCTGTGTGAAAGGGCATGATGGTCACTTCTTTTCATAGTCGATGACTTGCGAAGCGTCGATCCAAGAATCGAAACTGGGTGGATATCCTTTCCAACGTACTTTGACTTCTTTGACACATCGTTTGCCCACTTTACGGGTTCTGCGTTCAAGAATGCTTTCGATGTCGTACACGTCGTCTTCTTTTTTGGTCACACGTTGTAACTCGGGCAAATAAAACGTTCCTTTGAGCACTTCTCCGTTCATGTCTTCCAATTTATAGACGGTAGGATGACGGCCATGCACTCGTCCAGTGACGCGAAACAATTCGGTTGTCCAGTTAGGTAAGTAACCTTTGTCAAAAGTGCGTTTGGTTTTGCCAATGCGCACCCAATCTCCTACGGCCAACTCTCCACTTTTCTTGGGGACAGCCCTCGTTGGGGACGTATCAAACAGGCGCTCAAACACCAACACTTCGTTCTCGGGAGTCACTTCTTGCGGGGCACGTCCAATGCTTCGATGGTAAGATTGGTTGTACGCTTGCACCAGGTGCGGTAAGATGTCGATGTACTTCAGAGTGTGGTGATGAGTAAAATATTTCCACATGCGTTCTTTCAAAGTGCGTTGAAAACGTTCCACGATGCTGGCTTTGGTTTCGGGATTCTCGGTGGTAAAAAAATGAATGTCACGTTTCTTTAATTCTTTTTGGAAAGCTTGGTTCAGAAATTCGGTGCCTTTGTCCGTTTGCCATCGAAGAGGGTGACGACCGCTTTGTTTCAACACCCGTTGCAGGGCTCGCACTAACTCGCTGCTCGATTTGGAAGTCAAGGGTACGACCCAGGCAAATTTGGAAAAGACGTCGATGACACAAAACAAATATTTGTAGCCACGATTGTAGCTGGCCAAATGAGAGACATCGGCTAAATCGGCTTGCCATTGATGATCGATGCCTTCCACTTGGGTGCGACTTCTGGCAAACTTGCGTCGAATGGGTTTGTGTAAAGTGTAGGTAGCTTGTTCTTGTAACCATCGTTGCACTTGAGGTAAACGGAGACTTTTCAGTCGCGTTTTGGCACCACGATACAATATTTGAACTCCTGCGTAACCTGCAGGATGGGATGGATCGTAGTAAATGCTGGCTAAGACTTTTTCCATTTTTTTGTGTTCGTATGTTAATAAGACACCCACTCTTGGAGGATGCTACTCTTTTTCTCTCGGGGTACTTTCTTGGACTGCAATGCTTTGCGTGTGCGACCGGCAATAGGTGTTGAAGAGGAGGATGTCTGAGCGGGGGATATCGGTTCTTGTTTCACTTCTGTCTTCGCTTCTGTCTTCACTTTCTTTTTCTCTTGTGATGAAGAAGGGGTGGGCATCATCTTTTTAATCCATTCAATTCTGGAGGTAGGTGGTGTTGTTAACTTGCGTAATTTTTCTGGTGGAGTTTGAAACCCTTCTTCTTCTTCTTCTCCTTTTTCTGTCTTGGTCACTGGTAGTGGTGGTACTGGTACTGGTACTGGTGATGGTGCTGGACTTTTCATCAAGGTCTTAAAATCTTTCAGAGTGGGTAGAGCTGTTTCGTCTAAAGCTTTCTGGTGAAAGAGTTGCAGTCGTTGCAAGAGTTGACTGTACTTTTGCGATTTTTCTGTTTCGGACAAATCTTGGCGATCCATCAAGGACTGCAATTCGTGTTGTAACTGGGACATCTCGCTCAAATGGGGATTGGGAGGTAAATGCGGGGTGCGTTGTTCTTGCCACCGATATTATTCCATCCATCGTTTGTAAGGCACTAAAGCTAGTTTTCGTCCTTCCATGGGGTTGTCAGGGGTCGATTCTGAGATCTTGGGACTTCCGAGGGTCTTTTCATCTTGCTCCCACCAGTCCTTCCAACATGGTTCCCAAGACTCCTTTCAGTAAGGGGCCTAACAAGAGGGGTAAAATGCCTCCACGTTGGACCAACATCTTCTTCTTTTGACGAATGGGAATTTTCTTTTGAACTATTTGGCGAAGAACGTGACGATGTTTGCTTAGGCATTGTTTCTGGTGTTTGGACAAAGGGATCGTGCCTTTCAAGACGTTCAAACAACATTCGCACACGGTATCGATGACCTCTTTGGAGGCCGATTGAATGAGCTTTTTTCGTAGAGGTGGAGAAGCTTTGGACAGGACAGATAACATGTCCCCATGTTTGACTAAACGTGGTGATAGTCCTTTCCTTTTCTTTCCTTGGGGTTTTCTGGAGGGTGACATCTTTGAGTCTTCAGGAGCACCAAAAACACTGATACCCCGACTTGGTCACATGCCTTTTTTATGCTGGAACGCGTCGCCACTGATTGTCTTTACGTCGTATTAGTTTGAGGACAGGCATGACACGTCGTGCAGGGGTACGTAACGGACTAAATCGAGCCAGTTCTTGCTTGGACAAATCCAGTAAACTTTGTAACATGCCCGATCTTTCTTGGACTTTGATTTTGGGAGAAGGTACTTTGTGAGCAGCAGCCACTGCCACTAAATTGGAGGGTCCTGCCACTGGGGAAGTTCTTTTTGGGGTCATCAACGGAGAAGTTCTTGGTGTGATCAACGTCTCCAAGTACTCTTCAGTTCTTGGTGTCATTAACGGAGAAGTGGATGCACTTGAGGCTGCCGGAGACGCAGTTACCGCCGTGGCAAGTCGTGGTTTGCGAGTGTAAGGTTGCGTCCTGGCCGAAGTGCCTTTCTTGCGACTAGTTTTCTTCTGTGGGCTTTTCTTTTTCTGGGGACTTCTTTTCTTTTTCCGGGGTGGTGTCTGGTAAGAGGAGGGTCCCGCCAATGGAGAAGTTATTCTTCTTGGGGACCTGGTCTTTTTCTTCTTCTTGGGGCTTCGTTTGACTTTTTTCTTGGGGAGAAGTTTGGGGGCATTAGAATCCCATCTTAAGAGAGAGCGAATGATGACCCCTCCTAGAGTACCGCTCCCTCCAGGTTTCAAAATGATTTGTTTTTTGGCTTGAGTGTCGATGCGGGGATCGGCCAGTTGGACCAAAGCGACTTTGTTTCGATCAGAAAAGCGTTTGGTTTGATGAGGAATCTGAATGATTCCTTGGAGTAATTGACGTGCCGTCACCGTGAACCATCGTAAGACTTCTTTGAGACTAGCTTCTAAGATACGAGCTCGTATTTGTGGATTTTTTTCTCGACTGATGCCATACAAGGCACGAATCAATTTGACGCGAAGATGCGACTGAAGGGACGTCATGTTGACGTTGTGTGAGACGAAAAGGGTCTGAGGTTTTTATAGATTTTTTTTATGTGGAGTGAAAATAAGTCGAGGACGGAGACGTGTACAGGACAGGCCCTCCGTCTTGGCACCAGTGGTGAAACAAATGGATACGAAATCGCAAATCCTCGGGGGTCGTAGGTTTCAAATCGACGAGTAAATAGGCGTGTGGCTTTTGAGTGGCATCGTCGTACGCCTGAGTCAGCCAAGGCGTTTCTAACTGTTTGGCTAAGACTTGCACTTGCGATTTATCTCGAGGGCTTTTAAACAAGACCACGTAATGCGCATTGAGACTGATGGTGCGATGGGCTTTACTTTGTTGAAACAAATTTTGGGTGATGTAAACGACACTGGCATTACGGTGATGCCATTTGCGCGTGAACCACAGTTTAATTTCTTCTTCGTCTTCTCCTAACATGTCGTCGAAAATGACCAAATGGGTTTGACGGGAGTCAGAGACGATGCCGTCGTCTTCTTTAGGAATGCCTTCCACAAACACGATGGAATCGCCTTGACTTTCTCGCAAGAGGCTGTACGCCGATTGCCACTCTTTGTAACACCACACGATTCGCTGAGGTGGCCGATTGATCAAATGATGTTTATGTTCGATCAAACGTTTGACGAATTCGGTTTTGCCTGAACCGCTAGGTCCAGCAATGAGCATGTTAAAAGGATGGCGAAGATACAAAGCCTCCCAACTGGCACGATCTAAGTGTTCGTCGATGACTTTGACAGTAGAGGAAGAGGGAGCAGAGACAGCAGAGGTAGCCATAGTGTGTGAAATGTCACTTGTGACACCAAAACAAACAAGACAAGAGTTTATATACTTTTTTCAGAACACGTTTATTGAATGTTTCAAACATGAATACGAAAGACAAAAATACATAAAAGCCAAAGGCTTAAGTACAAGGATAAAAGGCACATGATAACCATTAACATGGAATAAAAGAGTGTCTGTACAACATGTTTTGGGTAATGTTCTAACCAGTTCTATAGTAGGGGGTAAGGTCACACAAGTGTCCTCCCGAAAGGGTCTTTCAGGCCTGTCCACGACAGTCCTGTCCTGGGTGACGGGTTCTTCTGGCACCGTCACTAACACGGGTTGAAAAGTAACTTTTTTCTTTGAACAACTCTCGTGCATACTGGGCCACTTCTTGGGTCCAAGCCTCAAAATCCCATTCTTTCCAGGCACGGACATCTGTCCAATGGGGATGTAAGTCACAAGCTACACACACATCATCATACACGTCTTGGGTAGCTAAAAGTTGACGAATCTTTTTTTCCCGTAGAGGTCGAGAAGTATCCAGATGAAAACGCAAGGCTTTGAGCAAAAGGAGTCTTTCGTGACCATTTAAGGCCATTGAGGTGGTAAGTACTGTTCGTAAAGAGTCCACAAGGAATCGGCTGGTAAACGAAATCCCAGAAAACAAGTCACTAAGACACACACCACTTGTCGACCGAATTGAATGGATACAGTTCTTGTAATAATCGATGGTAATGATCCACGGTTTGAATATGGTCATTGAGTTCCTTCCACGGAATCTGTTCAATGACATGTGACATAAGCCGTGGCATGGCAGCCTGTTTTTATATTCTCTTTTTCTCGGATGCAATACACGTACTTTCTAGCCAGAGATCTTCGTTCTCCAGTAGGGAATCTAAATCTTGCATACTGTAACCGAAACGTCAGAGTTCGTTTAGAAGTTTCCTCTTCCGCTAAGTAGATTCCACGTAACAAATGTTGGTAATCCTTTAACTTGTCTTCCTCAATGCGTTGCACTAAGTGAATCTCGAAGTAACCATAATGGTGAACATGTCGATCATTAGCGACCTCAAAGTTTTGAACAATGTCTGACCATTGAAACAATTTCTGACGAATCAGTTCTCTTTTACCATTCAGGTACCAGTGGTTAAAGATCTGGTGACGTAACGGATGCAATTGTTCTTTACGTTTGACTTGTATTTTCGCCAGCTCTCGGTAAATACTTTCTCTCAACTCCTCAGGCAAGCCCAAAATGTTCTCTTGTAAAGTATCCATAAGTATATACACTGTTTTTGGAATCCTTGGGTGGTGGCCAATAGCCTCGTTTACCTTTGTGCCTGATGTAATATCCACTCATAATCAGTCTTCTTATACTTTGGAACAGAGCATAATTTAAAAACGGTTCAATAACTTTGCGTTTGCGTTTCACTTGTATTTTGATCAGTTCTCGGTAAATGCGTTCTCTCAACTCCACAGGCAAGGCACGAATGTTCTCTAGCAAAGTATCCATGAATAGGTCATACTAAATCCTCTTTTGTCTGACACAATAAATGTATCGTTTGCACAGACATGGCTTTACTTCAGTGTCGAATTTAAATCGTTTAGTTTCTAATTTACACATTACAATTCGTTCAGAAGTTTCCCCTTTCACTAAGTTGACATTGTGAACAAGATGTTGGTAATTCGTTAACTCTTCCTCTGGAATTCGATGCAGTACGTTTACATTGTAGTAGATAGAATCATCTAGAGCAAACCAATCCTTTTTAAAACCAGGGGGTTGTTGATCAATGTCTGTCTAATGGAACACTTTCAACTGAATCAGTCCTTTTATAGCATTCAAGTACCAGTGGTTCAAACACCGGTGACGTAACGGATGCAATTGTTCTTTACGTTTGACTTGTATTTTGACCAGCTCTCGGTAAATGAGTTCTTTCAACTCCACAGGCAAAGCACGAATGTTCTCGTGCAAAGTATCCATGAACAGATTATGGTAAGTTACTTCAGTGTCTCGGTCCCACTAAGGGTAAGTAATGACAATTCGGTGACCATCGAGCATGTTCTACGTAGGCCGAATCTTGCGGTTCCCAGTGGTGAAGTGACACACCGCAACTGAAGCACTTGACTTTATCTCCTTCGCCCAAGTAGAAAAATCCGGCTCTGGCTAATTCTTCGGGGGTCGGGCCTCCCAGATACTTAGGCCATTTTCCTTTGAACGATTGAAGACGATTTTCAAAGTCGCAGTATTCCGACAAACGCACAGGGAACGAATATTCGTCTTTCACAGGTTAGTTTCGATGAGGGTTGAGTGACATGGGCAGGAGTTTGCTCAGGGCTGGATGACATCCGTAGGGGGGTAGACGTGAAGGTGAACATCACCCTTTAAAACGAAAACCAGTAAAATGTCCAAGAGGACGAGTGGCATCGCTTTCGCATCCCTCAGGTTTGACACGCACAGCATCACTTTCCATGATAGGGGTAGTGAGAACAAAGTTCCATGATGCTTTACGGCATCGCTAAGGTCACAGCGTACAGCATTGTTCCCATCGCAAGGCTCACAATCGCACTCGTCTGCAAACTCCGTTACGCAATTACAATGGTAACCACATGGACAATCGCAGTTTCCCTCCGGACATTTTCCTTCGCAATGCATGGGTCTTATCCATCCAATATTAGTCACACTAGAGGAAGATACAACTTTTTTACAATCCCCAAACTGGAACGATGTCTCTTTCAAAGTATTCATCTTGTTCGCTTGGTCTTGGTAGTCACAATGAACTATCGATCTTGCCTAGGGTTCCTTTTTATATACAGACCAATACCGACGTGTCCATACGGTAAGGTGAAATGACTGGGAAGTCGAACTCCCTTCTGGTACACGATTTGATAGACTTTTTCCAAGGGCCGACTGACGATGTGGTGAGTGGGTACACGTACAATCTTGTTCGGTTGATAGGTGGTCACTTTAAAGTTTGCATCCTCTCCCTATTGCAAGGCTTCTTTCAATACCCCAAAATTCACCACACGACTGGTACGATAATTCAGAGTCAGTCCTTTCACTTTCCACGTCGTGTGCACTTCTCCTTGTGGGTCCCGGTATTCGTAGCCGTAATTTTTGGGACCGCCACTGACGAAACTTAGAATCTTGTCGTCGGGATGCTCGTCTGTCCAGGTTCCTAAACGGTCTCCTTCGATATCAGGGTGCTGTTGACTCGGGTGATGGATGTAAATGCAACTGTCCGTGTCAAAGTACAGGACGCGTTCCCCTAACAGTTCTAAAGCTTCGTACAATTTTAAGCGAGCATGAGCTGTCACGTAAGCCGCAATGATGACATTTCCAAAAGGGTCGTCTTGTACAAAGTCCAGATCTTCTTTGTAATTGACCAAGATCAAATTCTCTCGAACGGCGTCCACGTGTTTCATGTATTTGGTTTTGTCGTGAATCATCTGGAAGTAGCGGGAAGGTTCTGTCAAATACTCCGTCTTGGGTAAACACGGTCGTTGTGCCATTTTACCCCACAAGCAATTTAACATCACTTTGGCAAACGATCGCCTGCCTTCGTTTTTCTCGATGTGGTCTAAAGAGATGCCTTCTTGTTCATAGTATTTCTCTTTGAATGTCTTTTCGTCTTCGGGAGTGTGACACCAGGACGGATAGCCGCTGGCTTCTTGCTTCAGTTTCAAAAAGGCATCCACGTAGTCAGCGAAAATGCCTTTCTGACTGGGATCATCCTTGTGGTATTGTTGTGTCTTAGGAAAGTGGCAAATTTCGTACACTTCTAACAGTTGGTATCCCATGTCCAGAGCTTTGAACAAATCTACGCTGACCCAGGTTCCCGTCAAGGCACGTTCTTCCTGGGTGTGCTGACAAGGTTGGTCTTGGTTGCACGTTTCGGCACAAGTACGGCACAATGGAAACATCAGTTTGCCTTGACAATGGTGAGGTAAGACGGGATGGTATAGGTTCGTGGGAGGCAAAACATTAAACTTGATCAAGCCTTCGTATTGTCGAATGTTTTTCAGGTCGATGTGTTCCGTCAACAATTGCGGGTGCCCTACAGGAAAGCGATAATATTTGCACACGTAGGGATACAGCGAACACACGTCCAAGTATTTGATTTCTTCTCCTTTCTCTTCGTCGGCTTGGTACAGCAAACAGGTGGCATTGGTCCTTCCTCCGTACAAACTATCCCTCGGGTTCAGCGGGTCCATGAACTGGTAACTTTCCACGAGGCGTTTAAACTCGGGATCGGTTTTCATATGGTGATCGTACTCGTGTTCCCACATTTCCACCACTTGGTATCCTTCCTGTTCTAACTTTAGGCGTCGCTGACAAGTGTCCTGGTACAAATCTTCCATGGTTCGTTGCAAAAACTGATTTTTAGTGCCACGGTCAGGGTAACAGACGGGACATCCGTGAAATAAGCAACCGTTAAACTCGTACACGATCTTGGGGTTTTCTAAGTCCCAGCCATCTAACGAATACGTTCCGATGGTCTTTTCACCCCCTCCGTTGCAAGCATGCTGAATCCACTTGTCTTCCTTGTCGCACAAGTAATGTAACCAGCGTAGGGCTTTGACCGAGTATTGACGTTTGACATAGTGGGTCGTTTGAGGGCTGATGACAGCCACGGTGTTTTCAGGCATGAATCGTTATCGATACACTAAGGAACACGCTTTGGCAATGGTTCAAGCTTCTTTCAAAGGATCGACCCCTCCGTGTTCCATTAACAGTTCTCGAAATTTTCCACAGCAACGCCGTAAAATGTCCACGTCGGAACGACAATACTTTAGCATTTCTTCCTGAAAGTCGAAAGGGTCCGAGGCGTGAGGCTGGTACCAAGCGTAGAAAGCTTCTCGTTGTTCGGTACGCATGTTGTCGGGGTCGTAATAGTGAGCCTCAGGTAAATGGGGTAGAACGGCGTGTTGATTGGCTTCCGTATTGAAAAAGTGTGGAAAGTACCCTTTAGCCATTTCTGTCATTCCAAACGTTTTAGGCATTCGACTCAAAGGCATGGCCAAATAGCTCATCGAATCTTTCAACTGTACTTGTCCCACTTGCATGAAAATGATTTTGGCTCCGTTCAAAGTCACTTTAGGACGCTCGGTGCCTTGTTCCGTATAGTATCTCAAAAGAAACTGTCCATCGTATCCGGAGAAATTGTGAGCCATCACCGTGGCATGACGATGACAATCTCCGTAACGTTCGATGTCCTCTTGGCTCCACGTCTTGTCGATGGGGTTTAAAACCTATTGGACAAATTCGGCTAACGTGTTCGGTCCCCGAAAGATTTTTTCACGTCCTCCGGGAATCTTGCTACAATGAGGGCAATGACTGAAGATAGGTTCTTGAATGCACTTCTCGCACGCTCGATGAGCCACGCAGAAATTAGGAATGTGAATGCCAGTCTCTTGCATGCATTCGAAATCGAAAAAGATGAAATTGCCTTTCTTCTTGTGACCATCCTCTTTCTCTGGTGGGGGTTGGTATTTTTGCACGTGACATAGGTATTCCAAGTCCACGATGTGGTGACAAATGTGACATTTTTTCTTTCCTCGACATACGTGTGCCTTGGCATTATTGGTAAGTATGCCTTGTCCACACGTAGGGCACAATCTCAGCAGTTGACAAGCACATTTCTTCTGTGAACCTTGCGTCTTCAAATGTTGTTGGTAACAGGTAGGGCTGACAAACGTGCGCAGACAAGTTGAACAAAGCACTGGTTCTTCGCTCAGACAGGGTGGAGAGGCCAAACATCCTGAGCATTTCCATCCACAATGCTTGTGTTGCTCTCGATTATTAAAAACATAATCACATTTCTCACAGTAATATCTGTATCCCAGGAATGCAGTGATACTGGTAATGGTATCGAAATGGTCATCGTGATAATAGACATGAATATATTTTCCGTCCTTAAAATCTTGGCCTCGAAACAACAGAGACCCACGCATTTCTTGAGGGTGCACTTTCAAGGTGTATCGTGGAGCTAGGGCATCTTGCAATTTTTGCATCTCAGGAATGCCACAGGGTATGTCTTTGGACAGTCCGGCCTGTTGTAACAGGAGTTCTGCTTCGTTTCGTTGTTTGGCTCGGTTCGATTTTCGAATGTTCTCCCAGGTTCTTTTCCATTCTACATTGTCGTTATTGTTGGCATAGGTTCGTCCCACCACGATGGTACGGGCTAAACACATCTGGTCTTGAGGGTTGTTAATTCGGACGAGACTTGTTTTGGTGTTGCGAAGGTCGTCCACCAATAACATCTTTTTGCGTCCAGTCCCTTGAGGAGGAGAGACGTGGGTCATGTCCAGTGTGGCTTTTCCATCGGTGATGTCAAACTGGTCATTAGATTGTTGTACGTGTTGAATCTTGTCCATGACTTTGGAAGCGGTCAATTCTGCAGGGTGCTAAACTCGATCCAAACAGGGGATTTCAAACCGTCGTGTTGTATGGAAAGTCTCAAGCGATCGTCTTCTTTGGGTTGACATTGTCGCTTGAGTGTGGTGAGCAAAGAATCCCACATCTCGGTGATGAACCCTTCTGCTTTCTCCAAGGGTACGTCGGCCTTGAAATCTTTAAACTTCACCGTGTAGGTGTAAGCCGTGGTTCTAAATTTTCTAGAGGAGCGCTTTTCCGTCTCTCGAATGGAATAGTATTTTTCAGGGTTGACTAAGGGTGGTGAACTTAGTTTAGAGGGTTCGGATTCTGGTTCACTCATGTCCTCTTCAAAATCACTGGCATGAATTTGTGCCAAGATTTCAGCCCTGGTACGAGGCGATAGATCACGTTTCTGCCTCTTACTTTCTTCTTCTTTCTTCTCGAATGAATAGGATCGTTTCATCTTGAGTGCACAACGTCAAATGACTCAAGTTTAAACACCATAGACTAATTTATAGTCATGGCAGACCAGCGTATATAAAAGGGTGTGTGTCTTGTCCTTTCACTATTCATTTCACTCTCAAGCCGAGCACAACGATGGAAGAGACTAGCCAAATCGAACGTTTCGTCAGAGCTTTGCGAGGGGTCATTAGAAAATTCTCTTCAGACCAACCCACGGACTACTCTCCTTCCTTTCGAGATAAAAGTCAAGATACTTGCTATATCTGTCAGAAGAAAGGGCATTGGTCTTCAGAGTGTCCAGACCGTCAAAAAAGAAAAACAACAGGGGCTAAAAAGACAAAAGTAAAGATACCTGTTATTATTGTCAAGAAAAAGGACATTGATCTCCAGATTGCCCAAAAAAGAAACAACAGGAGTCAGAAGAAAAGAGGAATTCTTCAGAAGAAGAGAGGGATTCTTCAGAGGAAGAGAGGGTTTCTTCAGAGGAAGAAGAGGAAGAAAGAAGACAATTCTACTTACAAAAGGCAAAGAAACAGGAGAAGAAAAGAAGAAGGGAAGAAAATGAGGAGAAAGAAGAGGAAAAGACGGTGAAGAAATTCAAAAAACAGAGAGACTAAACAAGCAGAAAGAAGAAGTCAATGAACTTTATATTAAAGTGTTATGTTGTGAATTGTGAATTGGATTGTAAGAATGGATAAAAGAATAAATTAATTATATAAGGTAAGTGTCTTTGAGTTTTGATTTTAAAATAAGAACGTACACTCACGCACTCATACAAAGACACGTACTAAAGGGGGTAAAATGGGTTTGGCTTTTTTTGAGTTATTGGCAATTTGAAAGGCTATCTCTTTTCGAGAAATGTGGGTGGCCCTGAAAAGGGCCTTTTTTGGTGTAGGGGTGAGTTTAAGCAATCAACTTTAACTGCCTTAAGCCTTTGCCACGGCCAAGGCCTACTTCTGGACTGCGTAATGTTGATGATGATTGGGTTGAAATCACTAAGGGTGGTACGGTAGGCTTAGTCACAGGGTTAACGTGTTTAGCTCGGGAAGGTCGTATTCTCTTCGGTCGTAATAAAGAAGTCTGATGCATTTGTTTCAGACTTCTTACCTCCGCTAAAATGTCCAACAGTACCGTGACCGTTTGATTTTCACCCTCTTGTTTCTTTGCTGCTACTTCTTGCTGTTGTTGCTGTTGTTTTTTTCTTACCTCTTCGTCTTGCTGCTGCTGTAGGAGAAAAGCTTGTTCCACTTCCTTTTGTCGTTGTATAAATTTCTCCAATTCTTCTTTCTGTCTCTGTCTAAAATTCTCTCCTTGCGGTAATGAAGAAGGTAACGAAGGTTCCGGAACAAATTCTTGCGAGGTAAGAAAATCCACAAAATCCCAATTGACCTCTTCTGAAAGTAAGTCCGGGTTCCCTTGGGCAGTCTCCCCTGCTGGTGCACCCCAGTGAATCGTTTTCTGAGTTTCCGTCATGTTGAATCACTGTCGCATAGATTGACTGTACACAAGCGCTAGCGAATCTATATAGACCACGTGACGTCACCGACTGCTCTCTTCGGATTGGATGCGGGCTGACTGAATTTTGTTCGGATTGGTGAATGAACTCAATCCGTTTCAATCCTTCCTCTACCTATAAATAAGCGCAGTTCACTGCATTGATTCACCTGTTCTCGTCGCTTCAAGATGTGGACCACAGTCGAATCATCCACCCTTGTGTCTTCAATGATGTTTAGGACGGACATGCTCATGTATGTCCGGTCCAAGTGGACCGTTGTCGACAAGTCAGACACCAGTCTGTGGATACGAAGAGTGTATGTAGAAAGACAAGGTTGCCTCAAGAGGACACTGATTTATGGCCCCCGAGTAAGACGCAGCTTGAGGACAAGAAGATGCCGCAGATGCCCTTTATGTTAATGGATACATTAACATAAACCCAAAGGCCCTTTTCAGGGCCACCCATATTTCTCGAAAAGAGAATGACTTTCAATTGCCTACCCCCTTTTTTAAATTTAAAAAAAAAATCCCATGTTAAATTCCGCTTGTCCCTAAAGTAGTTTTTTTTCTCCCATGTTAAATTCCCCTTGTCCCTAGACAAGCCCAAACTATATTCCCCATGTTAAATTCCCATTGTCCCTAGACAAGCCCAAACTCTATTCCCCATGTTAAATTCCCATTGTCCCTAGAGTGGCCCAGGGTTTTTCTCCATGTTAAATTTACATAGTCCCCAGAGTGGCCCAGGGGTGTTTTTAATGGTAATTCCCATTGTCCCTAGGGTGGCCCACTTCACTACTATCGTCACCACCATCATCATTGTTGTAAAGGGTCAGTGCAAATAATGTAAAGCAAAATGTTAATATAATTCTTGTTCCACGAAAAAGTTTCTAATATACATTTTTTCTTTCTTTAATTCTTTAGTTCTTTCTGTATTGGGATTTTCCAAGCTCTTTCTTTTCTTATTCTGCATAGTCGGAATCTTACGTATAAATGCTACCTTCTGCTTAACTTTTTTCTTTCTGTCATATTTACATTTGTTTATTATGTATTTGCTTATTTCGTTTCCTAGTTTACTTCTTTTTATAGTTTACTGGGAACAAATGGTCTAAGAGTACATGTTTTTGAAAGATATGATCACAAGTTAATATATACTTTTCGACGTTTTTATTTATATATATCTGCTAGTTATTAGATGCCTTCAGAATACATCAAAGCTAATTTTCACAACACTAAAACAGCAATATTTCCTTTTATTTAAAAATTTGTTTTTACGTCGACGATAATATGTATTTGTACCTTTATAACTTAATAATTTATGTCTCTTTTACAAGAAGTGTTATCAACGTGCTATAAGTGACGTCATATGTATTTAAACCACTGCTTAGTTGCAAGCAATAGGCATTTTAACAATGGTTGTAAATAACGGTGTTGAATAAATGAGAAAAGATAGGCATACTTCGGTAAAAGCTTGTATAATAAATGAATATATTTCTACCGTTAACACGTTTTTTTATATAGTTTATTTGTTTGCTTCATAGGAGACGAGTGCACCATCTGTAATAATTGCTTTTTGAAATGTCTACAAAAGATATGTGAGCACGGAACACATTTAAGACGTCAAAAAAGACCGGGGTTTATTTAGAAATATGTTTGAATTTAGGTTGTTGTTGTTCTAGGGTTTAATTCATTTTTCAGCCCCAATATAGGCTATACATGGCGGCCAGTATAACTGGTGGAGGAAGAACCCTGGAAAACACAGGGAAGAACCAACGACCCACGAGAAGCTACTGACAGGCTTTCCCACATACCCACGCTAGCCGATCCTTGGACTCGAACCCACGCAGACAGAGGTGAGATGGCAGTGATCCAGAACGATGAGCGCTTTAGACCACTCGGCCACTCGGGGCCCCCTTGAATTTAGGTGTAAAAGACGTTCACACTGATGGCATAGCTAGCCAACCAATAAAGTACCATAATTTTGCAAATACTCTTCCAAAAGCATTTAATTGCTATTCAAGCTACGGAAAAACGGGAATAATTAAAATGAGTTGCTAATAGGTTACACAGTATAGTCTGTCCACTGCGTGTTTGCATTTAGGTGTTAATAGCAGATCAATCTGGCACCACATATTACCAACTATGATAAAATCGTGCAAATATACTTCCAAAAACCATTGGATTACTTTCCAACCTGTCTCTGCAAAATAACAGTTATGGTTTATTCATACAAATCTTTGACATTTGTTCATGGTTATGGTATGTATGCAAATGTAATAATCTATCATTGCAAGAGTATTAGCATGTCTCTGCTTACTCGTTAGAGCGTCGAATGCACTGAATAACGTTGCCGTTTCGTTTGTTTCATGCCAACTGAGGCCAGACAGGCGTTCCTATATCAATGTCTTTGGGAAATGCACTTAACCACAATTTCTCCTACATCATATTGCCAAAAGGCTATTAAAGTAAGTACCGTTATAACTAGCTATGAAAACATATATATATTCTTAAATAGTATCCCATGATGGAAATTCTGAGAAAGTCCGAGATTGAATATGTCTGCCAATTTAGTTAAAACATCTTCAGTATCTTTATGATATTGCTTCATACAATGACATATATATGAATCATGAATGCACTAATATTGCATCTGTAAATATTCCTTAGATTTGTGCATTGGATAACACGTCATATACCAAACACAGGATCATTTAAACAGTTACACACTTAGATAAAATTTACATGTTATATACTAAAGGTAGCAGTTAACACAGATATTCGTTTTAGCCTGAGAACAAACAGATGAATATTCAAACTTGACCCATAATTTATTTTATTTTCAGTACTATATGCTGTGATCTTTCAACAACAAAACAGTTATGATGATTCCCTAATTTTTGTCTTGGTGAAGTATATACATATTTTAATAAAAAGGTTAAAGTAATCACAGTATCAAACTATTAATAATATCTTTGGTAAATACACCAACATACGATTCGAACACGCAAATTATTGATGGTGTTTGCATAATGGATGGCGTGCAAAGGGCATGGCGAAACCATTTTGATGAACATTTATACACGAAATAATGATTTACGTACCATTTAAGCAAATGTACCTGTTCCTACCATCACGTAAATATTGTGGTAGTTTTTGCAAATCACTGATTTTTGTTGTATTAACATTTTTGGAGATACTTCTTATATAATCTATTCTTATTTCCGGAACATATTTACACTGGGAAAATAGACAAATCACAATTAGTATCAGAATGGCGGTTTTAGGTTATATTTTGCTTACATTTGTTGTCCCTCATACACGTCACTACTTATATCACCCTTGACTGTTGCCCATTTTAGCACAAAAGTCACACACGTTGTGCAACCCGTGGAAATTCAGCAAATTACCTACGAAAGTGAAGTGGTCCAAACCAGAGTCATAAATGACACAAGGACCTACAAAAGTAACACAAATCCCAACAATGCTATTCTGACTCTAGTCCACTACTGTCCTCAACCGTAATACTCTTCCATATTTGCGATCGCCGTAATGGACAGTCCTTTTTGAACCTTTTTATTTATGATTTTACCAAGTGCATCCGGTATCGTTCTTTGTTTGCGATAGCGTAAGCACTTTTAATGCTGCTTTAGTTACTACACTTTGCGCCGCCTGTAATCACAGTTTTGTCATTTGATCCACATCTGCGTTTTATATACTAGTAATGACTGGTATTACAAGTTGTTTATCGATTCATTTATTGCGTGAAGATAAGTATATTATCAGATTTGTTGCATCTGTGAACAATCCATAAAGAAAGTCACTAAGGTAATATGTTGAGTACACTGGTTTGCCTGCTTTAACAACGCACAATGGTGTTATTTGTTATCGTACTTGTCATATTAAATATCAGTTATATCATTAATGTTTAGCTGCATTGTCAATTATTCACCTCAAAGATCCGAAATGTCTTCTTCTTGAAACACAAAGGCCAGACAACTATTTGTTTTTTGATTTTTATGCCATGAAATGTATACAGGTGCCGCGTAAGTATTCGATATCCAGTCGTACAGATGCACAACTTGTGTGAATCTAAAGCGTATATAAACCTGGGAGTCTATATCTGTTACTTAAAAATTGTTTTCCCAACTGCCGCCGACGGTGCCAGATGTTAAATGGATATGTTTGCTTGAGGAAATCCTTACAAAGTCAGGCGCAATATGATATCGAATGAGTGAAATATCATCTGCAAGACTGCCATGTCATTCGTAATCTGATGTTATTGATTATAATGAGCTATTTGCGGCCCGACCTCCAAATGGCTGGACCGGATGTTAGGTCAACTTTAAGAAACTCATTTAAACGCGTATAAAGTGTGTAACAAGTAACAGAGACTTATGGTTTCGTTGATGAGCGTGTGACCATCGATATAATGCATCGCAGCACAGTATTTGCGGAAAACCGCCTCAAAAATCATCCACGGTGTTGTATGTCATCCACGGTGTTGTAAGAGCGAAGATCGACATTTACTTCATGAGGTCTTCAAAAAGTTAATTAATCCAAGCGCGTTATTTTTTCTGTCTAGAAATTATTCGTGCTCACTCTCTGGCAAGTCTACGCGGTTTATAAATGACTACTGGTTTGTTGATGATCTTAAAAATTGATCCAATAAGTGTTTCCAATCCACTCGTGTGGTTGTAAGAGTCACCCAGTCGACGATAGTTTTCTTCTTGTTTTGGTTGTTGCTCAATCCGCATCAGTGGTTCTTCTATTTTTGAACTTATTCCTGTCTATCTTCGGAGCCCGCCGTGCATATACAGCTTTATTAGACCGGATTGTATATAGCAATATTACATCAGTTTTCCAGTCACCGGGAAAATCAACAGCAAATGCCTATTTGGAAAGATAAGTTCGTTAAGTATATCAGTCTATGGTTCTCATTGCTTAAGACTGAGGGCTGCTATTGCTTTGACAGCTACCTTTCACTTCCTTCCACCTGCGAATATACCGTACAATATGGTAACAATTTAATTGGTTTTGCAATTGCTCTTTATATTATTTTATATATCTATGGTGTGGGTTTTTTTTCTTTCTCTTTGATAAACTGGACCGAGTTATTTATTTAGTTCATCTTGCGATGTGGTTTCCATTGCAGATTCCTTTGTTGCTTTAATTAGCTAGGCAAAGTGTTGTTCGAAAACCCGCTGTGAGGTGTTCTCCTGCACTTAGTCGTGGTTATAAAATGTTTTAGACACTTATTCAGGTATCTATACTAGTAAGGATTAAGACCTAATCTACAAGAGCAACTTTAGTGCATCTCTTGTGATACTATTATATGACATCACTTCCGAGTTTAGACATTTTATATAATTGTTACCATTGTTAAATTGGCACATTCAAACCATTTTGATATTTAGCCAGCTATTTGTGTTTCGGGTACAGTCAATGGCGAGAAAACCACACGGGTTCGATGTGATTCGCGCAAACATGTCGCAAAACTCTTCCTACGAGTTGTCAGCGGCACACTAAGTCCAAATGATGTTTCTAAGGCTACACAAGAAAACGCAACGAAATAGCATCAACACATTACACATTACAGTAGTTGAATAAAGATGTTGTCCAATTAATTTTGCGAACGATTTAGGACAAAACGTAACCGAATCGAGGCCACGATTGTCGGCTTATGTTTCCTATCTAACTTATGTAGAAAATAATCTGTATGGGGATTGTTCAACGATAGGTGCTGTCCGGTTGCTGTCGGATGTGGCCTCCAACGGAAAATTGAAACATTCACACTCCATGTAGATGGCATAAGGACTATTCAGTTGTCGTTGCACTTGGTAAATCTTAGAAAGTGTTTGACTAGTTTTAGCATTATTATCCGCTTGGATTTATACTGACATAATCACGATTAGCAGTTGTAAGATGTTAAAAACATGCATGCAAATACAATGTATGCCTATGTCAGAGCCTTTATCTTAAATTCAGTTAAAGTGCTAGAAAACAGTGCCACCTGGTGTTACGAAATGCCCGATATGGCTCATTTAGTCTTCCATACTTTTCATTTAAATCAGGTTGTCTTATTTCACGTGTCGTAATATTTCTGTAAATGTAATTTTTCGTCGTATCGCGTGACGCTTTTATTGCTCGCGCGGCACGTGCGAAATAATGTATTATTACACACTATTATATATATCGGGTAGAGACATTGAAGGGCACAGCCAATATAGAGGGAAGCTCTTAAACATATTCAGCTGTCGGGCAGGTGCCATTGTAAATTTAATTAGAGCCAAACAGTTGGGTGAGTCGAATATTTTTTAGTCAACTCTTTTTATTATTTACAATAATTATTCAGTTTCGTAAAAGCACGTTCATTGTTGTATTATGTGGTCACATCGTTTATCGTATTTGCAATTCAGTTTATTAAGATATAACCTAGGCAATGTGGTAGCGAGTTAATTTCATCTAGTCGCTATCACGACTAATTTCGAAAACATATTATGTATGTATTAATGTCATAGCATTACGTATATTTGTTTTTATTGCATAGCATTCCTATGTCATACTTCGTACCTATCGTATATTCTTAAAGTAGTTGCAACAAAACCCATTCCAATTAAATTAGACAATTGGAAAGGTGTTTATTTTCCATATTCAGCTCGCCGGTTATGAGTAGCAGCCGGATGGGCTTGTCAATACCATGACGTATGGTGTACCATTACAAGTATAACCCACCAATTCAGTGCCAACGTACGGGTACAAGTGCGGAGGGGAAAGTGACCGTGCCAGAGAGAAGGCCGTGTCAACGTGTATTTTCCAAACAAGTAGTGTATTGACTACAAGTAAAGCACAATAACAAGTAGTGTTTTGACTACAAGTAAAGGACAATAACAAGTAGTGTTTTGACTACAAGTAAAGCACAATAACAAGTAGTGTATTGACTACAAGTAAAAGGACAGTAACAAGTAGTGTATTGACTACAAGTAAAAGGACAATAACACGTAGTGTATTGACTACAAGTAAAAGGACAATAACAAGTAGTGTATTGACTACAAGTAAAGTACAATAACAAGTAGTGTATTGACTACAAGTAAAGTATAATAACAAGTATTGTATTGACTACAAGTAAAAGGACAATAACAAGTAGTGTATTGACTACAATTAAAAGGACAATAACAAGTAGTGTATTGACTACAAGTAAAAGGACAATAACAAGTAGTGGTTTGACTACAAGTAAAGTACAATAACAAGTAGTGTATTGACTACAAGTAAAGTATAATAACAAGTAGTGTATTGACTACAAGTAAAAGGACAATAACAAGTAGTGTATTGACTACAAGTAAAAGGACAATAACAAGTAGTGTTTTGACTACAAGCAAAGGACAGCAACAAGTAGTGTATTGACTACAAGTAAAGTATAATAACAAGTAGTGTATTGACTACAAGTAAAAGGACAATAACAAGTAGTGTATTGACTACAAGTAAAAGGACAATAACAAGTAGTGTATTGACTACAAGTAAAAGGACAATAACAAGTAGTGTATTGACTACAAGTAAAAGGACAGTAACAAGTAGTGTATTGACTACAAGTAAAAGGACAGTAACAAGTAGTGTATTGACTACAAGTAAAAGAACAATAACAAGTAGTGGTTTGACTACTTGTGAATTATGACAGTAGTGTCTAACTACATAAATGTTTGCAACCAGTAGTTGATTATATGGGTTTGCAACAAGTATTTGTTTATATGAAAGTTTGCTAGAGATATTTGTATACATGAAGTTTACATGGAGTTTCTAGAACTTTTTTGACTACATGAATGTGACATAGTAGTCAAAGTATATTTCATATGTGTTTTATATTCATTTTATGTGTTTATGTGTTATTTTCAGATCATTAGTACCAGTGTTTAATATATTATCATTTGTCATCCACGAACGTGTTTATTGTTTCTTTAAAACCCTGCCCGGTCTCAAAGGGTCAGCTCGATTACGTTACACCTGGAAGAGAATAAGAATTGGGTCTACCTGGCTGAATGCACCAACGATATTAAGAACGCGGCAAGAGCGAAACCTTTGCTGCAGTTGTCTAAGGAAGTCAAAGAAGGTTCGGTGAAATTGAAATGATAGTAGGAGAGCAAGCTATCAAATTTTAATGAAGTCATCAGTGGATCTTTAAATATCTCATCCGTGCAGGACTTGATATATCCCCAAGTGTAAAAACATAATGACCAAAGAACCAGCACAGTATATAGAATTGTACATGAAAGTGCACAGGAGACGTACTGGCTCTAAGAAAGTCACTGATTGGCCATTTGATACTTACAATGACATACTTACTTTGGATAGAACTGCACACTATAGCGATGATGCATATAAAACAATGAATAATCTAATTAGACTCATACAATGGGTATAACATTATAAACTATAATTGTCGAAGGTGCATCTATGGATGAAGCCGCCTCATAACATCCGACAAAAGAGAAATACAAGTCAGGACATTAACAAAAAGTGCAACTATACTCTATCCAAAACGTAAATGTAATATAATAACATTATTGCGTTGACGAATGAGACCAGTGCATATTGTTAACACCAAAATAATTACACGACATATTATGGAGCTGAACTATATTACGCTGTTCTTGGATTGTTTACAGGCGCACTATAGGTGTTCCCAGGACTATCTTCACGCACTGTACCGATCACTATTCGAGTGGATTTGCAAGTTATTGATAGTCAAAAATGATTATGTGGATAGGATGGAAGAAAAAAATGGCATTACAAGCGTTTTAGTCATTTCCAGATCGACTACATCAATTAGCGTATATAATACCATCAAATCATCTAAAACGGTTGCGCTATCATCGATATAAACTCTGCTGGTCATTGATATTACAATTATTATTAAAGCCGCTCAGCAACGCCTGCAAGATTTCGGCAATTGCGAATCTGGCTATGGGAAGTAGCGAATGTGAGTGGCAAGTGCAAATTTACCGGTCAGTGCTTCCTTTGCTGCTAGCTGAAAAAAAGGCAAAAATCATTTGGGATAGAGTATGTGACCCATCATCACCATTATCTTTATTTCCTTCCATGGAAGCTATAGGATAAATCATCTAACATTTTGCATCTGTCAGACAAATAGTAAAGCAAATATATGCCTTTGAAGCTACGGCATCTTTAACATATAAATACAACACATGAAAAGGTCCTTGCATGTATAAAACATAACACTGAATAATAAAACAATACGTCACAGCCTATTGGATTTGTTTGTACAGAAGCATGTCTTATTTTCAGCATAATATCTTCTTAAAACACACATTTCTAGTTTAGAAAAATCACTTATTTAGACAAAAAATATTGAAACAGACTGATTAAATTGATGTTATAATTGCGTTACACATACATGAACAATAGCGATTCTCAAAACACTTGTTATACAGTTTTAATGGAAAATTTCATAAACACTTTGTAAAATACGGCTGCAGTTCAAAACGTCATATTGTTGTATATAAAGGTGTTTTTATGCAAATATGTCTTTGTCTGAGTCAACTGATTGTAACATATCAACGTAACACAATAAAACATCTCATTGAGATAGATAAGGTTATTACTTCATCGTTTTAACTTTAATGTTATTGTGGCAACCTTTATTAAAAGTCGACACGTGCATTTGCCAACTCTTCGTTATCAAGAAACAGTGCTAGCTGACACAATCGTTCAGGTTTTTGACAGATCTGGCAAGTGGTTCACGGTTGTCGCCGTCACAGATTTTGATCATATTTGTTCGAAATAGTGGAGTTTGCTTGCAGCAGTAGCGCTTACAAAACATGGTACTACATTTCGTCACCTAAACTACTGATTTCGGTTTGTTGCATGGATATGAGATGGGATGAGGTTACCATACTAGACAGGCATTATGAATTTGTTTATACTGCATATGAAGTGGCCAGGATTCACCTCCATGAGTCTTCATATCTATTAGATTAATAGTGTGGTGGTAACTGACACCACAGGGTGGAAGTCTTCCAAGCAGTTACCATCTATCAGGGCGGACGGGATCCAAAATGAATGTAACGGTCACATGTTCAAGACCAGTGCGAGCCATACAGTAAAGTGGGTATCGTGTGTGGACTATCGCCTGGAAATGATTGGGCTCCACAAGCTTGCAACTGCTTATGATATGCCATTGTGATAATTGGACAATGTATAGAGTTCTAATACGGATTGGTCACATCCAGGGTTTTCAATGACCTCTCCATCCGATCGACACCAGGCCGGGAGTGATAAGTATGCTACTGGTGCAACCTCCATCAAGTATGGGAAAGACATAACATCAGCATCGGAACGTAGAACATTAAAACCTGTAGCCAAAGTCGAGAAGACAAGCTGTCAGATGGGAAGCTATCAATGGCACAACCATGGATTCTGCGAGATGCGCTGGGGGAATTTCGGTGAGATCAATAAATGAAGGGCGCACTTATTGACTTATGTGGGCATGAGTACAAACATAAGCATAGAGTCTTATTTATGTTACATAAAGACATTGTGAGTGCATTCATGTGTTGTCTGCCATTGTCTAACAGGAAGATTATCATCCGAGTGAGGGCATCTCCCTTCAACGTCACCATATTTGAGGTTTACGGAACAGATACAAACTCCCGTTAACCATAACCCAACATTAATGGAGTAGTTATTCAAGTAGACTGGAATGATAAGGTTGCAGAAGACGAACAGACAGACTGGGAGGAGTATGTGGTCCATACTGTAATGAACAAACAAATGGGAGAGGCTATCACCATCCATAATATCTTAGTGCTAAAGAACAATGTTAGCACCCATATGCTATCTAGAAGAGGTTCATTCCAGACGGACAACATCAGAGCTGGATTGGAAAATTCTTCGTAGGAATCGCTTTCAGTCCTACGTTAAGATTTCCAGAACACATAGCTTCCCACGAGCTTAAACGGGGATCGGTCACGAACTGTTGATGATGATTATCAAACTTCGGCAGAGGAATACCAAGACGCCAAAACATGTTAGAATTAAGTTGAACTTGAAAATCCATACGTGGCTAAAGCATAAATTGCAGGCAAAATGATACTGCTCACAATTTTGGTGCATTTGGTGCTGAGGAAATTAAACTTATATTCCTTAACCACTTATTCACCAAAGCAGTAATATGCACTGCCAGCAAGATCCTTGGCAGGTATCGTACTCACACTATTGACCCAGGCTCTGCTCGCCACTCTTTCTTAGAGAAAAAATTCTGCTGTGGCAAAGGTACCGAACAACCAGCCTCATACGTCATACAGACAAGGTCATGCTTAAATTAATTCTCAAGAGACTGACACCCCAAACCGAGCATACAATTCCTGAAGCACATACATATTTCAGAGAATAAAGTAGCACTAGAGAACAGGTGAACGGATCACAGGAACATATGCGAAGAAAATATATGCAGCATCAAAATGACCTATATCATGTATTTATTGACTACAAGTCCGTTTGGAACAAGGTGTGGCAGGCAGCTTTGTGGTCCACCATACTGATGTTCGACATAATCGCAACATGAATCAACACCTTAGACAACACGTATGACAAGGAATATGGTGCATTTCACATCAGCAGTAATCTCGGAGATTGGTCCAGAACCATGCACGGAGTCTGACATGGGTGGCTTATCTCACACACTCTCTTCAACATCTAACTGGAAATGATCATGTCTGATGCCACGGAGGACCACGAGGACATAAACGCTGATGGAGGCAAAACAATCACCAATCTACGTGTTATGATGATACCGATGGCTTAGTAAAGGATGAACAAGAACTGAAACCTGAATGAACCGTTTTAAACAAGCAGCAATAAGGTATGGAATGGAGCTGAATCTAAGGACAATATAATGACAAGCTATCCGAGCAACATTCAAAAGGAAATAAGAGTTAATGGACACAAGCTCAACACAATTAGAAGCTTCAGGAACCGCCTCTCATGAATGTTCAAAACCTAATGTTCTATCCAAAATTGTACCGATAAATGTCCTGGCTAGGCTGAAGAGTAGTAAGAAGGAGATCAACATTGCCCTTGAGTACCCGATCTACCTTATGACATTCCTCGTCATTGTCGGTCATGCATGATTCTCATGGACCTTGACATCATAACTAGGGAGAATAATCAATATTTCATATAATATAAATTATCGAACGATCCTGACAATCTCTTATTTATACCACGTCTCTAATTAACAGGTACGCATTATAATCTAAAATGAAGTTAGACCATAAGAAGCTTTTCTTGCCACCATAAAGAAAGTCAAACTAAGATGGTATGTTCACGTCGCACGCTAATCTGGGCTGTCAAATGTTTTCCTGCAGGGCACAATGTGACTAACGCAAAAACGAGGTGGAACGAAGAAGAGATTCGGAGATAACTTCATAAAGTAGACAGGCATGACTTTTGCATCCACAAAGCATTATAAAACAGGGCAAAGTGGATGCAGATTTTCGTTAGGTCATTAGTAGCATGTCTTTGAGAGCCAGGTTAAAGGAAAACGAAAACGAAATGAAATCATGATGCCTACAAATGTTTAAGAGTTTAGTAAACCAGGTCATTCTAATTCGATTAGATAATGCTATCATGCAGTCTGAAAGTGTGATGTATTCAATTCGATTTATATGTT
This sequence comes from Sinohyriopsis cumingii, assembly GCA_028554795.2. Taxonomy (NCBI): domain Eukaryota; kingdom Metazoa; phylum Mollusca; class Bivalvia; order Unionida; family Unionidae; genus Sinohyriopsis; species Sinohyriopsis cumingii. Next base: position 86,928,114 of record CM068832.1, read on the forward strand.
GATGATATATAAATATCCTCTTTTAAAGGTTTTTGTTTTCAAGACACTACTTTAGTTAAGATCAGGAAGCCAGAGTAGCTATGTTGGTAGAGTGTCTGACTCGTAACTCAATCATTGCATCTTCAACACCACCCCAGTCGAACCCGGATCGGCTGCTTCCTTGTGCCATTTTGAAAGTCACTTAGCTCATGTATTGCATGATGTAACATTAATATGCTAATAATGTCGTAAAACACGAAACAATCTTACACAATCTGGTTTGATTAGATTTGATATTATGTTATGCAAAGTGAACTATCTTGTCTATTCACCTTGGACATTCAAAGGACACATAAGAATGATAAATGAATGGCAGTCATCAAACATGCATGAATACTCTAAACATAATGACATGCTCTACCCAAAAGTAACATATTACATAATATTTTTGGATACACAGCGAGCCATGTCAATCCGTAGCAGGTAAAGACCAATAATTTGCGATGGTTCTGTAATCATTGTCTTCCCTGTGCGTTGATCATTTAAACCGTAGTTTAAGTTGTGCCTTTTGTCAGAGGAACAAAATACATTTCTTGCATATACTTGCTTAAACAATTTCTTCGACAATAATTATGAAACTCTGACACTGATATAGATGTTTGAGAAAGATTAGTTGTTTAACTTGTTTACATTGTGGAATGTATTTTCCTTGTTTTGTCATTGAGCTGGTGTGGAACTATATTAGCTGGTGAACAGTTCATATTAGTTTGTCTTCTGATTTGAAACGTTGTTGCTAATGGCCGTTGCACCCATAATTCAGCAATTTTTCGCAATTAACACATTTTAAGTTTAAACTGTTGATTGTCCGGATTATTGTGCAAGCCATATTGTTGCATTACGATAAACATTTTTGCACATATTAAAGTTTGAAACGAAACAAAGGCACAATTTGATTCCAAGGTTTTGTCATAATTCCCTGTCTCTTTTTTACTTTGTATTCCTAAATTGTCAATGGAAGATATCAGCGGCAAACTACTTGGTATCTATATCTGCCTCTCCTTCTTTTTGTGCCTAGTTTGGTTTTACTGTACTCACAAGCGTGATCCGATAAATAGTTGTCAAACATTCTGTCCAAAATAGTATTTTCAACCTCAAATAACTCTTCGCTACTTAAGGCAATATCCCATTATCTCCAACGGCAAAAATGGTTATGTTCAACACATATGACTGAATGTCGTCAAATTACAAATGTGTGTTCACTTTTATGAACATTATAAAATTAAATGCAATTAATCATTCACGATATTTTATAAGTAGTCTGTAATGTAATCTTTCAAACTGTAAATGTAGTCGCTCACTGGATGTGCAAAGACGAAATTTCAGATATCCGAAATGGAATAACAGACTGAACATCTGTATCGTATTCCATAAAAGGCAAGCAAAGTCAAATGCGTATGTACTGTAGAGTAGTATACTCACATAGCGAAGAATGTTCAGGTATGGTTGTTAACGGATAGATCTCAGATGGGAAACATGAGCGAACTGAATAGAATAGCTTGTTTTACAAATAGAGTAATAAATCAGCTCTGATTGTACAGTTTAACTTGTATTTACATGAGCGATTTACGTTTCGAAAATATATATCCTAGTCTTTTTAATAGCCAAAGCAATGGCGGCGCAATTTCAAGGGGGAGGGTGATTATCATTAGTACCATCGTACTAAAGATCCCGTGGAAAACATCCCAATTATAGACTAGGACCCCAGCCTCAATCAGTCTAGAAATATAACAGTTATATTTAATCACACTTGTAACAGCTGATCAAGTGTTTTTACTTTCGCTTTTCATTGGATTACCCATGTACTTTTGCAACTATTTGGACGTTCCATAATGGATATAAAAGTATCTCTCATCATCGATAGGCTATGAATTGGGTGGGGGTCGTTATATGAAAGGGGAGTTCTATTAGAGTTACAACTGTATGTCGCACAATGTCAACGATTAAAATATGATTGGTGTCAAAATGTTCAATATCAAGATGGTTGTATCTTATTTCCAGGCATGGATGGTATGATTAGATTTTTGATTAATATTGCAGCAACGGTGACATTTTATTATTGCATGCAGTTTTACAGCTTGAAAGTTTAATGATACCACCACCACCAATAATAGTGCTGGTACTACTCATCATAATCATATCTTTTCATTCTTTTTCAGTCTTTGTTCCTTCTTTTCCTAGTTTGCATGCTTTTATTCTTCACAATAAATCTAGAGTATATAAAGCATATGCCTTTGAAATATATATGTACAAAAATATATCTCTTCGAATTTTTGATGTCTATTTTTCTCCTAGTAACTAGAAATACAATCCAAATACGTCAAAGGTAATTGTCAAAACATTGAAAAAGACAGTCTAGCTTTTATTAAAACATATGTATATATTTATATGATAAGATACCTAATTTTTATATGTTCATCGACAATTTGTTTTGTTTGCATATAGCAAATGCCAACTATGGCTGACCTATTATACTGCAATCCGAGCTGTCAAGTAACTCATATGTATACCACGGTCTAGTTTCAGTAAATGTTAATTTCAGTAATTTCATGATATACTGGTATTGCATAAATGACTGCAAAGAAAGATAACAGAAGCAATCTTATGTAATGGTTTTAACAAATGTAATACATGTCAACCATCCACACGGTTTATATAGATGATAAGTTTACCTGAAAGGAGAAAAGTGAGCTATTTGTGATGTTTAACTTTAAAACCGAGAGGACACGGACTTCATTTTACCCACATTGTTAATACGTAATCATTGGTGCAAACGACCAAGGAATGTGTTTGTATTTAGGTGATAAAATCAGTTTTCACTCGCGCTACATCTCACTGACTAGAGTTAATTGCCATATTCGTGCAAATATTCTTATAGAAAGCATTGAATTTTGTCTCAACATTTTCAAACAGTCAAGCAGTCCAGTCGCATTGATAATATGAAGACGTACTATTGAATGCCATAATAAAAAGTAACTGCTTCGCTATGAAGTATGGACTGTGCTACCCTATTTACCTATTAACATTGTTTTCATAATCTTTGATTACATATGGCTAAGTCAGTTTAACAGGGTTCAATTCATATAAGTAATTGACAAAATTTGCAGGTGTAAGGTCTGGATACAAATGCATTTATATGTCATTGCTAGAATATGAACATGCCTTAGATTACTTGTTAGAGCGTCATACAAGTTAAATAAAAATGTTATTTTGAAGAAGAAAAAACAAAACAGGCCAGTCCGTGTTAGCTAACTATGTTTGTCATGGAAGACACATATAGCTACTTAAGTGTTAAAGTACCGTTGAAACTAACAACAAGAAAAGAAAACGTAAATATATTCTGAAATAGTATGCCATGCTTGATTTTCTAAGAATGTTTGAAGTTGCATATGTCTACCGATTTATGTGAAATATTTTTTGGATCGTTGTGATCTTGATTTCTATTGTTAGATGTAGCTGTAACATAAACATCATTATAAAGCAACCTTAAATTTGCCTGATTATACGCATTGGTTAACAACTCAGTATAATATAACTGTTTAAACAGTGAAGGTCACATATACATAATTTTAATTTTAACGCATATAACTTTGCCACATACAGCGATGAAACTATTGTAATAATTTTCTAATTTGCTACTTGGGGATGTATGGACTTATCTAGAAAATAAAACAAGTACTTTATTATTCATTCAAAATATTCCTAGTATCATATTAATAATATAGCTCGTAGATACACACACAGATGATTTCAAACTTAAGTAGCATTTCTGTACTTGGCATCTTCTTTCTTGCTCTTACTCTCTATCTCTCTCTGTCCTTTGCATTGCATTTCTGCCTCACGGAATTTTAAACAATAACTTACTAATACAGTATCCGTTGCAAAATCTAATATCTGTTACACAGTTATGAGATATAAATAAAAGATCACTTATGATACGCCAAAGCGGAACAGAATTTACCTTCGTTGCAAGATTATGCCTTATATCAAGTACGAATACAACTTGTCAGTGATGTTTGCATCTCCGATGGAATCCTTCGGGTATAACAGGAGTGTTTTTATGAAATGTCCAACATACTTGACAAAATGCGATAATATGGTGATAAATTAACTGATTTGAGTTTACATCGGAACAAAATGGTTCAAATATCAGTGAAATAGTTTCAGTTGTTAAGATCTGCATGTTAAGATTTTCATTATTTAGCGAATCACTATACATCGTGTATTCACAATTCCTGAGATAATATTAATGTATATATTATATTCTTATTTCTTTAACATGTCACACTATTGACTTTGGAATATTCGCGACAAATATATGAGAGGCAGATAATGCAAAGTTCTTTTGTATTCATACCTTCTAGCTTCATTTACAAACATATGTTTTAGGGAATTTTGTTAACATTATTCTCTAGCTTTTAACAAATATATTAAGAAAATCTCAAAACTAAAATATTTCAAAATATCCGAAAAGCTTAACATTCAGATGAATCGTATACATCATTATGCTAAGGTTGTATTCATGTTTATGTCACGATATCAACAACAGGCAATGACTGCTACGCTTGATGTGATTTAAAACTAAATATCGTAATGTTGTTCGTAATAAAAGAAAGCAATGTATAAACAGCCTATATCAACTTAAGAAAATATACTTTAATACACAAGTTTTGAAACGATCCTCTTTCGTTCCAGGAACATAAAGAACCCAATATATATATATATATATATATATATATATATATATATATATATATATATATATATATAGCCAAATTTTCTCCAAGCAGCAAAAAATAGCTTAATAATATGTGTTTATTAGAAATCAAACGTTTCGTCAGAAATTAGCGTTTACATATTCGGTTACATATATATGACTAAAACTTTATATATCCCAATTTTCTCCAAGCAACAAAAAATAGCTTAATAATATGTGTTTATTAGAAATCAAACGTTTCGTCAGAAATTAGCGTTTACATATTCTGCTACATATATATGACTAAAACTTTATTTCTTGCATCAATATTAAAAATAACGGCAAAATAAGGTTTGCGAAAAATTTAATTTGTACATGAAATGATATAACCAAGTTTCTTGTATTACACCATAAATTGATTTTCTATCGATCCAAATACATGGAACACTATGTTTGACATAAACTAATAACGATAATAATCAGCAAGTCTCTAGCGATATATTTCCACGTAAACGAGAAAGGTTTCAATTGGATAGATATCAAATATTGTATTTTTCAGAACTGATTTTAGTCACCCTACAGAAGATACGGAATTCAAATAAAATCTCTAGATCTGTTTCCCTGTCTGCAAGTATATGGAGGGATCTAGTTACGATTATAATGGGACCATGTGGTTTGATGAAAAATACTGTCTGATATTGTTAATAAGATGTTGATAACATAACCTGAAGCAGACATTTCAGTGTGAGTGGAGTGAAATACAATTTTCATAGGATTAGACTCACGAAAACGGAGTAGTTCTTGGCCCCTTCCTTCCATCACCAGAACGAAACTAATTTAAATATATATCAAATATATTTTGCATTTTTCTAAAGCATTTGCAAAAACAATATCATGCATGTTTCAAGTTTATTGATTATTTGTGTCGTTTAATTTGTATATTTTTGTTAGCTGCAGATACGCGCATCTAACATATCTTACGTATTTAACAATGATTAAGAAAGGTATGTGATGCTGGAGGGACAATTCATACACTTTTAATGACTTTGGACTAAAGAGACGAATCACAGAAATGATTTCAAACTTTCACCTTGGACTGTATGTAACCATATGGAGTGTTTCTTGTATGTAATACAGTGCAATCAAAGCTTCCAAATAATGTGATAAGTTAAATACATGAATCAGGACGGTAAAGATGTATATACATCTTCACCGTCCTGATTCATGTATTTAACTTATCACATTATTTGGAAGCTTTGATTGCACTGTATTACATACAAGAAACACTCCATATGGTTATATATATATATATATATATATATATATATATATATATATATATATATATATATATATATATATATATATATACTTAATTTTTGATTGCTTGGATTGAGCCCAAATTGATGAGCAGATGTATAAGAGCTATTACGGCGAACTGGACGGATCATCCACATAAATCTCACACCGGCTTCCGCAAGATATACAATTTGGGACATACACTTAGTCAAGCCCATTTGTCATCAGAAAGGTCTAAAGAGAAACAACTGAGAAACACTGCAAATAACTCGACAAAGACTGGTGTACTGTCGTTGCTAGGATTAGCCGATTACTACCGGGGATTGTGGCAAATTTCAGCGCGATCCGGTCTTAGCCAAATATTTCATTCAACAACTTAATAACCACAAACAAATCAATTGAATATAAGACTTTGGTTCAAATAATGCCATAATAAACTTAGTTATTTTATCTCGTAAATTTGGAGTGTATGTAATGTTAGTCCATTTCTGAGGGTAGTGCCTTCGATAATGTTTAATTAATTAATTATAATTAAATTGAGACATTAAACATAAAAACGTTGAAATTTATGAACGACACATTGTTTCCTTTTTAACGATGTTTGTTTCGATTAAGAAGTTCCAACTTTTGATTGATCAACCTAAAAACAGAAAAAATACATTATCAGAACGAAATTGATACTCATACATATATGCATATAAGAAAAGGAAGGCTAATGTAGTAAACTATGACATATTAAGTAACTGTACACTAATATTATATTGCAAGAACGGACGCTTGTAGATATATGCACATATTCATATATCAATCCATCCATTTACAACCATGAACCCAACCGTCAAACAACCTGTACATACATACATACACACATACACACATACATACATAGATACATAAATACATACATACATTCATAAATACATACATTCACACATACATACATACATACATACATACATACATACATACATACATGCATGAATGCATGCATACATACATAATTACATACATACATACATATATAGATACATATATATATATATATATATATATATATATATATATATATATATATATATATAGATATACATGCATTCATATGGTCATATAGGACCAGTCGGAGTATATTAGGATAATCTGCTATGGTTCCAGTCAGAGTATAGTAAGATAATCTGTAATATGGGACCATTTGGAGTGTAGTAAGATAATATGCTATATGGGACCAGTCGGACTATAGTAAGATAATCTGTCCCGTGGACCATGCGGAGTATAGTAAGGTTATCTGTCATATGGGACCAGTCGGAGTATAGTAAGATAATATGTCATGGGATCAGTCGAAGAATAGTAAGATAATATGTCATGGGACCAGTCGGGGAGTAATAAGATAATATGTCATATGGGACTAGTTAGAGTGTAGTAAGATAATCTATAATGGAATCAGTTAGAATATAGTAAGATAATCTGTCATGGGACCAGTCGGATTGTAGTATGATAATCTGTCATATCGGACCAGTTTGATTATAGTAAGATAATATGTCATATGGGACCAGTCGGAATAGAGTAAGATAATATGTCATATGGGACCAGTCAGAGAAGAGCAAGATAATATGTCATATGGGACCAGTCGGAGTGTATTAAGATAAGCTGAGGACAGTAAGATAATCTGTCCAATGGAACCAGTCGAGTATAGTAAGAAAATCGGTCATATGGGACCAGTCATTCTGTACTAAGATAATATGTCACGTGGACCAATTGGATTATAGTAAGATTATATGTCACAATGGGCCTGTCGGAGTATATTAAGATAATCTATCATACAGGACCATCCGGAGTATAGTAAGATAATCTGTCATGGGATCAGTCGAAGAATAGTAAGGTAATATGTTATGGGACCATTCCGGGTGTAGGACGATACTCTGCCATATTGGACCAGTCTGAGTACAGTAAGATAATCTGTCATATGGGACTAGTCGGAGTATAGCACGATCATATGTCCCATGGGACCAGCCGGAGTATAGTAAGATAATCTGTAATATGGGATCAGTTAGAATATAGTAAGATAATATGTTATGGGACCAGTTCAAATATAGTATGATAGTCTGTCATATGGGACCATTATGAATGCTCTAAGATAATCTGTCAAATGGGACCACTCGGAGTATAGTAAGATAGTCTGTCATATGGGACCATTTAGAGTATAATAAGATAATCTGTCAGGGGATCATTCGGAGTACAGTACGATAAACTGTCACAATGATCCAGTCGGAAGAAAGTAAGATAATCTGTCACATTGCACCAGTCGGAGTATAGTAAGATAATGTGTCATGGGACCATTTGGAGTACAGTAAGATAATTTGTCATATGGGACCAACCGGAGTATAGTAAGATGATCTGTCACATGGGATCAGTCTGATTAAAGTAAAATAATCTGTCAGATGGGACCAGTCTAAGTATAAGAGAATTTGTATTATGTGGTCATTCGCAGTATAAAAATATAACTTGTCATATAAGACCACTCGGAGTATAGTAAGATAATCTGTCATATGAGACCAGTCAGAGAGTAGTAAGATAATGTCATGTGGACAATTCGGAGTATAGTAAGATTATCTGTCATGGCACAAGTCGGACTATAGTATTATAATCTGTCATGCGACCAGTCCAAGTATATTAAGATAATTTCATATGGGACTATTTACAGTATAGTAAGGCAATCTGTCTTAAGGGACCAGTCGGAGTATAGTAAGATAATCTGTCATGGGACTAATTGGAGTGTAGTAACATAATATGTCATGGGACCGGTCGGGGTATAGTAAGGTAATCTGTCTTAAGGGATCAGCCGGTGTTTAATAAGATAATCTGTCATGGGACTAGTCGGAGTATAGTAAGATAATATGTCATTTGGGACCAGTCGGAGTCTGGTAAGATAATATGTCCCATGGGACCAGCCGGTGTATAGCAAGATAGTCTGTCATATGGGACCAGTCGGAATATAGTAAGACAATATGTTATGGGACCAGTCGGAATATATTAAGATAATCTGTCATATGGGACCATTCGGAATACTGTAAGATAATCTGTCCTATGGGGCCACTAGGAGTATATTAATATAATCTGTCACATGAGACCAGTCTGATTATAGTGAGATAATCTGTCACGTGGGACTAATCGGAGTGTAGTAAGATAATCGGAGGACAGTAAGATAATATGTCAAGGAACCAGTCGGAGTATAGTAAGATACTCTGCCATATGGGATCTGTCGGCATACAGTGAGATAATTTGTCATATGGGACCAGGTGGAGTAGAGTAGGATAATCTGCCATATGGGACCAGTTGAAGTATAGTAAGATAATTTGTCATATGGGACCAGTCGGAGTATAGTAAGATAATCTGTCATGGGACAGTCGGAGTATAATAAGATAATCTGTGATATGGGAACAGTCTGAGTATAGTAAGATAATCTGTAATGGCACAAGTCGGAATAGAGTAAGATAATATGTCATGCGACCAGTCCTAGTATAGTAAGATATATATCATATGGGACTAGATAGAGTGTAGTAAGATAATCTGTAATGGAACCAGTTAGAATATAGTAAGATAATCTGTCATAGGACCAGTCGGAGTGTAGTACGATAATCTGTCATGGGACCAGTTAGAATATAGTAAGATCTTCTTTCATGGTGCAGTAGAAGTACAGTAACATGATCTGTCATGGAACTAGTCGGAGTATAGTAAGATAACATGTTATGGGACCAGTCGGAATACAGTAAGATAATATGTCACATGGGACCAGTCGGAGTATAGTAAGATAATGTCATATGGAACCAGTCGGAATATAGAAAGATAATATGTTATGGGACCAGTCGGAATATAGTAAGATAATATGTCATAAGGGACCAGTTGGAGAATAGTAAGATAATATGTCATATGAGACCAGTCGGAGAAAAGTAAGATAATCTGACATATGTTGCTAGTCGGAGTAAAGTAATATATTCTGTCATGGGACAGTCGGCGTATAACAAGATAATCTATCATATAGGACAAGTCGGAGTATAGTAAGAAAATCTGATTGCCATTTGGGACCAGTCGGAGTATAGTAAGATAATCTGTTCTTTGGGAAAATTCGAAGTATAATAAGACAATCTGTCATATGGGACCAGTCGGAGAATAGTACGATAATATGTCATCTGACCAGTCGGAGTATAGTAAGATAATATGGCATGGGACCAGTCGGAGTATAGTATGATACTCTGTCATATAGGACCAGTCGGAATACAGTAAGGTAATCTGTCATATGGGACCAGGCGGAGTATAGTAAGATAATCTGTCCAATGGGACCAGTCGGAGTATAGTAAAGTAATCTTTCACATGGGACTAGTCTGAGTATAGTAAGATAATATGTCCTGGAACCATTCGGAGTACAGTAGGACAATCTGCCATTTGGGATCAGTCGAAGTATAGTAAGATAATCTGTCACATTAGACTAGTCGGAGTATAGTAAGATAAATTGTCATATGGGAACAGTCGGAGTATAGTAACATAATGTGTCATGAGACCAGTCGGAGTATAGTAAGATAATCTTTAATGGGACCAGACGGAGTATAGTAAGATAGTATGTCATGGGGCCAGTGGGAGTATAGAAAGATACTCTGCCATATGGGACCAGTCGGAGTACAGTACGATAATTTGTCATATGGGACCAGGCGGAGTATAGTAACATAATCTGTCCAATGGGACTAGTCGGAGTATAGTTAGATAATCTTTCCCATGGGAACAGAGTATAATAAGATAATATATCATCGGATCATTCGGAGTACAGTAAGATAACCAGTCATTATGAACCAGTCAGAGGAAACTAATGTTATCTGTCACATTGCACCACTCGGAATATAGTAAGATAATCTGTCATGGGACCATTCCGAGTACAGTAAGATAATTTCTCATATGGGACCCGTCGGAGTATAGTAAGATAATCTGTTACATAGGACAAGTGGGAGTATATTAAGATAATCTGTCACATAGGATCAGTCTGATTAAAGTAAAATAATCTGTCAGATGGGACCAGTCGGAGTATAAGAAGAGAATCTGTCATATGGGGCCATTCTCAGCATAATAATAGACTATGTCATATAAGACCAGTCAGAGAGCAGTAAGATACTATGTCATGTGGACCATTCGGAGTATAGTAAGATTATCTGTCATGGCACAAGTCGGACAATAGTAAGATAACCTGTCATTTGACTAGTCCGAGTATAGTAAGATAATATGTCATATGGGACTAGTCAGAGTATAGTAATGTAATCTGCCTTACGGGACCAGACGGAGTATAGTAAGATAATCTGTCTTGGGGCTAGTTGGAGTGTAGTAACATAATATGTCATGGGACCGGTCGGGGTATAGTAAGATAATATGCCATTTGGGACCAGTCAGAATACAGTAAGATAATCTGTCATTCGACCAGTCCGAGTATAGTAAGATAATCTGTCCCATGGGATCAGTCAGATTATAGTAAGATAATCTGTTGCATAGGACCAGACTATAGTACGATAATATGTCATGAGTCCATTCGGAGTACAGTAAGATAATCTGTCATAATGGACCAGTCGGGGTATAGTAAGATAATCTTTCATATGGGACCAGTCGGAGAAAAGTAAGATAATCTGTCTCATGGGACCACTCGAAGTATGGTAAGATATTATGTCACATGGACAAGTCGGCGTATAGTAAGATAAACTGTCATGAGACCAACTGGAGTACAGTACGATAATCTATCATAAGGGGCCATTCAGATTATAGTAAGATAATCTGTCACATGGGACCATTCTAAGTATAGTAAGTTAATAGGTCACATGGGATCAGTTGGAGTATAGTAAGAAAATTTGTCATGGGACTAGTCGGAGTGTAGTAAGATGATCTGTAATATGGGCCCAGCCGGAATATAGTTAGATGATCTTTCATATGGAACCAGTCAGAGTGTAGTAAGATATTCTGTCATGTGGACCATTCGGAGTATAGTAAGATTATCTGTCACAAGGGACCAGTCGTACCATTGTAAAGTAATCTGTCATACGGGACCAGTCGGATTACAGTAAAATAATCTGTCATGGGACTATTCGGATTGTAGTAAGATAATATGTCATGGGACAAGTCGGGGTATGGTAAGATAATCTGTCATGAGACAGTCGGAGTGTAGTTAGATAATCTGTCATATGGGACCAGTCGGAGTATAGTAAGATAATATGTCATGGGAGTAGTCTGAGTGTAGTAGGATAATCGGTCATGGGACCAGTCGAAGTAAAGTAAGATAATCTGTCATGGGACTAATCGGAGTGTAGTAAGATAATCTGTCATATGGGACCAGTCGGAGTATAGTAAGATAAATTTTCATATGGGAACAATCGGAGTATAGTAAAATAATGTGTAATGAGACCAGTCGGAGTATAGTAAGATAATCTTTAATGGGACCAGACGGAGTATAGTAAGATAATATGTCATGGGGCCAGTGGGAGTATAGAAAGATACTCTGCCATATGGGACGAGTCGGAGTACAGTACGATAATTTGTCATATGGGACCAGGCGGAGTCTAGTAACATAATCTGTCCAATGGGACTAGTCGGAGTATAGTTAGATAATCTTATCCATGGGAACAGAGTATAATAAGATAATATATCATCGGATCATTCGGAGTACAGTAAGATAAACTGTCATTATGAACCAGTCAGAGGAAACTAATGTTATCTGTCACATTGCACCACTCGGAATATAGTAAGATAATCTGTCATGGGACCATTCCGAGTACAGTAAGATAATTTGTCATATGGGACCAGTCGGAGAATAGTAAGATAATCTGTTACATAGGACAAGTGGGAGCATATTAAGATAATCTGTCACATAGGATCAGTCTGATTAAAGTAAAATAATCTGTCAGATGGGACCAGTCGGAGTATAAGAAGAGAATCTGTCATATGGGGCCATTCTCAGCATAATAATAGACTATGTCATATAAGACCAGTCAGAGAGCAGTAAGATACTATGTCATGTGGACCATTCGGAGTATAGTAAGATTATCTGTCATGGCACAAGTCGGACAATAGTAAGATAACCTGTCATTTGACTAGTCCGAGTATAGTAAGATAATATGTCATATGGGACTAGTCAGAGTATAGTAATATAATCTGCCTTATGGGACCAGTCGGAGTATAGTAAGATAATCTGTCTTGGAGCGAGTTGGAGTGTAGTAGCATAATATGTCATGGGACCGGTCGGGATATAGTAAGATAATATGCCATTTGGGACCAGTCAGAATACAGTAAGATAATCTGTCATTCGACCAGTCCGAGTATAGTAAGATAATCTGTCCCATGGGATCAGTCAGAGTATAGTAAGATAATCTGTTGCATAGGACCAGACTATAGTACGATAATATGTCATGAGTCTATTCGGAGTACAGTAAGATAATCTGTCATAATGGACCAGTCGGGGTATAGTAAGATAATCTTTCATATGGGACCAGTTGGAGAAAAGTAAGATAATCTGTCTCATGGGACCACTCGAAGTATGGTAAGATATTATGTCACATGGACAAGTCGGCGTATAGTAAGATAAACTGTCATGGGACCAATTGGAGTACAGTACGATAATCTATCATAAGGGGCCATTCAGATTATAGTAAGATAATCTGTCACATGGGACCATTCTAAGTATAGTAAGTTAATAGGTCACATGGGATCAGTTGGAGTATAGTAAGAAAATTTGTCATGGGACTAGTCGGAGTGTAGTAAGATGATCTGTAATATGGGCCCAGCCGGAATATAGTTAGATGATCTTTCATATGGAACCAGTCAGAGTGTAGTAAGATATTCTGTCATGTGGACCATTCGGAGTATAGTAAGATTATCTGTCACAAGGGACCAGTCGTACCATTGTAAAGTAATCTGTCATACGGGACCAGTCGGATTACAGTAAAATAATCTGTCATGGGACTATTCGGATTGTAGTAAGATAATATGTCATGGGACAAGTCGGGGTATAGTAAGATAATCTGTCATGAGACAGTCGGAGTGTAGTTAGATAATCTGTCATATGGGACCAGTCAGAGTATAGTAAGATAATATGTCATGGGAGTAGTCTGAGTGTAGTAGGATAATCGGTCATGGGACCAGTCGAAGTAAAGTAAGATAATCTGTCATGGGACTAATCGGAGTGTAGTAAGATAATCTGTCATATGGGACCAGTCGGAGTATAGTAAGATAAATTTTCATATGGGAACAGTCGGAGTATAGTAACATAATGTGTAATGAGACCAGTCGGAGTATAGTAAGATAATCTTTAATGGGACCAGACGGAGTATAGTAAGATAATATGTCATGGGGCCAGTGGGAGTATAGAAAGATACTCTGCCATATGGGACGAGTCGGAGTACAGTACGATAATTTGTCATATGGGACCAGGCGGAGTATAGTAACATAATCTGTCCAATGGGACTAGTCGGAGTATAGTTAGATTATCTTTCCCATGGGAACAGAGTATAATAAGATAATATATCATCGGATCATTCGGAGTACAGTAAGATAAACTGTCATTATGAACCAGTCAGAGGAAACTAATGTTATCTGTCACATTGCACCACTCGGAATATAGTAAGATAATCTGTCATGGGACCATTCCGAGTACAGTAAGATAATTTCTCATATGGGACCCGTCGGAGTATAGTAAGATAATCTGTTACATAGGACAAGTGGGAGTATATTAAGATAATCTGTCACATAGGATCAGTCTGATTAAAGTAAAATAATCTGTCAGATGGGACCAGTCGGAGTATAAGAAGAGAATCTGTCATATGGGGCCATTCGCAGCATAATAATAGAATATGTCATATAAGACCAGTCAGAGAGCAGTAAGATACTATGTCATGTGGAACATTCGGAGTATAGTAAGATTATCTGTCATGGCACAAGTCGGACAATAGTAAGATAACCTGTCATTTGACTAGTCCGAGTATAGTAAGATAATATGTCATATGGGACTAGTCAGAGTATAGTAATGTAATCTGCCTTACGGGACCAGTCGGAGTATAGTAAAATAATCTGTCTTGGAGCTAGTTGGAGTGAAGTAACATAATATGTCATGGGACCGGTCGGGGTATAGTAAGATAATATGCCATTTGGGACCAGTCAGAATACAGTAAGATAATCTGTCATTCGACCAGTCCGAGTATAGTAAGATAATAAGACTATTCGGATTGTAGTAAGATAATATGTCATGGGACAAGTCGGGGTATAGTAAGATAATCTGTCATGAGACAGTCGGAGTGTAGTTAGATAATCTGTCATATGGGACCAGTCGGAGTATAGTAAGATAATATGTCATGGGAGTAGTCTGAGTGTAGTAGGATAATCGGTCATGGGACCAGTCGAAGTAAAGTAAGATAATCTGTCATGGGACTAATTGGAGTGTAGTAAGATAATCTGTCATATGGGACCAGTCGGAGTATAGTAAGATAATCTGTCATATAGGACCAGTCGGTTTATAGTAAGATAATCTCTCATGGGGACCATTCGGAGAACATGAAGATAATCAGACACATGACACCAGTCGGAGTGTAGTACATACATACATGCATATATATAAACATACATACATAAATACATACATACATTCATACAAACATACATACATACATACATACATACATTATGGAATAAAGTTATAAAGTAAGATTTAAGGTCCAAACATTCGAAAAAGGTGAATCATCTCTAAAATTTTAAATAGACAACTTTTGTAAATACATTGATGATCTTTTAGCTACATTTATATATGCTTGCAGTGATAAGAAATAATTATAAAATCTTACCCCACAGAATATGCAGCCCAAGTATATCACAACTATGATGAAGAAAAAGACGATTATAAAAGGTAGTGCTAGAAAAAATAAAATCCAGTGCCACCATTTCCAGTTCTCACACCACCCTTGATTCTGTAGTTGGTCTTGTTGCTGTAAAAGTTAAATTATTCGTAACGCCCTTGTTTGCTTCAGATAGGTGATAACGTGCTTTGAAAGTAATGTGGGTATTCGGTATTTGAAGGAATTCTTTTTAAAAAAATACATATTTATGACATCCAATAATGAAATAATCGTCTATATGTGTGTTATGATACATCATCGATGTAAATGACACCACCTTATCCGATCAGAATATTTAGTTTGCATATTTTGAACAGCAAATATTTTATTTTTTAATTATTTATCTCTCAACTAAAAGATTTAAACCAAAACCTAAAGTGAAATAATCGTGTCTTTGTTTAATGGTCATATCTGTAAGGTAGAATGTACATGTACAAGTCTTCATGAGGGTAATGGAACCGAAAGTGATAACTAGATATGATTTGGGACTTTTTTTTACGAAATTGATTGAAGTTTTAATTATAAATGATTCGCATCCAAAGTACTATATTTGGCCAAAATATTTAGTCCTGCTCTAAGTCCACTCTGCTTGCATTTTGTGTTTATAAATAGTGTGGGCTAAATCAAATCAGATTATTTATAGCAATAACAATTTGCTCATTACATGTGTAGACTACTTTGGAATTACTGAGGATTCAATTATTGTCCTTCTCGATTACATCATCGCGATATATACAGATATTGGTACATCAGCAGATTCAATGTCATAATTTTTGTCAGTCTCGATTATATCATCGCCATACATACAGATATTGGTACATCAGCAGATTCAATGTCATAATTTTTGTCAGTCTTGATTATATCATCGCCATACATACAGATATTGGTACATCAGCAGATTCAATGCCATAATAATTATGTTTGATTGTATAACTGATAGAACAGTTGTGATTGGATGGGAATTGATTCACAATTGTATTTGTTCGTCCTAATTTGTTGTATTTGTTCGTCCTAACTTATTGTATTTGTTCGTCCTAATTTATTGTATTTGTTCGTCCTAATTTTTCATTCTTGTAAAATAAATAATTTATTGAATGTCACTAAAAGTGTCAAGTTTGCTTCTTTATCTTAAACTTGTTAGGAGCTAAGAATCCATAACCCATACGATTAATATAGCGTTTGAAATCCTAAACTTATACGCAGAGTGCAGCACATTGTTTGTATTAAATCGGAAGGATGCTTACCTGAGAATATGTAACATATTCAGTTCCTTGAATCTGATGCAATGCATACGGCGGAGGGGCCTTGAAAAAGGTATAAAAAATGTATTATGTTTGATTTGGTTTAATGAATAATTTTGCTGAATCATTAGCATCATCATCATCATCATCATCATCACCATCATCCACTATATCTTCTCATTTGTCCCATTTCATGTGCTCTAATTTGTTATATCAATACTAGGCTACCCTTATATCATTTGGAAATGTTCATCTGGTTGTGTTCCTTGACATGTTTATGATTGTATAGCATGTCAGAAGAAATTCTACAAAATGACTGAATCTGTATTCCCGATACACCCTCGGTGTTTATAATCAATTTGACAAGGAATATGTCTATAAATATCTCACATAAATGCCATTTTCACAAAATGTTGTCCTAAACATGCCCTTCGCCTGTAAAGCTTAAAACTTCAATTTTAAGGCAACCCAGAGATAAATAAACTAATATATGATTACTAAACTAATATGATCATCACTTAGTGTGCGAATCAAACACTTTGATGTCAAGGAATACAACAAGGAGGTTCATCAATAAATACGATCTAATATTAGAAAACCTAACCGATAAAACTGCTTCATATACTTGGAACATCGGCGTTTGTCATTTACATCCACATTCTAAATATTTGACCTGAAATACGATTACGTGAGAATATATAATACTACACATACTGCGTTACATCCTGTGGAGGAAAATTACCATCTGTTGGAGCCTTCAAGAAAATGTATGTGATACATATATTAGACTATTGCTTTGCTTAGAGAAAACCTATTCAGAATCGTCAATATCAGGGTCATCCTCGTCATCGCTGCCATCGTCGTTGCCATCGTCATAACTATAATTTTTATTAATCATTTCATCTTCTTCTATAACTGATATTACTGATATTTTCGTTTTTTAGATGTGTCATATTGTGTTCCTTGTATTTCTCTCTAGTTCCCATAATGACTGCATCTGCATTATATATTTATATAAACCTCTTTTGTTATTATAATAGTGTGAGCATATATATATATATATATATATATATATATATATATATATATATATATATATATATATATATATGTGTGTGTGTGTGTGTGTGTGTGTGTGTGTGTATCATATATCATATGGTGAATAACAGTTCTTCCAAGTGCATTGGATCCAGCAAGGACGCACGTGTATCAGCTATTGATTAAGATAAATGCTGACAGCGAACAGTGCAGAAGTAGTATCTAACTTATATGAGCGCTTTTGACTCGTAACGAGTCTTTTTAAGACAAATACAAAACATAGACAAGCCAAACAAATAAAACCGAAAAACTGTAGTGTTCGCAAAACGTTATATGACTGTTAATAATGGAATTACTCTTTACATGTATTATGTATCAACTAGTTTATTTTAACTTGTTGCAGATGCTGTAATATATTGGTATTGACCTAGAAAACAGTCAGCCATAACGACACCTGTGATTTCATGTAAATGTTTGAATGTGCAATTTATATCCCGGATATTTCGTTGTTATAGTAGTAATTATAGGCTATTAAGCAAAGTCATAGAATTATTTAAAGGTAAATTTGTCGGTGCAATAACATAATTGTATCTGTGCATGCCTAGTTTTAGTCTTCCTGGTTTAAACCGCTTGGTTTTAATTTTATAAGGCGGCTTATCATGTAAGATTCATTTTCTTTCCTGGTTTCAGGGATATAATTTATGCTTATACAATTTTACTCTCAACTGATATCGAAACACAGCATTAAACACATTGAAGGACTAATGTTACATCACGAGCGTATGATATAAGATTGACATAATTTCAACCACTACCAACCGATACAGACATATACATTCAAAACGCAAGTTATTTCCTATGTGACATTTGACAATACCTCGCTTCGTAAAAGAACCCCACCTGATGCATCCCGTGCAAGATGAAATAGGTTAATTATTATAATCACCAGCTGACTGACGTATTCAATGGGAAGTAACCCCATCCATCGTACACAGGTTTAAGAGAAATATCACTGGCAATGAGCATATAAACCGGTTTATAGGTCATATTCAATATAGGAGGTAAAAGTGAAAATAAAATACATATAGGCATATAAAATGTTACATAAACTACAGATTTACATAACACTAACAAAGCAATTTTAAATTATATATCTGTAACGTTATACACGAACCTACTAAAGGGAATAAATGAAGATAATGGAGTAACTAGCTATTGAACGCGAAGTAAAACCGACACGTTTTGTTTTGAGAAACTTAACTTATAATGAAAATATCGATGTTTTAAAAATAACAATTTATTACGAACTTTCAGTATAATGAATTAATTTCAAAATCCCAAGCATAAGGAAATTTTACAAAAGTCCAAAAGAACTGAATGTTTCGAATTAATTCCAGATCCTTGAATGTACTGGTCTGTGTCCAGTCCGTACATATCACAAAGGCGCTGTACATAGCTCCGTTGAATGATTTCACAATCATGCCATTATATCATCTTATTCCAATTGACATTTTGTAATTCCAATGAAAATTTCTAAATAAACATTTCATTTCAAATTCTATCTAAACAGCATTAAATACAGCTGCATAAGAAGTTACAACAAGAACATAAGAACCATGAATGAAATACGAGGCCATTTCTACCAAATTATTTGCAGGAAATCTATTCAATATCTGAGATTGTTTTAATAAAACCTGCCAGATTGAGATATTCAATGGAAATAACCCTAAGCTTGTAAGGCGTGTTTTGTTATAAATATTATCAGCAATGTTTGTCTAAGATGTAAAGATGTTGTTTCATTGGTACTGAAACTACAATTTTTGCATAACTGAAGACCTTGTTTATTCGTTTTGGAACATCTGAAATATAGTGCTCATGTTGACACAATAGCTAAGTTGATATATTATTATATTCCTGCTGTTTATACAAAATATCACTGCTACATATTCTCTGCTAAAACATGTTCAAGTACATATTACAACTAAATTGCATGAAACATCTTGGTAAGTTTCTGATTGGGGTTAGTCGGCGGAGCATATTGCATAATATTGTCATATACGTCCCTTTATACCAGATCATTAGTAATGCTTCTAGCTGTAATGATGGGCGGCTCATTATACAATTATTGTAAAACCCTGACTTGTACAGTAACATGACACAACTTTTAACGGGCTTGTCAGTGCCATCAGGAGCATCTCGTCGGACAATTGCAAAGACTTGTAATCTCCCCATAAGGCATAGGATTCATTACTTTATACAGACACATTTTCTCAATTTGGCATATGCCAAGCATTAACCCAAATAATCGAAACGGACACAATGTGTTGTCTTGTCTTTACACCTATCAAAAACAAATATCACTTTTTGTGTAGCGGTGAACTTCAAAGAAGGTTTGCAGTGCGAGTATCGTAAACCATAGGCTTTAGCATGGCGAATCCCATGGCGGTGCTCTTTCACGAAGTCATATATTGATACCTGTTCCAATCAACGGGCGAATCGATCACCGGTTTCTCTAAAATGCATGGTCCACCGTAGGCTACTGTGCTCAGTGAGTACTTTGAATGTTTAGAAAATCCAAATATAATCTTAATTCGACAAATCACAATGGATGAGAATTTTTGCGTTCCCTTTTGTACACGGCAACGGCTAGAGTCATTACCTTTTCACAACATTATAACAGCTACATGGCCGGGTCTGTATATGTCACGAGTTTGTGTAAATCCCTTTATTTATTAAATACATGCACAATGGTGTCTTTTCCTTTACCAATGGCAAGTTTATGTATACTGTACAAATGTTTTAAAACAGTGAATTCGGTTCATGCTGTGTCGCAGGAACAATGTGCTTTCGATGGGGAAACCCGATTTATCAAGCGCACAGAGGATGTAGGGCTACGTTGTCTTTGTATCAATTTTTAACCGTATGTTGAAATCGTTACATTATGGAACCTCATGTCAGTGAGCAGTCTACCTAAGGAATTGCACATCTTCAGTTGTATAGGTATGCCAGTTATTTATTAATTTCGTATGTATATTGAGGAATTGAATGGTGGTCAGTGACTACATGTAATGATTCCTGCTTGATTAACCAGTGTTGCTGGTAGTCAAGTATGCTAGTGATGGAGTGTATTGTGTAACTCCATACATGTACTCATTTAGCCGTGGGCTAATATTTACCCAGTATTTTGTGACTGTAGAGGTATAGTGCATGATATATGTCCGATTATTTCATAATTTTACTGTTTTAGTAAAGTACATCATATTTTACTATTTTAGTGAACACATTTGACTATGTGTGAAACTATTGTGAATGACTGACCTTTCTCCTTTAACTGTGTAATGTCATTTACTTGTATTTGCATTATGTTACATTAGTAGGTTCGTTATGATTGTATCAATTACTCCAATACTGATATCTTCTACACAATCATATTATTCATGATTATTTTGCCATTCAGGTCATTCATCAGAAAACACTGAGTTCTATCACCATCAAAAGTGTCATGTTATAAATCCGAACTACAACCCACTCATTTTGTTACATATGTGCCATCAAATAGCATTCATGTTGCTAAACTAATGTACATGTACGCACTATGCTTGATAGATATATGATACTTCGATCATACCATATGTGCTTCAGAGGCAGCTACATAAGTTTAGAAGAAAGTGATGATGTTACGAAATGACCCACTCGAGCATCAAATTGTGACACTTGGAGATTAAATGAATTGTTTATGTATCATTGGCTGCTTGCACCAGTTTACGAAAACAAATGGGTTTCACCGCATGACAATTGAGCATCAGGCTGCATACCAAGAGTTGCGTAGGGCTCATGCTTCAATACCAATATTTGAGGAATGGGACTTCGAATAGCCAGTGACAAACGATATAGAACAAGATCCAGAAGCACGTTGTGGACTAGAAAAAATGGTTATTTCCCAGAACGTCACTTCTGGACATCACCAGGTCTTCAATATTGATCAAGAAATATTTTATAGTGCATCCCGGCCATACCAGCCTCTATCAGGGGCGCGAAGTTTGTTTCACAAATTAAACATTACATAGAACCTGTTTGGTCTGTTATCCTAGGCCCGAACTCTCGCCCGACAGCGAATCGATAATTGTTGGAACTCAATTTCAGAACTCTGTAGTACAGATAAAGTCGCTTCCATCAATCGGTCTTAGCTACTTATAATAGAGGAGCACCCCAATAGCATGCTGATGGTTATATGATTCACTTATTCAACATATCCTCGACATCCTTGTTAGTGTTTTGCCGCAGATGAAAGGCACCTGTCTGGGTTGATCTTGGGTCAGTACGACATTTCCGCTCTTGGCACAATGTTTTGGTCATAATTGTTCCAGCCATGTCGTCATAATCGGAAGCAAATGAAGTGCAACATTTGTCTAATCAGCTTATTGATCTAGATTCATATAGGTGTTTAAAGACTCACTTATCAAACACATGTCTCAAGTTATGCTCCAGTTCGATACTATGGTGGAACACTTTATATTTTGAATTGATAGTGCCGTTCTGGATTGAGCACACGAGACACTAAATAGCAAATGTACTACACCATTCGTTGGATACAGTAACCATATTGACATCGTTTTGTCTACCGTATTATCAAGTGCCCTAGCCAACTGTGTTTTGTTTCAGGATGCTCTAATAACGATTCCGCAGTCTCATAGTTTCATTCCTAGTCGTCCATCCTCCAGTGGTGACTGCCATCTCTGGTAAGACGCTAATTTTATTAATTGAAATAACACGATGACATTCCAAATATCCCCCAAAGTTACACCAGGATATTAATCCCTGAACTTTTTACATGCATTATTCATCATTGCGAATGTTGCACTTTTGCAAAAGAAAAAAAATTAATATCTTTGTTTCATTTAGCTTAATGTCAGCTGCACCGAAATGAAATATAGCCTTTTGACGTCATACCAAGTTTAATGTATATTTAATTATTATTGTGATCTTTGTAGTGTTGAACGTTGTTCCTGCCTGATTAGTATTGTTTTCCTTTTAAAATATTTACTAACTTTAAGTTCATTACAGAACAATGTTTTCACTCCTAGAATGATCTGCAAGCAAACCGGTAGGCAATTTCATGAAATGTGTCATTATATGACAAATATCTAAGAAATTCTAAGTATTTCGCTGTGTCATAAGGCAGGTGAGAGTCATTATGCAAATATACATTATATTTATGAAGTTAGCATTCCTGTTATAAGCTATGTATAAGCAATTATAGTCCACTGCATACAGGTATAATTTTCGAGGAATTATTTATTTATTATTCATTGGATTTACAAAGTATTAATTAACCAATTCGGACTAAAACGTTAATTTAAGATTATTGAGGACTCTTTAAAACACATGTTTGATTACCTAATTCTCAAACATCAATAATATTCGTGGTGGCCGGACAAAATGGTAGCGGACAAAATGGTATGGACAATATAGTATGGACAAAGTGTTAAGTGGACATAATGGTATTGGACAAATTGGTATGGATAAAATGGTGCGGACAAAATGGTAGGGGACAAAATGGTATGGGACAAAATGGTACTAGGATTAAATAGTATAGACAAAATGGTATGGATACAATGTTGCAGACAAAATGGTATGGGACGAAACGGGGTAAAATGGTAAATATATTAGAATTTCGCTCACTAGTGAAATACATAATTACCTAAAATCATAATAAAATTTAATTTGTATACACATATTAAAATATTCACACCTCCATAAATTAACTGAAAAAGATACCAATACAAATGATTGTTATTAAATTCATGTAACTTCGGAAATGTTAAATGTATTTTATTTATATTAAAAAAACTCAAGTGAAACTGCAAATAACTTATGCCGAATCTACAAAACCAACAAAATGCAACAATACCAAATAGTAATTCAATGCAATTTTAATGACTGAAAACAATTCGCAACAATTTTAAATCAACAATGTCAGTCGTCCATGACCTAAAAACAATTTATGTCAATATACCTGTGCATTCAACCCAGATATAAACTAAAGGACAATGTTATTCATATCATCTGAGACAGAATTTTTGTTGGTCTCATTTTTAAATCAGACAACTAAAATACCTTTACAATGATCTTCATCAAGCTCGCTTTCTGGCATTGAAATTAAGCATTTATCATGAGGCAAAGAAATAACTTGATCTAGTTTTTGTGTCAAGCTTCCATGCACTTCCTTGCCTTTAAAAAAGCTATCAAAAAGTTATTGTTTATTGCAAACCTTTAAGTTCTTCTAACTACACTTAATTTTTTGTGTCCCGTCGTTTGCGCGTTTGTCACAATCGCGCCGCCAATATATTGCAGCGATTTTGACATTTGCGATTAGCGGAAAAGTGACACCCTAGAAAGAATAGTTAGACTTAGTAGAACTGTCTATATTTGGTAGGGTACTATTTTGTCTGCTGTACAATTTAGTCCTAGTAGCATTTTTTCCCATACCATTTTGGCCATATCATTTTATCCGCACCATTTGATCCATGCCAATTTTTCCAATACCATTATGTCCATTTAACATTTTGTCCATACCTTTTTGTCCATACCATTTTGTCCACTACCATTTGGTCCTAGTATCATATTCGTACATCAGCATATTCACGATTATTTGATTTCATTCAGAGTTTGCTAATATGTTTGGGACTGTTGAGATTGTTTGGGATCTAATACACAATACTGCAAGCTATTTTTTTCACTGTACTAAATTTAATTGTCAAGTTTTTTATAGTACGCATTTAGTGAACCTATAGTCGTAATACTAGCATTCACGAATTCAGCTTAACCATGAGTTGCTCTATTGTCACTGGAATAACTGATGAGTCGACTATTAACGGTTTGTATGTTTGGTTTTCGTCGACCGACTATTTTATACTGCCGTTTGCTGATAAAAAACAGCAGCGCTAGTTAATAATGTCTGTTCTTTCACAGTAATATATATATATATATATATATATATATATATATATATATATATATATATATATATATATATATATATATATATATATGTGTGTGTGTGTGTGTGTGTGTGTGTGTGTGTGTGTGTGTTTGTATGTGTGTGTGTGTTAATAATAACTCATATCAGTATATTATGATGAGTGCAGTTCAAAATGAAATGATTTTGTCAGATTAGCTTTCCAAATATATACATTACAGTTATGTTATACGTTAAAGAAAACGGGAAATATAAATTAATTAAATAATCCAAACTATTAATTAAATAATCCAAACTATCCTTATTACCTTTATATTTGTCATTGTTAGCAGATTGCCAAGGTGTAAACGCTGCCTTATATATATTCTCATATATAAACAAATATATCGTTGTCAAATTTTGAAATGTAGTTCTTAATTTAGTTTGCTTTAATACTCACTTGTTATCTTCTCGACCACATTTTATTATTATATAGCTTATAGATTCCCGTATTAATCTAAGAGCCCACATTTTGTAACGTAATTCCCTATATCAGCTAATAACATGTAGCATCAACTATCTGAAACAGTATGAAACCTCAAGGAACTTTATTTAATCCATAGTGTGCATGTAAGTGAAATAATGTGTCTCAATTAACAACGACTCTAACTATAATGTACATCAATATCGAATCGCTTAATATCACTGGTGTAAACGCTAAATATAATGATGGGATTGTGTTCGAAACCTTTTGAAATAGGTTATAGTATAGATTTGAATTCAAAAGCAACAGTGTTGATATAGAAAGTAATGCAAATCTTCATTATCACATGTTGAATCGTTTTCCAATATGAGTAACAAAGTCTCAAGGAATTAAATAATTTAAAACCAATTATCTATCTTTTTCATTTAATACACATATAACAAGTAACGTTACATCTTATACATATATAAGGTTGATAAATAAGCAGTGGAAAAGGAAATACCATGATTGGCTGTCCAATTTGTGCTGTTGGTATTGTACTTATAACTGTCACTGGATTTCTTTCCTGAACGTTCTCAGGATGTACGTTTGTTTCCTGTGTACAAAATACATGGATGGCTGATAAAACCATTTATATTTGATTTACAGACCACTATATATATATATATATATATATATATATATATATATATATATATATATATATATATATATATATTTAGCGAGAGAGATACAGACAGATAGATAGATAAATAGATAGATAGATAGGTCTATATCTGGGATTTATTTTGCGTACTTTGCAACATTTCAGGAATATATTTCTTTAAAAATAGGTGTGCTCATATATGTCTACTTACTTTTTACATTGTTTTATGAAGGATTATATTACAAATTATCATCTCAAGTGAGGCGACATAGAAAACAAATTGCACATAAAGAATGTGATTTTATTGCCGGATTTTTTAAAAAATGTATGTTTGTATAAAAGTCGACTGAACTTTGGCAGTTTGTACAATTGTGTACAATTTTCGTATGAATATTTTCTTCTCAACTCTCAATTTTGAATATATGTATCTACAGAATCTGCGACAATATGATTAAAATAGAACAAGATGAAAACTTGAAAATGAAAGTAGTTAATAGTTTTCTCAGACGTCAACTAACATTTTGTACACAAAACCTAATTTTTGCGAAAATTGTAGTTTGTTTCAATAATACATTAAGATTTGAAGGAACATAATGTCTACAAATGCAAGTTTTTATGTACATTTTTTATGTAGGTTTTTATGTTTGAAATATATCAAACCTAAAAGACTAAATTTACGAAATATTGAAACTAGTTTTACCTGTGACAGCCCCATTAATCCCTTCCCTTGTGACCCTTCTCCAGGTGTATCCATCTTTCCAGTTTCTACATCTGCCTGTTGAACTGCCTTTTGATGTGTAAGTAATATTCCAGCAATTATCAAATTAAATGATTTTCCAATAAATTGAAAGTATCTATCTATCTCTTATATATATATATATATATATATATATATATATATATATATATATATATATATATATATATATATACCTGTCTTTATATCTAATATATTGATATATCTATCTAACTTCCTCTCTTTATATATATATATATATTTATATATATATATATATATATATATATATATATATATATATATATATATATATATATATATATATATATATATATTGATAATTATCATCTCAAGTGATGCGGCTTCGATCACAAATTCAACAAACTTCAGCTCCTAAAGAATTTTGTATTATTGGTATTATTGTTGGATTTTTAAAAAATCTATGCTTACATAAATGTCGACTGGACTTTGGTAGTATGGGCAATTGTATATTGTTTTCTTATGAATCTTTCCTTCTCAGCTCTCAAGTTGGAATATATTTATCTAACGTATCTGCGATTATGATTAACATATAAAATATGCAAAACGTGAAATTTTAATTACTGAATATTTTTCTCAGACCACATCTACCATTTCCTACACATGATTTAATTTGTGCTGAATTGTAGATTGTTTAAGATAATATATTAATATTTATAGGAACATAATGTATACAATGTAATGTTATGAAATAATGAAAATAGTTATACCTGTGACAGCCCCATTCCTCCCGTCCCTTGTGTTAGTTCTCTAGTTGTATCCATCTGTCCAGTTTCTACATCTGCCTGTTGAACTGCCTGTTGGTGTGTCATTAATATTCCAGCAATTACAAAACTAAATGATTTTCAAGTAAATTGAAAGCATATATTTGTCTATATACAGATATATCTATCTATCTATCTATCTATCTATCTATCTATCTATCTATCTATCTATCTGTTTATATGCATATATGTGTGTGGTGTGCACGCTGTGTCAATGTTATACCACGAGATAGAAGAAAAAACCTTAAAAGGAAACGAGGCTTTCATAGTTTCCATTTAATTAAATGAATATACAACAAGTGATTTATCATTGATACAGTATACACATAGTATACATATGCTTTATTTATATCACACACAAATAAACATATTAAATATACATATCTTTTGGAGTTTTTTATCAACATTTATAAAATCAAGATAATAATAATAACAATAAGGACTTTATATAGCCCCCAATCTTTAGAAGCTCTAAGCATTTATAATATTAGACAACACCTATAAGATAAAAAAACATATTTAATGATATGATTACAAACACAGACACCATGAAATTAGAAAACATAAAAACCATGTTGAGAATAGTTAAGGTAGGAAACATTATTAGGTCTGTAAGTTTGTTCTTGCAGTCGAAATAAGTGAGCTTGGAGAGCACACTTGAATGTGATCACTGTGTCTTTGTGTCTAAGTTCAGTGGGAAATTCATTCCATGTTGCCGGGCCCGGGTGTGCAAAAGAACGCTGTCCATATGGCTTTGTTTTCATAGTGGGAATAATGAGCATACGATTGTCAGAAGAGGAGCGTAAGTATCTTGATGGCGTGTACACTAGGGTGAGGTCGGATAGGTATGTTGGATTAGAGTCCGTCAGTGAAACGTAGCACTGAGAACACATTTTGCGTTTGATTCTGGCTCGAATGGATAGCCAGTGTAGGGTACAAAACAGCGGGGAGGTGTGCTTTGATTGTAGTACTCGAAGTATGACCCGAACAGCTGTGCTTTGAACTTTTTGAAGTTTTTGCAGTACAAATTGAGATGAACTAGACATGATTGAGTTACACTACTCCAGTATTGAAAGCACTAAGGAACACACAAGTGTTTTAGTGGCATCAACTGAAAGATATTTGCGAATGGAGCTGATGCGTCTCAGTTTAAGATATGCAGGCTTGCATAAGTTCATGACATGTTTGTGAAATGTGAGAGTACTGTCCAGAGTAACACCTAGGTTTTGTACTGATTGTGTGAATTTAATGTTGATGTTGCTGATATTTATTGTTTGAGGTAAAGAATATGAACGAGAAAGTCATTGTGTTGTAATCAGAATGGCCTTAGTTGTATCATCATTCGTCTGCAGCTTGTTACATGTCAGCCATTAGTTCGCATAAGAAATTTACCTCACTAACATCGAAAGTCAGTTGGATGGCTAGATTTGTATATTTGGGTGTCATCAGCGTACAATTTGTGAGACACTGGATGATAATATATGACACTTGAGAGTGGCTGAGTGTATATAATGCAGGGAACATGTCCAAGATCAGACCCTCCTGGAACACCACATCATATATCAACTGGGCTGGAGTGTATTCCATTTGCAGACACAATGTGTGTCTTGTTGACCAAGTAGGACCTGGACCACCGTAATGCTGTATCATGAATGCCAAATACATGCTGGGGACTATCAAGTAATATATCATGGTATATTGTGTCAAATGCTGCAGATAAATCAAGGTGGGTGAGGACTGTAATCTTTCTGCTATCCAAAGCTGAGATAATGTCATTAACTACTTTTAGAAGAGTAGTTTCAGTAATGTGGCAAAGGCAATATACAGATTGTACATTGCTAAAAAGACTGTTTTAATTCAGATGAAATACAAGCTGGGATAGAATACAATTTTCTAAGATTTATTTTTTATATGAATCGGAGATTAGAAACTGGGCGGTAGTTATTTAAATCTTTATGGTTTTTGGTTGGTTTCTTCAGCAGAGGCTTTACTATGGCAGTTTTGAAAATGAGAGAGAGCTATTAATAACATCAGTTAGTGAAGGCAATACTGGATCTAAGCCCTCAAGCAGCAGTGTTGTTGGACTTTGATCAATTTCACATGACTTTGGTGCACTCTTCATTAGGATTGAACGTACGAAATAGAGACTGGTTCAACTGCAGCTATTCGTAGCAGCTCAAATTATGTATCCCAATTGTATGGTGACGACGAGTCAATTGAAATTGTGGTGTCCAGCTTATCTGTAATGGTTTGTACTTTGTCAAGACACAATCGTGATTTAAACATGAAATATGGATTTTATGAAGAAAGTAGTGTAGTACAAACACGGTTAGCTTTTTGTCCACTGAACATAAACTGTCAGGCAATCACGTAATGGCATAAGGAAATTAGCGTGGAATAGAAACTAAGCAAAATAACAAACCAGCAAGAGATAATTTAAATATTTTAATATATTGACAGATCATCTACGTCCTTATTTTGCTTTAATTAATATTTCTAAAGAATATACAAAAAAGTCTCTCTCTATCTCTTGCTCTCTCTCTCTCTCTCTCTCTCTCTGAGTCCTTTGGACGGTTTGATTAAACTCTCCCATCATTAATAGGTCAATAGACAAAGTCGTATGTCACAAACGAAAATCCCCAGCCCTCGTGGTTTCGTGTATTTTTACCCGTATATAGGAACGATGATCCAGAGGGGGGGGGACTGTCGATCATTTGGACATTTTTATAAATACATAAGTAATTCAAGATTTTTTAAACATTATAATAGGTCTATGAAACAACATCACCAAAGCATTACATGCGCTACAGATTGTATGCCTCGTAACCGAGCAATTTAACATATTGGCCAAGTATCGACTGACTATTGCACCAACGTTATCATTGATATTATGAACAATGTAGATAGATCCTAAGGAAAGCGTAAATAAACCGTTTCGATGAACCAGATTACTATAGATCACTCGGTACAAGTTTAGTTTTAATGTTTTCGTCCAGCGCAATATGTTTTTCTCTCTCATTCCATATTTTTGTTTATTTGGTCCCTACGCACAAAAGGGGAGAGGTGATTATATATGCATATATATATATATATATATATATATATATATATATATAGAGAGAGAGAGAGAGAGAGAGAGAGAGAGAGAGAGAGAGATTTACTTTCTCATTAACATATATATGAAGATTTTTCGAATTTTGCACCTTAGTATCGTTACTCGTTGTGGGCATATACACTTATTTATAATTTGATAGACTTCAAAATCCGTAACTATATTCTTTCAGTGTAATGTTTTCATTACTTACATTGCCGATTTTGTGTGAAACTATAGTTTTTGTTCGTTTGAATTTTTATAAATATTTTAAGAGCTTTGAAAATTGGTCGATGTTTAGTTTGATTTCTGAACAAATGTCTCTTTATTGTTTTTCATCTTAGACCGGGTATTTATGTCCTTCGTCGACTGGAAAACACGCTGGTACGCGTTTATAAACCCTTTGAAGTTTATGCATTTTTGCTATTGTTAAGGTAATAAAGAAATAATAAATGCGTTGCAAAACTTATCCAGATATATGTTACCCAGTTTAATGCAACGTATCTAATGGGATATAGACTATGATATTAATTGGCAAAAATGAAATTAAGCCGATTACCCCCCCCCCCCGAAAAAAAATAAAGAACATTTTATATCGCCATACGAGAATATGTATCAGGGAAGAGAATATAATAGCATTGCATCAGATAAGGACTATTCAAATTAATACTATATAATCATATCGACACAGTTATGCTGTAGAAAAAGGTTTCCATAGTTTTCCAGAGACTAATATCATGTGTTGCCTCACTCGGTGTGGATTGCCCAGAACAATAAATTCTATTACGTTTTACCTTGCACGCCATATGTATTGTGTACGTATTGTGCGTATATATACCCAGAGAGTCACCTCTTTTGTGTATTAAGTTGTTCAAATGCAGATGAATACATGATATTGCAAAAGCAGTTGAACCTGTGTGCTTTCATGTATCTTGTTCTAAAGTCAACCTTCTAAACAACCTCTACTCTCCTAAGCAGAGAGAAACCTATACAGGTTCAAGCAATGTATACATGATATTCTCTATATATTAGAGATTAAGTATTAAATTGTATACATATACGCAGAAGTGGTCAGGAACTGAACGTTTACCTGGAGACAAAGGAAAAGCACAAACTGTTAAAATTACCACCGTCGTCTTTTCGGAACTAAATGCACAATATCAACACAAATATACAGAATATACTGTATACTGTATTAAGCTTGCGCAATCGATACAAGTTGTCTTTGTTTTGGGGTTATGCATCATGATAAAAACAAGACTAAAGAGTAATTAGAAAAGCATATAAAACATTAGATAAGGCATATTCTTGAGATGCCCTAAAACACCAGAAAATATAAGGAACATATATATATGACTAAAAACGGTATTATTCTCTATTCTCAAAGAGCCATAATATTAGTAAAACATAATATGTTTAAGAAGAAAATGAGATACTAATAAACATCGATCAATGCTAACCATTTCAAACTAAATAAGAATGATAACCTTAAGATAAATACAAGATAACCATATATTTATAACACTTTTAACAGTCCCCATGTTGAGAAGTTAAGTATTTCAAATGTGTTTTTCCACGAAAGCCCATAACTTAAAACCAAATAACCTAAACAATAAAGAGTTCGATAGGATAACGAATTAACAACATATATAACAACATGTAATAAGCGGAGTATGTAATATAATACACGCATGGCATAATAGGTAATGTCCATTTTCTATTGATCTTATTTTACAGCGGGAAAAAGCACAGGTTCATCAATGATCAATAACTTACTTGCTAGATAGAAACCGATAATCTCCACAATTAAACTTTGAAGTCTTGTCGATACAGAATTTGCTATATAGCAAGTTGCGATATAATGTCAAACATACTACGTTTGCACTAAAAGGTAAATAAAACCTTTAATACAATGATTACTTTCCACTAAAATTGGATATATAATGATCGAAATGTACATTTACAACTGCTTATACCATCTTTGTTTTTGCCGTCCACATGTAACACTCATTGCATATATATATGCAGAATGAAAGTTTATAAGTGCATGATTTAAGATTTAACCAATGTATATTAAACAAATATTATGGAGAATAAAGGGAGCTTGCAGGTACCTTATAGTTAATAATGAGTAAAATAGAAAGCTAAACAAGAAATAGACGCCAAGACTTACCGATGGTTTGCCTCCCATGTTTTGTGTTGTATCATATACAATTCTGAAACATAAATGTGATATGTCACGTTATTTTCATATTAGTTCGACGTGTATAATTCATTTGTTTTAAAAACAAATTCTGTGACATTTTCACCTAAACAAGTTCTATACTTATAATGTCCTCAAACCAAAGTGTTCTTATTCATGGTTGTCTAATATTACGTATATTCTACAAAACAGTATCTTTCATTTGTAACATCCCAAAAATGTATAATTGCATAAAGAAAATATATGAAAAGGTCGTTTTTCATATGTGCGCAACTGTAACAAATCCTGTACCGGTCAGTCTACTATACAGCCACGATAAGCTTTATTGAGATTTTTCTAAACACATCATAATGACATTCAACATGTAATGACTGTATTTTTAAAGAGCGAAGAAAGAAATTAAATAAATAAAAAGAGACGTACCCTACGGCAGTTATATTCGCGCACTCTAAGTACGTACAGGCTCTTCGCGTGTCTCCTTTACTCCTGAATATGGTTAGCTTTCTATCTAAAAACAAACAAGGAAGTCTTAAACAGTGGCGACAAAAGATATATATTAATGTGTTAAAATCAAACAAGGAAGTCCTAAACAGTGGCGACAAAAGATATATATTAATATATAGATATATATATTAATGCCTCACAAGTACGTATACAAAATATATCCTTTATATTTTGAGGTTTGCATTACATAATTTAAGATGAAACATAAATATGTTTAGTCAATGCAAATTTATATGAATATTACAGCCGAACATAATATACAAAGTTCGTGCAGCTAGTGTATACAAATTATATGATCCCAGAAAACAAATAAACAATAAGATTGTGTGGTGGATAAGGTAAACATCTCAATGATATTGATCAAAGCAACAGAGTGATATAATTCGACATAAAATCAATTTTCCAGATTTTACTGTGTTTCAATGACTCTTACTAGCGCCGGTGAATAGCTTCAAACGTAATTTTCAATGAAGTAATTATGCTGGGGAATTTATTACTTTATATGATAACTTGTCGTACGATTGCATAGTATACCTATCTAGTTAGATTAAAAATGAAGGATGTATTAACATTATGGAATGTTGATTATTACTAAATTATATATATATATATATATATATATATATATATATATATATATATATATATATATATATATATATATATATATATATATGTATATATATATATATATATATATATATATATATATATATATATATATAGAGAGAGAGAGAGAGAGAGAGAGAGAGAGAGAGAGAGAGAGATATGCATAGCATATATATTTATCTAAACTGCTAACGAAGTTGTTTTATCAAGGGTTACTAGTTTTGATTAAATAATTGAAGAAGTTTTTTAAGTGTATTAACAACATGAAAATCAAACCAGTCGGCATCGGGTCGTATGCAATTAAGGCAAGGTGATTATTGGTACAAGTAAGGAAAGCAGTTCTTCACGTCGACATGAAATAACCGGGTTTATGGCTTTTCACTTTAACCACATCAAGCATGAGCGTAAAGGGGCATATTCAATATAGCAACGATAATGGAAAATTGTATATAGCAAGACAGGTAAATGAAACTAAAAGTCATCATTGATCACGAACTGTCAGAAAACACGAACCATCAGATATCAAACTGTATGAAGTTTAAAATCAAACTGAATGATTATTTATTGTGATCTGAGACCTTGATATATAGTATATGCCAACTGTTGTATCTACATATAGTTTTACTTAATATTGAACGTCTTGATTTGTGTACCTTGGTAGATGAAAGGTAGTAGTTTTAAGTAATCAAGTTTCTTGTTTTCGTCGGGCCTCATCACTCGTTGTGGTTGTCATCGGAACACATTAGCTGAGGAAGCTGGTAACCGACAAACGAAGATTGTAATGAACGTGTCTTCGTTTACTACTACTAGTACCACTTATTCTGATTACTACTGCTACTAGAATAATATTGTTGTTGTTGTTGTTGTTGTAGGGTTTAACGCCATTTGTCAGCACACGATAGGCTATACATGGCGGCCAGTATTAATGGTGGAGGAAGAACCCGGGAAAACCCCGGAAAGAACCACCGACCCACGAGAAGCTACTGGCAAACTTTCTCACATACCCACATTGGCTGAATCCGAGACTCGAACCGCCGCAGACAGAGGTGAGATGGCAGTGATCCGTAACGGAGAGCGCTTTAGACCACTCGGCCACTCGGGGCCCCGAATGATATTGCTACTACTACTACTGCTAATAATAATAATAATAATATAATCGATAATAACGGTGTCTTTATTTAGAAACGATAAATTGCGTTCAGTCGCCCGAAAACTTACAAGATGTTCAATCTATACAAAATTGTAAATGCAATTTATTGTCATATATGTTTTCTGTCTTTCTTTTCTGGATAAGTAGGTATTCGGAAATAAAATCACCTGTATGCACATTACGAACATGTAATAAGGAGATATAATCGTTGAGCAACATATACAAATCTAATTAGTCTAATAATTTAATTTTGATATAGAGTAATGTGAATTATGCCTCGTTAGTTTCTGTTTCACTGCAGTTCGATAATGGGGAGATAGAGCATTGAAAACTGTTATTGAATAATTACGTAATAAACTTTAGCTTTTATATCTTTTGGAACATTTATTTAAGAAATAGCAATCGTAGTTTATTCAATTTGGATTGAGACTTACTTTATTATGTTAGTGTGTGTATTTTCAAAGTTTGTATTATTTCTCTCTTTTGTATGGCTGTTCCATCTCGGTCGGTTTGTTTGCAGTCCAAAACTGTAAACTAGTTTATTCTCAACATAGACATAACCACATGGCAATATTTAATATTGGGTTTAGTGTATCGTTTAAAGAAATGCAGATCGAATTGTGTTTCTTTTACAGAGGTATTCACTAATTTTGTTTAGTGTATATCCAAATTATGATTTTATTTTATTTATTTTTGAGTAATATGCACTCTTATAAAGCTGTATAATCGCGTTATGTATAGTCGTGCTATATCTGTTAACACAGGCATTGATAAGATAAGTTGTCACCGAAGTGAAATCCTGTCATGCATCACAGTACCACAGTATTTTCTTACTGTACGATATTGTTCTACTAAATTACGCACGTTTCATATATAGGTTTTCATTGTGTTTACGTCGTGCCCTTTCCCAACTACCAACTTTGAAGTATAGCACTTTATGTTATGACTTTATTATGAAATGACACTGGCAAGATATGTTGTGTCTGTATTTGGTCTATTCTATATATTACTGCCATATCGCTCATGTAACTAAATTAAATTCATGTCATATTGCTATAGCAAAATCTGGAACTAAATGGTAATGACAATTGAAAGTTTCCCACTATGGTATATATCAAATGCTACTGTATTACGTTATTGTAATATTTATTAATATACTAGTATAGTCAGACGTTATATAATAATGCATTATTACAGTCTAGCAACGCTAGATCTAGCTTTAATCAATAAATAATCAAAGCAAATATATCAAAAGCCCATTCAGTTTTAGACAGGACTCCTATAAATATACAGGCAGCATATTTCATGCATACAATACTGATGCTTTCACAACATCACTACGTTGTCAGCAACATTAATAATGTGTTATATTAAACAAAGCATAATAATATAAAAGTATTCAAAAACTATTTTAAGACTGTTAGAGAGATACTTAATTATATTAACATGATCAATTTATCTTTATCGGATATAGCATGTTAAGTAGGTATCAAAATTTTCAACTCAACTATGAAAGCGAAATGTCTAGATTGAGTAATGCTGACATTATATCACGTATAATTAACTATTATTTGTTTTCGTCATCGCGATTGAGCTTTAATTATACCTTAGTGTTGGCATTTTCTTTTGGAGCTCTTTATATATATATATATATATATATATATATATATATATATATATATATATATATATATATATATATATACAGGGATGGTTTTTGTTGGTTTCATTGCGAGGACCGGAGTTAAGATGCACACAAACATCTCGAGGACGTGACTACATTGTGAGAACTCACACGCCTGTCCTCGAGATGTCTCAGCGGCAAATGGTCGATAATGATCATAATAGGTGAACTGCGTGTTATTTTGAAAGTCTTCACAATTTCGATAACGTCTGACAAGCTGTTACACTCCGCGTGTATAGTTCACACAATTTGCGACCTTCCTCTGGCAGTTGGTTGGAGTTCAAACGCTAAACCAATCAGAAGGCGTGTGCCATCTGATTGTTTGTCAGCCAATCAGGACATCGCTTATATGCAGCGTCACTTTAAATTTCGTATACCGGTAAATACGGCAGATAAAACTAATTATTAGTATTATTAGTGACTTTTAAAAAGAAGCAATTTTGTAAAATGGTAAATTGGTGATGCCAGAAGAAAGTGCGATATTTGAAGCTGCGGATGATATAGTGAGGCATTTCTGGCGCGTGATTTGGTATGTACATTTATTTTATTACTTTGAGCCTTAATGCACGTATATCTCAGAAGGCTTACTGAATCATCCTGGTGAGAAACAAAAGATTGGTTATAAAATTGTTTATTGCATCCGGCCAAAACAGAAGTTCTTTTTTAGATCGTTATAACATGTGAGAACATGCTTGTTTCCCGTTCCACTATTTAAATAGATGCACAGGGCTTCATATCATTGCTTATATTTAATTATCAGTCATACACGTAGTATAAAATTAGATTATGACTGACATGTAAAATGTAAGCAGCTACACGAGCCCTTGTGCGAAGGTCTCGATTATTATATCTTCACATCAAAATTGTCATAAGAGTGAGTAAACTTAGAAAAGGTTCTCTCCCTCTCTCCATTTCCTTTTCAACTTGATCTCTGAGAGAAGCTTAGCAAAATGAACTATATAGTAGAAGAAGAATATTATCCTTTGTCTTCTTTTTTATTTTTTAAAAATGACCTCAAAAGAAAAATATTTTTTTATATAAAAAGTCAGATAGGCAAGGAATGGAAATTGAATAACCCTGTGTCAGTACATGATACGCTTGAAAAAGTAAATGGTTGGTCCCTTTATATCTAGTTGAGTTCTCACTCTTGATGAAACAATATATCCCCCAGCTGAAAATACGGCTCTGTTATGTTTGCTATAGTCTGAATCCTGACTTGGTATATCACAAACAGGAGTGTTCCGAAATGATTTTCTAATGAACTAGTCAGCTACAATTAAGACCAAGTGGTTTTTTTTTTCCTCAGGGCTATGCTGGCTGATATTCCTTATATCATCGCTGCTATGGTAGCCGGATTGGTCTCATTAATAAGTGACGAAAACATACACTGACACTCTTTTACTTAGTTCTGCCTTTTATATCATTACTCGTCTGACTGTGCTATCACTTCCATCTTTACTTTATATTTGACCACACATCTATCAGAGCGTAAAAGTCAAGTGTGACTGTGTCAGCATATTTATATATAAATATAATTCCCTGTTGTTTGGACCCCGCCATCGACTTCAATAAAAAAATCTTTATAGTGATAATAAGTGCACATAACTTAGTCATTACATTCATTGCGTTTCTAACCTTAGCGGTCTTTCCATGTATTTACGGCAGCATATTGCACCTTGACTAACATGCATGTTCGTCTTTTAAATTCAAAATTGAAACCTTCGTTTGAAGTAAAATGCGCAGATGATAACTCTGTTTGGGCTACTCTGGGCATAATCAGGTTTGAAATTATAAATCAATAGATGAGCTGATTAAGTTCTGAACGCCTCTGATCTTATTTATGCCTTTTGCATTTTAGATTTCAAGCCGCGTTACAAACAAACGGGGAAGTATATTTAGGCTACAGTTTCAGGACGATTTTGTGGAACTTGATTTTGTTACTGAATGGAATGGCTATGTCAGCATCTAATATGTCAAAGCACTTTCACAAAAACACTTATATACCCGCATACAATTTATTCTCAAATTTCGAAAACTCGGCATATTGCTATTTATACTTCTACACTTCTACACTCCAAACAACAAAATGATGTAAATCACAATGTTTAGGTATGAATGACATTCAGGTTGAATACATGACATTACAGTAATTGGTTTAAATCTAATCAATTTGATTTTAATGACCTCATTGTACATATTTATAACCTCTTCCTCCCATTGCAATCCTATATTTCAAGTTATTATTACAAATAGCTGGACGAGTGATGTTGTCATTGTGCTATCCATAGTCTGTCCGAGTATTGCAGTTATGTTTTGTCAAATTTATATGATCTTTTTCTGATATGTAAGCCAGATATGTTTCATACCTAGGCAAATTGTCACGCAGAGCGAAACATTTTATATCTAATGTGTTTCACGTATCTGATATGTAGTTTTCTTAGGTTCAGGACAGAGTATGATGACACTTCATGCAAATATACATTATAGCTCGCCATTTTCACTATTTGATAGGTAATTATGTTAAAGGTCAGATCGTAGCAATATATAAGACACATACATGTATCAGGTCTGGTTACTGTGTTATAGCATTTCCGGTAATGAAAACAATTGGCAAGTATCCCGTTATTGCATTTTATTTAATATAGCATATATTTGAAGATGTATTCTTACAGATGCTATTGAAGACCTTCCAGATGATGGCTATGAGGAGGGAGAAGAAGACGCAAGAGATCTTCTACAAATTTATAATAACAGAAACGAGTTAAAAGCAATAAGCTTTGTACAAATGAACACACATTTTATTTCCCTAGAATGAAAAATAAAAATGTATTTAAAAGCAATATATGGTAACATGAATTAAATCTACCAAATACTCATATAATTACAGAAACAAGTCCTAATAACCTAAAGTCAGGAATAAGTTAAATCCAAAACTGAGGGTGTTGATGTGTATGTTGTATCGTGTAGAGTCTTCACGTTCAAACAGTCTATTGTTGAATCACATTAGTATAATTCCAGGTTTGAAGTCACTATATATTCCAATGACTGTCTCTATCCGATATTTTTGTCAGAGCACTTTTGTATTTATATCGAAAACAATCGCATAATTTCAATAATTTGAAGACAAAGATTCCGGCCTGAAATAAAATAGTAAACATAACTTATAATTCACCTTGATATTGCCAGATCTTAAAACATGACTGAAACATTCTCTCAATTAAAAGATCACATAGTTCTCTGCTTGACCTCAGGTCACTAATAGCATTTTCTAAACCAAAACCTAAGACTTTATTGACAATAACCTTCTAGAATGATCCTGTTTACAAAATAAAAATATTAGTTAGTCTAAGATAGCAGTACCTGGACTATGTGCTTTACACTAAGGTAATACAACATAGACACAGACCCAAACAAACATATTTTCTTCTTCTGTTAATAATGTTCTTGATATTTAGCATATACACACATATAATATTTTAATACTATTTGTTTACAAATTAACATTAAACAAATGCTAGTTCAAGTCAAGCAGAAGATCAACTTAATTTTGGACAAAGACAAGTCCAACCTACAATGTTGCATTGGAGTAGCCTGTAATGAAGTGCAACATTTAAAAAAGAAAAGAAAAGAAAATGCGAATTAAATTTACATAACATCAGAAGTTTGTAAAGATAATATATTAAACTTCTTGCCCCTGTGAGTTTAGCACTTGACATAAATTGATATGCAATGCTTAAAAACCAATCCCATATGTGATTACAAAGACCACTAATAATGTGATTACCTTTCATGATGGTTAACACAAACAATCAATTGCAAGATCCCACGATACTCTTTATTGGAAGACGAGCTCTTGCATTAAGGATATCCGCCTAGTAATATATATAAGTTGAATTATATGATGATAACATGTTATTTAAATGTATCATACTAGATTGATTGGACCTTTTAATGCATCAAATTCATTTCAGAACATTATAGCACCACCATAAATTTATTTATTACAATCTACAAGCTTTTCACATGAAACAAAAAGAGCAGTTATTGCTAACATCTCTACTTTCCAAGTTGTTTAACGAAAGTTGGTGATAACTATATCCCACATTATTAAACTGAGTTCATCGATGTCAAAACTAATTGTTCCATTATATATAAATTATATTTAGATAATGGCCCATTATTCCATTTTTGATTTGATATGTTCTTAGATGTGTTAACAATTAAATTAATATTATGTTCAAATACTATGTTTGTCAGTGTGAAATCATGACCCTAATGTTAA
Source organism: Sinohyriopsis cumingii (assembly GCA_028554795.2). NCBI lineage: Eukaryota > Metazoa > Mollusca > Bivalvia > Unionida > Unionidae > Sinohyriopsis > Sinohyriopsis cumingii. The sequence continues at coordinate 86,969,479 of CM068832.1, forward strand.
TATTTCATATTGTCAGTATTGGTTTCTTTGCACTACTTACTGATGTTCCATGTAAATATATATGGTACCCAGGGAAATGACTTCACTTGGTCCCATGTATGTTTTAGTGCAGTCCTAACATGGTAAACAGTTGAACAATTCCTATTTCAAATGGCATCAATGTTTGGTAAATGTAAGATCTGAAATTACAGGGAATCTTTTGTTTTAGGTAAATACTGAAAATCAAGAGTGAAATCAAAAAGGAAGAACATTACTAGAATACTATGGTCAAAGGAGGAGAAAGAAGCTATATAAAGACAACATGGACAATTTATAAAAAGTGCTTCACTTCCAGGAAAAGCAAGACGTGAGGAGGCAAAATAGAAGGAACCTATTATTGCAAGTGTAAATGAAGCCAGCTTAAGGTATATTAAAGCTAACAAACTAGATCATTTACCTGATAAATATTTGCTGGCCTGTAAGTTGGTACTTTTGTATTAGAAAGTCTCGGCTTTACCTTATACTCCAAATCGACATGTATATGGATTATGTAATTCAAGTCATGTCATCTTTGATATATGTTTCTCCAGAAAGAATGAAAAATGGTGTTTCCTTCTTTCTCCGAACAAGTAAAGCCCAATTTAAATATTGAAAAATTAACTGAAATGCAATCTAAATTGAGTGCTTAAAAACTGCTGTTAAGACATGGAATAAAGACGTTATGTTAAAGGTGTCATTTAAAAAAAGATAAGAGAACCAGGTTGAATGTTAATATTTTAAGTTTTAAACAAGGTCAGGTCTCTGACTAAAACTTCAGTTAAGAACATGTGATGCACGTACACATAGACTTCCCAAGAGGAACATCAGTGTCCTAAATTCAAACTCAGATAATCGTGTATTTCAAGTAATAATGATTTAATATATAATCTAATATCATAGATAAACATTAGTTATGTATTACATTGTTTGCACAGCAATACGTAACAAATAACAAATAATCATAAATGCCATATATACATCACAGGCTTTGTTACATGATTTTAAAGTTGCATTTAGTATGTCGGCGGAATCTAGAGTCTGGGCAACTTCTCACATTTATATTAAGAAAACAAACCCTTGCATTGCACAATCTGTATACTATTTACAAGGACAACCCACCACCAGTTTTGCTTCAATTGCAAAATGAAACTGTAACAATGGATCTTTTGAGAACAGTGAAAATGAACTTGATGTTTTCAGCATTATGGGGTAGCAGCAGAGGAAGCGAAAAACCTTTTGCTGAAATGTAACTTTGAAAACTAAAATCCCCATACGAAATAAATTAAAAAAACAAAGTCACTGACGCTAAATCGAAGCCTCTAACTTTACCGAGAGTTTCTCTCCCATTTCTCTCTCCCAGAGTCACATATGGGGGGTAGATTTTCTTGTTTCTTTTTTTTTTGTCATTAGTGCTTTTTTAAAAGTATATATGTTGTCGTTTTCCCGCCTGACGTGTCACTGAGGTTGGGCCTTCTCTGTTGCTATAATAATATCATTATTATATCAACCAAAACTTGTATCAAGGCCTATACGATGTAGCGATCGAGGATCCGGTAAATGTATTGTTATAAATCCCAGTGTGTTTCTGAGATAAAATTTATAAATCTGATTATATCCATATCTCCACTGCACCAAGTTTGATAAATATATCTCAGATTATGTGTATCAACTCCATTATACTCAACTAAAATATTACAGTTATCTCTAATTACTTTTAGTATTTGTGTATATATCTGAATGGCATACATTATATCTGTATTTTTATGTCTGCCTCTGAAAAATATTCTAGCTGGATTTGATTGCTTTTGCTGCATGACATCAGCGTATATTACGAGATTATAAATACACCGTCTAGTTCATCTAAAGATAGTGTTTCATCATTATCGGTTATAAAATTAGTAATGTCGTTCCCATCTTATTTTAACAGGTTTGCATTTCCATTAATATCTTTAAGCAAGTGTTAGCATCTCTGAGCATCAGTTGACAGTGCAACTAAATATAACTAGTCCCACTTTAACCATCTCATTATCAAATTAAGTAATAATTGTGTTTTACCTGATCCTGAAAGACCTATTATAATCCTTCTGATGTAATTTGGTAATGCTGAACTATGTTTTACGGGCTCCTGCGTTCGTGACGCCGAGAAATAAATGACATCAATGTTGTGGAAGTATAATAAATAATATAAATATATAATGTGTTCTATGTAGAGCTCATACTCATACGAGAAAGTTGAAATTAAAAGTAACAAATAATAAAATACGTGCACTTGTAGGTAAATGTTTAAAATGTGGTACAAGTAAATATAGATTAATTTCTACCAGGAAATTCGGCGGTGATATGGCTACTTCATTAAGACAATTACCAGAAAAATCATCTGCTAAATACCCAGGAGAAAAATGTTTTCAAGGATATAATTATTGTGCTTCTGGAACAAGACTTGATATTCGACTTGACGAACGAGATCAAACACGCCTTGGAGAGTATCCTATAAATTACATTAATAAAGAATGTAATGATCATGATGTAGATTATAAAAGTAAAGATTTACAGCAAAGACATATTTCATATGTGAAGTTGACTAATTCGTTAAATTACATAAAAGAATCAAAAAAAAAAAAAATCAGAGAATCATTAGCTAATTGGTTGGTAAGATCTGCGATGAAAGGTAAATTGTTATTCTGAGCCGGTAATTAATCAACCAATTATTAAAATAATGGTATTGATTTATTATAGCCCAAGAGGATATTGGAAAGGTAATGAAGGAATTAGCAGACTCGCTGATGCAGTAAATGTTAGACGTAATGCCGCCGCAAGTTGGTTTGCACGACAGGCAATATGGCAAATTTACCTATCACCACCTAAACGGATTCCGCACGTACATTTTGATGTCAGCACTCCTAATGAAGTTCATCAGCCTGATATTTTATTTTTACGACACGATACTATAAAATATAGTAAACGTCAAATAACATACAAATACGCGTTGACCGTCGCTAACGCTGCTGGTATGTATAAAGAAACAGATCAATTATCATCTAAACAAGATGACGACGTTGTATCTGCTTTTGAAAGAATTTATCGACGAGGACCCTTGCCATGGCCACATCTAGTAAGACACCATATTATAACAAATTATGAAGCAAATCGTGATGAAGTAATCTGACAATGGCGACTAGTCGGATATGTCATTAGTACTGGTTATATCATATTCAGTATCGGGGAAAAAACAAAACATATATTTGCCATAGGTTCGTGTTTTAATCTGTCAATGGATTGATTGAAAATGATCTTGTGATCGGTCATATCAATGGTATCAAAATCGAGAATAATGTATCTAATCTGCGAATTATCACGCAGTCAGAATTCTGCATGTGATGGTACTGGTAAATATTAAATTGCAAAGAGGGTGATTAAGTCTGTATATACAGAGACTGGGGAAGAAACAATAATCCCGTCGATGTATGCATGTGCCAGATATTTCGATATTCAATCGCAAATATAACCAAGTCTGTTCTCTCTAAGAAATTTAAGCAAAACATAATTTTCCATATTTCCTGTCAAGCTAAGCTACCTCCGATAGAGTAAATGAGTATTTATCCCATTGATATTACTAACTATTTACATAATTTCTGTTTGTTTTTGTTTCATCATTAAGTAATTAATTAATTATGACACAACTATAAATTTATAATTTCAAAAGATTTACGAAGACCGGTTGTCTATGGTACACTACAAGGTCATTTTGAGGGATTGGAAAATAAAGTATGCAAACCCCTTTAACGTCCTACTCCCAAGAGGGATAATTATGTAGTATATATTTCTTCATAACCTCTTTTATATTCTACTCCCAAGAGAAATAATTCTGTACCGAAAGAGATCATTATGTAGTATATGTTTGCCAGTAGATTGTAATTAATTTTGTCATGGTAAATAACATGTATGTCATAATTAATGTTAGTGAAGTAACATAATTGTATAATAGTTCAAATCAGTAGAAGGATGATTTATGGTTTCTAATTTACAAATGAATTCAAGGCAGAAAAACACGCTGCAACGTACAATATCATAGATATGTTATGCAGAAGTAAACCTTGCTTTCTCCAGGCAGATATATATATATATATATATATATATATATATATATATATATATATATATATATATATATATATATATATATATATATATGTATATATATATATATATATATATATATATATATATATATATATATATATATATATATAATTATATATATATATATATATATATATATATATATATATATATATATATATATATATATATATATATATATATAGAATAATTGTATACGGCTTGCGTCTAAACAGAATTAACTTCACGCTCTAAATTTACTCAGTACTGTATGTATTAATCTTAACAATTATTTCTGAAACCTATATATGTAAGATGTTTCCGTAACTCATTGCTAAAACATAGAACTCTGAAAATCGAGGTCTGGCGATAGTGACCCGTGACTGACAACTGTCCGCGGTTGCGAATCTTGCGCGATTTTCTATATAATATTGGGGTCCAAAAACCCATGCTCGAACTTCACAGACAGAACACGCCCACCCCACCATATCACCACGTGGGGGTGATTTTTCACACTTTAACAGGGCTGATTATGCGGGTGTACAAAACTATGCTGATCATAGAAAAGGCCTATATTTTGTGCCGTCCTTAGAATTAAGTTATATAATTAAGATTATATGTTTTACCTTCCTTAGAAAAATGATTGTACATATACGCTGTAAATATGCTTTTACAAAGTTTTATCTATATACAATGCTGAGCTTTGTTAGAATGTCGTTTGGCAATCTAGGATTTCACATGAAGGATGTATGATCCTCAACAACGGTCAATGGTTATGAATTTTGAAAATATTGATGATATTTGTCTGCAATAAAAAGTTATAAAAACACGGCATAAGAACTCAACTTGATCCATATAATAATATTTCTGATTTTCAGTCACTGCAAGCACCTAAATTGGAAGATAAATATATGCTACCAGCTTAATTTATGTTCATTAAATTATAGAACAGGCCATGTTCCAATCTGTGGCTACTGTTAAAGATACGGAAGTTAAATAAATCGTATTCGTCTCACGGGTGATAGAAAACATTAAATTAAAATTAGCTCATGAATATGAAACGAAGAAAATTATTGACACGCGCGTGAGACAGTTAAGAAATATTATGTCAGATCGGGAAAAGAAAAGAGTAAGAAGAATTTTGAAAGTGAAACTGAAAACAGTGATAGTAACAACGTCACTACTGAAAAAGAAAAGTCTCGCATTGTCGTGGTTAACTATCCTCTGACTTTAATTCTACACGAGAATCAGTAAAAAACATGATTATGTTATGATATGTTTTCATTTCTCTCAATCATACTTCTTAAAATAAATGAAATTAGATTTTGTATTCAGAATTAGACAATATTTTTAAAGCTGATCAAATTTATTGCAGAAATGTGCATAATTCAGAATCTGATCTCTATCGCACCTCCTCATATTCACCAATGTTGTTCTGTCTTCACTGGATACTAAGTCATTATTGTTCTGATGGCGTTTTCATCCCCATTGTAGTGTATAAAAACTCGTACACGTTTGGTACATTATATAATATACCTCTTATATCATACAATGTTAAACACTCAGCAAAAATAATTAAGATTTTAGGCATAAATTAAAATTCAGATGATCATTCCTTAAATCGCTCTGGTTATTAAGTTTGAAATGTATTCTTGACAATAACGAATTATAACATCGTAGAGAAACATGATTAATAGGTTATTGTACAATCAAATATTCAGGTTATACTTGCGGAGTAAAATATGCAGAATATATCCCCGTTTATCCTGATTTAATTTCTCTAGATCTATTTGATAGCTTCCATTAATTACGTCATATGATGTTATGTTAACGACTCCTGGTGAAATATGAATCCCGCCCCCATATTGATTATTGTTATGTTTGAGAAGAGATGCTGGTGGCTGTATATATCTCCATGATACAACGATTAAAGGAAATTTTGCATTAAAAAGATCGTTAAGTGATCTTTTTAGTCCGTCGGCTTCAAATCCGGGAAGTATAAATTTTAGTATCTCGGTTTCAGTTATTTTATAGTGATTAGGATGTAGTTGTCTGATATTTGTTACTGTTTTACTTCCTAAATCGTAAGCAATCGCATTTGTTATTTCAATATTAATTCGATTAGCAAACTCAATATCAGGTAAAAAAAATGTATTTAAATGTTGTATCGTTTCAGAAATTTTCTTTCTTGGATCGATATTAGAATAGTCCTGCATATATATTTTAAATAGTTTCAATTGAATGTGGTTACATGTTCAGTTTTAATTTCATCAGCCAATGAACTGAAATCATTTTCATAAATATTATGATCGGAAGTTTCTCTATCAAAGTAAATTATTGAAAACGGTGTTTTCGGAAATAATCTACCATCAAAAAGTTTATACCATAAAAACGTTTCATACGATCATCTGCAGAATAAAGCCATGGATATCACTCTCAATATTGTGGTTCATATGTTAAACAAATTGTTAATATAGAAATCATATCGTTGAGGTTCCGGTAGTCTTTCATACTCTCATGGAATTTCAGGCCATCCAAAAACAGGTATATTTGACGAATGGTAAATATCCTCAACGTAATCTGGATAAATATATTTAAATTGCAGCCGATATTGTTGGTTCTTTAGTCGGTTCTAAACAATAATGGTGCTGGGCTGATGTCTAATATTGACACAACAGTGTTGCTTTGGTCATACTAGTTAGTTCTTGGAGGAGAGATCACGAAATTGTTACGAGATGCGGTCTGAAACTGTTTTAATGCAATATATCACATGAAAACAATTGATTATTAATAATGTCAGATGTTCAAAAAGTAGGAATAAAAAATAACTGAATTTTATTGTATGCTCTCCCCTTCATGACTTTTATAGTGTTGGTATAAAGCAATTTGTTATACTTATACTGTTGGTATATCAATTTGTGATCCGCCCATGAAGCAATGATATGCATATATAAACATTTTTGCAATGATGCCTTTGCCTCTGATCACTTATTATTCACTTGTGAGGTATGAAAATAACGATAAAAATATTAATAATTCCCGTTTTCTAAATGAATACACAATTGCATATCAATCTTTTCTGATTTACGTACTCAGAACCCTGGACTGACGGAGGTAAAGAATTTGGGTTGTATGAAACCTTGAAATTGAACTTAAACCATGTAACATACAATAACATGGTTCATTCTAACAGTATGTGTGCACTTGCCTTGGGATTTATATAATCAAATATAGAACGTTGCAAAACCTATCGACACTGTACGGTCAATTTCTTGGTTACGTTGTATTCATATATGTACTATGATGTATGATTGTGATCTGAATTTTTAACGTAGCCTTAGCCAGTTTTCAGTCATATTCTTACGATATTTGCAGTGTGGCTGTTTATTAGTGATGTCTTGCACTGGGCAACCATGCTGCAGACATGTAGCACGAAGTCCCCAACCAACCATATTATCCTAACACCAGGTCGACTTGTCCTAACACCATCCTAAAAATGATGAGCGCCTAGCGAGGCAACAGTACCCTTTTTATATGTCTATGGTATGATTCGGCTGGGGTTCGAACCCCGCGACCTCCGGCATCTGACGCGGCCGCACTAACCACTAGCCCACCGGAGCGGTCCATATTGTTGTGTATTTAATGATTAGTTGTTTCTTAAACCTATTATAATGTTCTAAAATCGATTATCAGTAATTACATAAGAAAATGTCCAACCCTCACCCCACCTCTCTCTTTCTCTCTTTCTTTATCTCTCTCTCTTTCTCTCTATCTGTCTCACTCTTTTGTCTCTGGACCATATTAGCAAGATACAGGCGAAAATCTATGAAAAGACGAGGTAACAGGAGGATTTTTTTGTGTCCCCCAAAGATGCCTCTGAACGTATGAATGATGGTAAAAGCTAATTCAAGCTGACAAAAGGGAGAGAGAGAGAGAGAGAGAGAGAGAGAGAGAGAGACAGAGCGAGAGAGAGAGAGAGAGAGTGTATGGTCGTTTATTCCTGTTATTAAAGCAGAATAATCATTTAGATCAACTGTAAATATATTAAAATATTTTAATTACCTCTTGTTTGTGCATCATTTTGCTTGGTTTTTATTTCAGACTAATTTCCATACGCTGGTCCGTGAATGTGTGATTGTTCATATCAACGATTGAGCTAATCATTTGTTTGTAGCGCTCTACTTTCCTCATTAATACCATGTTTCAATTGGAAATTATAAATGTGTCTTATATTAAATTTATCAATGTAAAAAGTAGAAACTCAAAACTAAAACAATCAGCTTATAAAATTGTGAATGTGATTTTAAATAGCAACTAAAAGGCACATACTGCATTTCGTATTGGATACATTTGGTAACGAAGCGAGCAGTTCATTCGTTCGGTCAATACACAGTTGCCAGTAGTCAATCTTAAACTTCATTCAAAGTGCACACACATGTATTTGCATGTGATATAAATATAATATATGTACAGCATGTACGCTGTATCAATTATAAACCACTCGTATACATTTTGCATTAAATGGATGTTCGAAATGTCTTTTATCCTTTTAATGAAAAATGTACACATCTCGTGATACGCGGAGTTCAAGCCCTAAAACAACCATGGAAAGATTCCGGGCTGCATTATATGCCGATATTCCCAACCCTAAACAATCGGCTTCTCAATGATTATTTAGATGCAAGTCGCCAATTGTATAGAAATGAGGCAATAAATGTATATGTTAATAAACGTAACTCGTGTAAGATTTATTTTACAGGCATGCTTAATAAAGCACATAATTATTATAACCATTTCTATTTCTTTAAATGCCTAATCCATCAAACCTAAACACTAGCAACCCAAACGGTGTGTAGAATCTATTTAATGCTTGTTTACTTGAAAACTACAGAAGACTGAAGAATCGTTATTGTTCGAAAAAGAAATAAACGAATTAAAATAAGTGTGCGTAACTATTCTCAAAAGTCAGCTCGTTAGAGAAAGTTTAAATGCATGTCCCATGCTTCATGGTGACTAGATGATTATTGTTAAGCAAATGAATGTCAGTATTCTTTAGTTTTAAGAATAAAATATTATTCCATAAAGTCTAGCTTTCATTACTGTACATGTTGATTAGATACCATATCAAGGCGTAGTCAAGTGAAGTTAATAACAGTTCCAAAAGAAAACCAGATGAACCCTCGAGAAAAAATGTAATTACTGTTTTAGTTAATTGTATTTTACCTACCCTCTCTCTCTCTCTCTCTCTCTCTCTCTCTCTCTCTCTCTCTCTATATATATATATATATATATATATATATATATATATATATATATACATATGTGTGTGTGTGTGTGTGTATTCAAACCCTTCCTTTCCTTCTCGCGTACATATTTATCTTCATTTTTTATTTATTTACACACATCTTTTTGATAACTTTAATTATGGGCATTTGCTTTTAAGGCATAAACAAGATACACATTAACTGTAAAACAAATTGAATGCAATTTCCTTAATTTCCCGTTTTATTCTGCGTAGTATTTAAACTTTAGTTGTGATATACTATCACATAATTAGTCAAGCACATATTCCCAAAGGCAACTTCAGTTCCAGTGAATTTCCATTGGGCAAACTGATTTATGGGTATCATTTGTGTTGCTTTGGTGTCAAACTACACTTTTTGAAATCACATTGTGTTAATTTTAATAGATCAATTGAGAATTTAGATATATCTGATGTTCTTAAGTTTATATTTTGCACTATCTAGACATGATGCATATTTTTGCTATAATGCTACTTCACATTTACCAAATGGATGGCAATTTTTTATTGTGTCAGTAAAAGACGTTACAAAGCTACAAAACAGTGCTTGAGGTTTAGGTTTTGGCAAAATAACTGAAACTTATATTTTAATACTAATTTGAACATTTAAGGTCGTGTATCTGTCTGGATATGTTTTTAATTGCAGATACATTAGTTCCGAAGTTTTTAAATAGATATTTTCTCATGTTTTTGCAGGACAGGCGAAATAAAAAATATACAGGTTCACAGGTTGATAGTAGTCTTTGATTGAGTGTAATTAGTCCTCACAATGACATTTTCACAATGATGGTAAAGTAAGAGTAGTCCTAATAATGTTTAAAGTAGTATACTACAAAAATGAAGTGATACAGATATTGCCTGGCTTACAGCTAATCTTACTTTGAAACTTTTAACATATACATTCATTCTTTGATATGGTCCTCAAAATGTAGTCATGTGTCAAAGTCCTCACAAGTATATGAATACACGTAATTGTGTGTGTGTGTGTGCGTGTGTGTGTGTCTGTGTGTGTGTGTGTGTGTGTTTGTGTGTGTGTTTGTGTTTGTGGTTGAAGTCTATTGTTTTCCTTTTGTTCTTAAGGGAAATGATATTTACCATTTACTGCTATATCAACTATGCAACAGCTCAAATCTGTGTTTTCAAGGGCGATTGCGATCGAAATAATAGTCATGATCAACAATGAGTGAGAAAAGGGTGCCAGTTTCATTTTTCTCATCGCGATAGTTGTAGCGGTTGAATATGATGCACTGGGATCATGACATTTCAATTGTTTGCATTCTCCACCACGTTTATTTGTCTGAAGTACATGTTACAGAGACACAATAAAGTATGGACAATGCCAATGATCATAAAAAATGAATTGTATAGTACCTCATAATTGCATGCTGCAATCACATCTATACTGCAATCCACGTGTACTTTGTTAGTATAATAATTCAGAACTACTGCCAGTACTGTCCAACGTTTTTGACACCATGGGCCACTAAAAAATGTTTTTCTCGAAGCCGAGGGCTGCAGCAGAATACTGAAAAGCAACGACGATATAGATGCTCTACCTCTGTTGACTCTTTTAAAACCAGCCCGCGTGCCGCATTCGGATGGCAGGCCGCTTGTTGGACAGCATTGATGTATATACAATGTGTTACAATCCAAGAAACTGTCGTGAAAAGTCACAGACCAGTTGCATTTGTGCTCATTGCAGAGCTGAATTCGAGCGCCTTTGAGAAACAGTCCACTTTCGATCCAAGAAAAGAAATACGAAAGGAAAGAAATAAAATGTTCAGAGGTGCAATACATTGCCGTTATACAGATTATTGATGAATTAATTCCAATAATTGATCCTTTCAAGACTGTCAGCAATTATGCTTGAATATTTTAAGTCAAATATTATACATATTTATGTAAATGTGACAAACACTTGAAGTTTACAATACATTTTTCCATAGCTCCATGAATTTTAATACATTGTGTATAAATATGAGATTTATTGGAGATGTAAGGCATAATAATAGCATAATGTTGTAAACTTAAATTTGTTTAAAATTAGATCTGGATTAAATTTGATTACATTACATTTAAAGTTTACATTTAGTTGAATATTTCATTTATGTAAACCTGTTAAGATTTACTATTAGATATGTTGATATGTGAGGTTAAAACCACGATGCTCTAAGTCCATGCTAATTGCAATTAAACCGGAATTATTTCAGATTATACATTTCTACATGTAAGGTCTTACACTCAGATATAAGAGTACAATCCTTAGCAGTGCATTGTAAATACCCTGTGTGGACTGATAATGGTACCTTCGTACAAAGAGGAAGAGAATGGGTATTACAGACACAAGAAATAATCGGTGTCAAGCTTTGTATAATGTGGAAATTAAAAGCACAGTTCAATTCAACTATGGTTGTTTTCTGGCAGAAGTAAATCAAAATATGGTTAACAATTATAAACAAAACTCCTATCAACCTCAAAAAGACTGATTTAATTGTAATAACAAATTTCTGAAACAAAATGTCTGCACTTACACAATATTTATATGAAGCGAAAATGGGCTACCACTTCCTGAAGAGAAAGAACTTTTAAGTGGTCGAAACTAAAATCAGTCAATAGTTTCAACAAAACCATAAGTAATTTAAGACTGGTATTGCCAATTATTTTGGTTTTCAGATGCTCGATTAATCTGACACTTTTAACGTAATGGATCCAGGCGGATAAAGAGAGAAAGAGTGATGTGGATCTTATGCACATAAATCTGACCTGCTGACCAACCAAGCGAGATTACTATTATCGATTCCCTTCTCCAAAGAAAAATAAAGAGAAAAGTAGATTGTGGAAGGTGTATGCCGCTAATCATTATAATTCCAGCCCGCCCCGCTCGTCCCGACAGGTTATTGCAAATATATATCATTGTTATAGTGCGACAATTTAGAAAGACACCATGAAACGTGTACATGTTCCATTGTCATGACTCAGATTCCTCTGTGTTACTTGGTGAAAGTTCAAGGCTTGCATCAATGCTATCTGAGCCATGTTTCTTTGTATATAGAATTCTGACAGTCGTATTTGCTCGTGTGATGTATTTGTGTGTTAACAATGTAGGACTATGAGTTATTTGGCCGTTTGCATTTTTACTTATAAGTTTGAAGTTATATCCGTTCTGCTTTGCTCGTTCGTTTCTGTTTGCATGTATTGTGTTATATAATTGGGGACAGTAGCTGTTTCTTTCTGTTTTATTATGTATTTCTTGTGCATAAAATAATGTGACAAACACACACATTTCCTCTTTCCTATCTTAGTTTGGTTCTCAGATGTCGTTGGTTGTCTGTCGGTGTGATGGTTTTCCCATAAGTAAGGGTGAGGACTCTCAGCAATGTACATTCCGTTTCAGCTACTGATTGAAAAAGTGAGTTGTATTATTCGCATTTGTATTCACACGATGCACTCTTTTCTTTGTACGCCGATTATTGGGTTGTAGAAATGCGTGTTGGATTGCAGTTATGTGTATCAGTATTCAATTTTATAATACTCTATATAATTTAGATGCAATTACAGAGAGGCTTATTTCCATGCGTTGTACTGTTCATAAAGTATGTACTCGGGTCACTGAGAAAGTGTAATATCCTATGTGCAGTTTTGTAGAATACAAGGGGTGTAGTGATTGTGTACCACCACAATGAACTATGTGACTGTGTCATTCGGAACGGTATAGTTTTTTCGGCTTTCAGAAAGAGACTAGGATTAATACATGGTGATATTTCGCAAATTGATAAGGTTTTTGATGGTAAAATGTCGAGCTAGATGTCATAAAATACTTTTTTAAATCATAGGTGTTAAACATAATAATCATTCTGTTCTCAAACCCTTACTAAATGTCTGCACTTTTAAGGTTAGTGCTTTTCCCTCCACTTTGTAATGAAAACATCCACGAACTCGTTCGACTTTAAGTCACACGAAAGTATTGCTAGCCATGCTAATAATAAAGATACAAGATCTAGACATTGTGACGGCACGACATTGTCATAGCGTAATAACATAGTTTTTATTATATCACTCTCAGCTCGCGTGAAAAATATTATACGGCAGCAGCTTGAGAAGGTGCATTATAAATGTTTTGTCCTAACCAGCAAAGCACACTTACTCAGACCGAAGTTCATGTATTTGCTCATTAACTATAAAATGCAGATATTTTCTCTGATCCATTATTTCAAGCACTGACATAACTTTTTTCTTGATACATTTAGATATGTAACGAATCAGCTGCCTGTTCTTAAAAGAAGACGAATATCTGGCCACGGGAAAGCATCTCACATCGCTTATTTTGTATGCAAAATGTTCGTTAAAAACATTATATCTTTTAACTACGGATTTTGTAATAGCTGTGTTTCATGACTGCCAGCAGATAAGATCGTAATGAGAACAAAATGAAACATCAGATCACAATTTCTGTGTAAACCGACTTTAGTGTCAAACAATGTTTGACAATTCCAAGTAGATATATGGTTCATATCAATTATTATGTAACATGATATATAGTTTCGGTTAATAAATATATATGTCTCAGATGAAAGCAAAACTGCGATTGTTCATTACCACAACGAATACAACTTCATAGAGAATGCTTACTTGGATTATATTATCAGTCTGCAGACAACCAACATAAACTATCATCTCAGAAATACGTTGGAACAACTTAACCTATCCTTTGTGGAGTTAGTTCAATTTAACAAATTATGGTATAGGTTCAACAAACTACATTTGCCAGGAATATAGATATTTATTAGCCTTTTTCTAGATATACAAGGCATAACTGCTGTGTGCGAGATGCTATCAAACGAAATTGTATTAAACAATAATAAAGAGTTATTTCTGAGTACTTACATGCTTATATCAAAATACATATATTAGTTTGCAGAGTGCTCGGTGTATATATGTATTGTGTGTTGCTTTCTATATCAGGGGATGTTGAGAAAATTATAACGATACAATTATCTGACTATATATTCGCCACTGAGGTCCACTGGAGACCTTTGTATTAAAAGCATTATACAAGTTTTACATCATTTCTGTCTTCACATTTCTGAAATTACATGCATTGTTGATCAACAATTAATCTTAAAACTTTCGGAGTTGCATTAGACAGTGCTCATGACCATTTAAGAAGGCTACTTTCATATATAGTGAAAGATGTTCGTCTATATTGGCCTTCTGTAAACGATGTGTGTTTTGTTTACGCAGAAGGCTATGTGCAGCAGCATTGTTATCATGAAACAAATTTTAATATTTACCTGAGGTGGGACCGAATAGTGTGAGTGTAGTTGAATACACTGAGTCTTTAAAGTTTGACCAGATTTCTTGGCCTTTCTCGGAATTTGTATCGATTGTAACCAATTGACTATAAAGTTCTTAAAAACTGCACGTTTTACATTCACGTGTTTCAATTTCGCGATATTAAGTTACGGGTCATTTGCTAGACTGCTATTAAGCTTGCAATGCACACTAAGTCTCTTTGGTCAGTGAAGCATTCCGCGTTTCTCCTGACCTTCGTCACTCGGTCATCCTGCCAGAATTTTCCCTTAATGATGAAGTAATCAATATGATAAGATGGCTTAAAGCATGGATGCATTCAAGACGTCATGTTTCGGATTATGATAGCATGTTCGGCGCATTTTCTTAGCCGTATGACTCTGTGGCAGCTGCGTTTGCGAGGTAAACATTTTGCAAATGACACCTGGCCATTCCTATTGATCTGTGCTATACTCTAGCTTTGGAGTTAGCAAGGATGGTGAGGATTTGTGCCTTTGGAACTACTGTAGAAACCAACTCATGTTCTTGACAAAAAAGTATCCTTTATTCCATCCGTGTTGGACATGGAAGATTTATAGGCACTTATAGTAGTTGCATCTTGTTTTTCAGACAGTGGGATTGTCATTTGTATTAGTTGGTCATTCTCCCTATTTGTGTGGTTCGTGTGCGTGCTAGCTAGGTGTTACTTGATATCAAATCTAAGGCCATATTCTCTTCACTATTCTTATATTCGACCACTTAAGAAAACTGTATAATAGGCGTCATGTTTCTTGTCCTATTTCCGATGTGCTTGTACATTAATGTGCGTTCGTTCCAGGCAACGATTGTGAATTGAATCACCGTGGTATTCTTGCTAGATTGTAAAGCGTTAAATGTGACACCGTCAGCCGCGGTATGCTTACTAGGGTTAATGTAAAGCGAACAATGTTTAGGACACCTATTCTAATCAATAATCCATGCTACAGATGTTAGCCGTGTGATCCTTACAAGGTCTACTGAGACACGAAGGGGGCTAAAGAGTTCATCTGATGCATTGGCCTAGTGGAAAGCGATTCCGTGGCCTGAGCTACCTGTGTGCAGTTGCGCAGAGTCGCCCTCACACTCTCCCCCAGGCCTGTGTGAATTCAGCGGCACAACAATGTAGATACGTCTGGAGGAACGTCAGGATGCATTGTATGACCATCAATTCCTATTGAATCTGTACTGGTCATTTGCGTTGCCCGTAGAGTTCTTGCTATCTTTCATCAAAACCGGCAATTGAGCCTATCTGCGCAGCCGCCTGATCCACCAGAAGAAACTTAGTAGGGAGAGCCATCCCTCTATCAGCAATCACATGAAGCATCATCAATTGTTACTTGCGCGGATAATATAGATAGAACAGAAAAACTAACCACAAATGGCTTAAGATTTAAGACAGAAATGGATAATTTTTTAAGAAAAATAAACTGTAGATGTATAGAGAAGATTAAACATAGAAAGGAGAAACCTTACATATGAATACAAAAAAGACAAAGGTAGCATACTAGATAAATTCCTATTTGCCAATTATTATAAAAATATATACCTACAGGCAGGTATTATCGACTTCAAATTTTCCGGTCACAAACTAAAACACGTATATATAAGAAATACAAATTAAAAACAAATGGGAAAAAGGGAGATGGAAATTTAATAATAAGATTTTGAAGGAATCCAAATTTATTAGGAAAATTAGCGAAGAAATTAAAAAAATTGTAGAAAAAGGAAATAGGGATATAATCTATGAATGGGATAAACTAAAAGTAATATTAAAAAAGAAAGCAATACAAGTTGCAAAAATCAGGAAAAAGAAACAAAAAAAAAAAAAGAAACGATAAGTAGACAGTTAAAAAAACAACAGTACAATTGCAACAACAACTAAAAGCAAGGTTAAACAAAATACTGGATGATTAACAAAAGTGCAGGGAAATAAGAGCAGGAAAATTCACGAGTATCTACAAAAAAAAGCAGAAGGGCTCTACAAAAGAGATGAATAAAGGAGAGAAGGGAAAGTGTTTGATAGTTTTAAAATATGAATTAATTAGAGAGTGTTGGTTAAAAATAAAATTTCAAATCATATTAAAGAATCCTACACTAAGTTATATAAATCTGAATAAATACAAGACAAACAATTGACGAATATCTGCTAGGAATTGATTGCGAGGTGATGTCGTAAGAACACAAGAATTGTGTGATGAACTTATCTCAAAGGAAGAAATTTTAAACACAATTAAAATGTTAATACAAGGAAAATCCCAGGTTGAGAAGGACTCACCGCGGAATTGTTTCAAAAATTGAGCGGGGAGTTGTCGCCCATCGTGTAATGGTTGTTCAACAATATTCTGTTAAGAAATGACACTATGACAAATAGCATGAGGGGAGGAAAAATAGAATTCACATATAAGGGGGTAAGGGATAGAGAGGACCTAAAATCTGGAGACATATATCTCTCCTAAATACCATCTTTACAAGTTTAAGCAAAGTGGTAGCAGAAAGACTTAAGAAGGGGATGGTTAAAATAATCAACAACAATCAACTGTGTGCAGCAAAATGAAGAGATATCCAAATTAATATTTTAAGCATTAGAACGATAATATATTATATTAAGGAATGTGGTCTAAAAGGTGATATGGTACTCTTTGACCAGGATAAAGCCTATTATAGATTGGAACATACCTACAAACTAAAAGTCCTAGAGAAATTTGGTTTTGGAAATAACCTTCAAAAATGGACTAAAATCCCGTACAATAAAATAACTTCAAAAGTGCAGGTCAATTAGGCCAATACTTAGCAATTTGAAATTAAAAGATGAGTGCGGCATGGATGCCCACTATCGATGCTATCATATGTAATAGCAATAGAAATACTAAGTATAAAAAAGACTAAATAAAGGGATTGAAGGTATTATTGTTTCAAATATAAAGGAGGGAATACATTTTCTAAAGCATGCTGATTATTGCACGAACTTCATAAAAGACCATGATTACTTATAACATCTACTAATAAAATATAAAGAATTTGGAAAACCCTCAAGGCCTAAAATAAACCTTAAAAAACAGAAATCCTTTAAATAAGAAACTGGTGGGGGAATCACCCCGGAGTAAACACAGCAAATCAATGTAGAACCATCAGTTGATGATCAGCGGTGGTATGATGTACTTAAAGATTCTAATTAAAATGCAATTTTTTGGAATGAAGATGCATTGACATTATCAATTGTATAATTGATATTGATAGAGCTCCATCCATAGACGACCTTGATGGATTTATTAATAATGTCGTAGTATATGACGTCGTAATCTTGGATAAACAGACAAATCCAGCTCGGATATTTTCTGGAGTTAGGCATTAAAAAAATGATGTTATGTGTGTTACCCAGCGATACACACAAATGCCAAAAGTGATCAGAGATAATTGTAATATTTTAGTTGTGTTTAATGGAGTTGATACACATACTTTGAGGAATCTTCATCAGACCTGGTGTAGTGGATTACATGATTAAGTTCGAAAATTTCTTTTCAAGGAACAATTTGCTCTGCACGGATTTATAACAATACATTTACATGATCCCCGATCATGATATCGCATATGACTTGATATAATATTTGGATGAAATAATGATATAAGTATAGCAGTACAGTGGGTGCGACCTCAGTAAAACGTCTGAAGGGCAAAAGAAGACACGCATTTGTCTTAAAAATCACTAACTCCACTAAGTAAAAAAATAAACTAACCTAATCGAAGAAACTCTCGATAAGTTAGAGGCTTTGATTTGGAGTTATGGACCTTATCATTTTTGTTTTCGTAGGAAGCCTTATTTTTCCAAAAATGACGTTCTAACATAAGGTCTGTTCAACCTCTCTGCTGCTTAAAAATATACAACCGATCGCTTATGTATGTGTGTGTTAGCATGCGTATGTTCTTGTCTGTATGTGTCAAATGTATGCTTATAATCATCTGCAGCTACAAAATGACAGTATTATCACAATGACAATAACAATACGGACTAAACTATTATACTGTTGCATTTATTTCAAACAGTTGTAGCTCGCTAAATTTACACTGAGCGATAGTAATGAAACCATTCTACTATTTTGCATCATGACGAATGATTCCCTGAAAAAAATCAATTGAACCTAGTGCCATCTAATACTTTGGTTGAGAAGGCAAATAGTCCTTAAACCTTTACATCCTTGATAACAGCAGGTAAAATATGTTGATTTAGACCGGAAAGGAACCCTTTGGATGCCGAGACACTCGATAAGTTGCCTTCACAATCCTGTATTCATCCATCTACAACACAACACAGATATTACATTAATAGACTTCGAAACCATTCAGACCTTATCGACACTACCAAACAAAAATATACAAGAAAAGAGAAGCTGTCAGAGATTTAGATGCAAATTATTACTAGAAATAGACAAAAGTGATGGATCGTGGTTAGTTCGAGTGTTTCAAGACATAACTCGATCTGTTGTCCATGCCACCGACGATGATGGCAATTATACACATACTCAGATTGTGATATCTATGTATATATATTTATTCATCAGTTCTATCAAATGATTAATGCTTTTTGAATATCGAGATGTACTTAATGTTTCCGTTCTGTTCAAAACAATCTTGGGCCCCTATAAAATACATAATTTTAAATGGAAAATAATACCCGATTGGCATGACATTGATAATTATAAAATACAAATTAATATTGAGAGGTAATATGATATGGACAAGGTGTAGTGATTGAAGGTGTCTCCTGCTGTGGTCATAATTAGGATTGCTTTATTTTCCCATTAGGAATGATATCTGCCATTTTGTATGCTATATTTCCATATTTAGCTCTAATTGATATATATCACTCTCTCTTCCTCTTTTTTATCTCTCTATATTATACTGAACATATCTAAAATAATGTAATTTACGTAAGCAATAAGTGGCTCATAAACGCCTTGTAAAAATATCCCCCCAAAACCAAAGAAGCATATTTTAAATAACAACTTCGTTCAAGTACATTTATTTATGAATAGCACAAATTATTATCGACTGGCACTCATATCAATAATTATTGCACTCTTCAACAAATTTCAAACCTGTTAAGGACAAAACTCTGGATTAAATATAGCATGGACCGTTCTTTAATTAGCGATATTAACTTTCATCACGTTCATACTTAAGTTTAGCTAGTAAATAGAGTTTATTCCACTTTAACCATCTCATTTTTAAATTGAGCTAGAATGGCGTTTTACCAGACCTAGAAGGATCTATGATGATTGCTCTGATATAATTTGGTAGCGGTGCATGATGCTTGAATGGCTCTTATATTCGTGTCGCTGAGAAAACACGACATCAATGCTGAAGAAATATTATGAATAATATAGATTGATTTTATGTTCGATGTATAGCATCCACATACTAAAGTGAATTAACAACAATAATAAGGAAAAATAAAAAGCCTGCATTTACAGATAAATGTGTAAAATGGAGTACAAACAATATATATGCATCTCCCTGACACAGTC
Source organism: Sinohyriopsis cumingii (assembly GCA_028554795.2). NCBI lineage: Eukaryota > Metazoa > Mollusca > Bivalvia > Unionida > Unionidae > Sinohyriopsis > Sinohyriopsis cumingii. The sequence goes on from CM068832.1 coordinate 86,989,768, forward strand.
AGGACACAAAGTGTACTGTGGTGATATCGGTGCTTCACCTCTGAGATTGCCAGAAACTCCATCGGCTAAATACATTCAAGGTTATAATTAGTGCGGTCCTGGTACCCATCATCATATCCGACATGACGAGGGAGATCAGTCAAGACCTGAAGAGTATCCAATAAACGCTTTTGCTCAAGCATGACACGTTCATGATGTATTCAGCTTATAAAAGTAAAGATCTGGAACAACGATATATTGCAGATTTGAAGTTGGTTCACTCGTTAAATTCCATAAACAAATTAAGCTTTTAACTCTTTAGCTAACTGGATGGCAAGATATGCGATAAAAGGCAAATTATTATTCGGAGCCGATAATTAATCAACCCATTATTAAAATAGTGGAATCGATTTATTATAGCCTAATGGGATATTGGAAAGGTAGAGCAGCGACTCGCTGTTGCAGCGAATGTTACACGTTCTGTTGAAAAATTGTTAGCAAGACAGGCAATAAGGAACTACCACCACCTAGACAAATGCAGCATGCACATTTTGATGTCAGGACTCCTAATAAAGTTCATAAAGCAGATTTTTTATTTTTACCACATGATCGTATTAACATTGGAATACGTCAATTACCATACAAATACGTGTTAACTGTCGTTGACGTTGCCAGCAAATATAAGGAAGTAGACCCGTTATGATCTAAAACAAGAACTGAAATTTCTTCTGCTTTTGAACAACCTTGTCAACGAGGACTCTTACTATGGTCAACAACAATTACAAATTGATCCTGGCAAGGTATTTCTTGGTACAGTATCATCTCATGAAAATACATTACGTCAAAATCAGAAATATTGCAATTTATTGTGATGCGGCAATTGTGGAACCATTTAATCAAACACTTGCTGAGTGTTTTTTTGGATATCAATATGCGAATGAAATAATTCAAAAATATACGAAATCTCTGGTTGCAAGATTACAAGGTGTGATATCTGCATTAAATAACGGAATTACTCGAACAACTGCCATGAAACACATTAATGCGATTACAACAAAACATATACCATTACAACGAGATGACCTTTCAAAACAACCATACTAGGTAATGTTATTTTCGGTTATTTATATGAACCTGGTAAACTTTACGGTGGCAAAAAAAGAGCGACTGCTCCTATTTGGAGTATTACGACACATACAATATCTAGCGTGGTCAGATCCACGGGTAGACCGCAAACTACAGATTGGACTCAACTGCTCTCCAACGTGGATTTGTACAAAAGTAATTACAAGTAATTCCTGAAGACATACAATTACCACCGCGTTCACTTTTCTTACTTCTGGATCAAGTGCTATATGATCAACAGTTATGTATTCTCAACAATCCACATAATTCCTGAATCATTCGTGTGGAGACAATCGAATCAAAGTCGGTGGTTGATCACGATCGCCATACATTATTCCGGCAGTATTGTTTGTCAATAACCAACCAAGAACTATATTAAACGTTTCTAATGCAACGGTGCATATTTCATCCCTACTAATAATCCTTGGAATGTATTTCTTGCATATTGGTGCATGAGTCCATTTATCTCCCTTCCATCAAAAACAATCATGGCCAGTGCATGATTTAATATTTCCTTCTCTCGTTTCTCTAGCAAGTATGTGTGTAGGTGTTAATACAACTATTTTCTGAACATCTGTTCAAGAATAATTCGATAAAACGAGTTGTTTTACCATAACTTCCAGTCCCATTAAGGTAAACTGCTTTATGTCTAGCTACGGGATCAAATATCGATGGTGCAGATGATAATTTTGATATTAATTATATTTTTTGGGAAATATATACCCTTAATTTCACCGTCGTCGGATCCAGAATAATTAAGCATATTTTCTTGTTTTATTCTCCATTCACCCTATGAAGCAAAAGTGCCGATATGTAGTTGTCCTAGAAATCATGTATTCTTGTTGATATAAAATGAACCAGTAGCGACTTTGACAGCAAATTCAGAAACTCTATTTATCATCGATAATAGAGTTATCGAAACGTACACAAGCACTTAAGATATTAAATGAACAAACTACGGTGATTCACCATCAATATAACTCACAATTGTACTTAATTTTAGTTCCGTCTCATAAATTGACGTCGTTTCGACTCATAAAAGTATTTTTATTCGTTGTATCAGCAATTGTAAAATCTAACTCAGCATCACCTATATTCAATATTATATAAAGTCTTTTATGATAATATTGTCCTATTTGGTGAATTTACCGAATATATTTCTGCCTTTATATTTTGAGATTTTGTCCTCAAAATCAGTTATATCAGGATTGTCAACATCATAATATTTCTTTTGTTGTGCTAGCCAAACATCTTTCTGCGGACGATATGATATACTTGTTTCACTCACAATTGAGCATATACCGTAATAAAAATATTGGTGCCCACATTTTGTCTGAAAAATGTTTGCCAAAGCAGACATAACACACCGATTTTCAGCAAAATTAAATAACACAATACGAGCAAATCCAGTCAGGTCAAAATCCAGTAATGGTCCATTTATCTATAATCAGGTCGTCTCGTGTTCGGGATGTCCAAATCGCTCAAAATACTTACAACACTCTCCCATACCAAGAAAATGTCCCGGATAATATGCAACATCGATATGTCGTCGCTGAGTGTAACCGCGATTGCTCTGTAATTATCACCACGACCTGGACTTACACAATAGACTGTCTACTTAAATCAAAATATTCCAGAGAGAAGTAACAGATCGGCTACCGATTAATAAAATATATGTATGATATTGACTAACCAGTAATTATATTGTGAACACGCCCCATATATGTCATCAAAAGATGATAAGCACGCTATACATGATTATTGTCAAATTTTAGTAACATATTCAGATGGTTCTTGACATCCGTTTATTCGTAATGAAATCTCACTAAATCCAAGATCGTCAGATATAAAATATGACTATGAATCTGTGGGTTTAATTGCTCATAATTTTGAAAAGTAATGCCAATGCAGAAACACCTTGCTGGATGCTGTATGCCGTGTAAATAAACCATAAATATTAATCTGAACACTATCCATGGTTACTGTCAATCCATGATCGTAATGATTTACCACTTGAATCCATAAAGGAAAGAAATTTGTGTTTTTAAGCAATGAATGGAGTCATTATCGGCATCCACAATTAACGTTTTTTCAATATTCCTTTACCAGCATCGCCTGAAGCTCGCCATATAACAAAGGTATTATCACCTTTTTTAACAATTACAACTATATGTTTATCCCAGAAGATAACGTTTTTATAACGTTTCAACAAAATCCAAAGATGTGGGATTGTGGACTTGCGCATGAAAATCTTATACGTTCCCCCTTCAACGCCAATCGAAGGTTTATAAATCCTTTATTAAAATCTGGATTAGGGGAAGGAATCATAGCTTTTACATCAGCAGTTTCGCCTCTAGCAATGTCCCTTGGTCTTACTATTATAAATTAATTATAATCAGAGTCGTTAGATTCACCTTTGCAAACATCATTGACAGACCAGCTGATTTTGTATAATCATCAGAATATCTTGCTAAACCTATTATTGTTGTATCAACATCAACGTCTTCCTGTCTAGTTTCAATATTTCCTCCATCAATCATATACGTAGCTCTGCCAAGCAACGCCGTAATACCAGTAATGACAAAACCGATAATATAATCAGCTTTGTATACAGTATCGTCTTTTACAATTTCACCTTCTACTTCAATAAAAGCTTCGGCGGGTTGAAAGGTTCTGCTTGTATCTTCAACTTGTAATTCAATTCTTCCACGCTGATTTTGTTGTCGTACATCCCAATAATACATGTGATAATCACGTACCGATTCATCTTCATGGACTGTCACGTCCATATCAAACGCTGGATCAGATATACGCATAAACATTTTTATTAGATTTATTATCGGCTAAAACAAAGACGGCCTCCTCAAATACAACCTTTTTTTCTCTTTCTTGGATATGGGTATTTTTGCATCACTCGTTAACTCTGATAATTTTTGATTGGCAGCTTGATTTATTTTACTGAGTTTTGAAGGCAAAATTTAAGTGCTTGCCAATTTCGCTGGTGTCTGATATTTTCGACGTACTAACAGTGAAACTGTAATAGTCTGTGATTGAGTGTCGAAAATGCTTTACTGGCAACACTACCAACTGCGCCAGGCATTTGTTTACGAACAAAATCAACAGCCTTCAGTCCTAGTTG